>CM077290.1:53988402-54323402 GCA_039654925.1 Anguilla pacifica | reverse complement strand
CATAAAGAGTGGCCCCAAGTGGAAGAATAGCAACCCAACTATTTCCATCTTCATTTTGGGATATGTTTTTCCCTTCATCTAATGAATAGTGCACTCTCTTCTAAGTACCTTGCTGCCTACACTTGAAATTATATCACATAATATATGAGTAGGTATAAAGCATTCAGACATATTTTCTTTGTTAAATGTATAAAGCAATGCCCCTGATTAAAAGTGCTAGCAAATTAAATCAGCCAGAGCTGATTTGTCGTTTCTGCATATTGCATAATGTGGATGCCTCACACAACAAACTACGGTACCCATAATTTACTGCAGGCCACCTTATATCAAGCAGACGCAGGGCCAGGATTTGCATGCCTGCACCCTGCACGTCAGAAGACCGAACAACGGGCAGAGAAAAATCCTGTCTGGTTTTCCCATGTTTCCCCCAGCCGGCTAGCGGAACACAGGCGTGGCCTGCTAGCGACTGCCTCCAACCAAGCGTCCTGCGGGGGGGGGGGCTTCCGCTAGCCACCCAAAACGTCCCGCCCCTCCTTCAGAGGCGTCCGTTACCCCTCGGAGGAGACCCGGGAGCTTCATTAACTTTCACTGGAGCCTCGGCACGTTCCCCGCAAATTTGAGGACCCCCTCGGGGAGGGCCCACCGAATCTGTTCAACCCCCCGTATCCCCCCCATTAACATTCAGCCCAATGCCTTCGGCAGGCTGGGGCCTGCCTGCCTGCTCCGTGTGTCTTCCCTTTTAACCAGCGCAATTAGAAATCTCTTTTACCGCCGCACTCGTTATTGATGTGGGCGAGAAAGCGTTCATAATTGCCCGCAAATAGGCAGTGTGGACAGTTTAACATTAAGAACTCAATCAGTTCCAACCCACTTTATTTCCCAGCCTCCCCCTGCATTTTCCAAGACCAACAGAAGAAAGAAAAAGGAGGGAGATAAAAAGAATGTGTGCACAAATCCATTTTCCATACAGGTCCTTCGGTCAGTGTATGATTAGTACAGTATTACATGGTCAGAGCCTCTCACTCTCTTAGTACAGTACTACATAGTGAAACCTCCTCACTCTTTCTTAGTATAGTACGACATGGTCACAACATCTTACTCACTCTGCACCATGTGATCAAATCCTCTTACTCTCGTAGTACAGTACTACATGGTCAAACCTCTCTCTGTTAGTACAGTACTACACGGTCAAAGCCTCTCTCTCAGTTAGTACAGTACTAAATGTTCAAATACTCTCTCTCTGTTAGAGCAGTACTACATGATCAAAGCTTCTCACGGACATCTGGCCACCCTACCCAGATGACTGAACAGATAAGATGAGACTTGTCTTCTTTTTCTTTCTTTTTTTACATTCCAATAATTAGCATTTCCATTGAAGTCAGAGTCAGAGCGAAGATTGTGCCTTATCCAAGCAAGATACGGCTTTGTACCCCGCGCGCGAGCGTCTTCGCTGGCGCGGATCACCCCTGGAACGGGGGGGGGGGGGGGGTAATTGAAAAGCACGCAAAAGAAAGGCCGTGTGATTTCAGACAACGGCAGCCATTGTGTCGGAATCTTAATAGGGTTTATTCTGAAACCTGAGGTCAGGGTTCCAGCCTCATAAGACGCAGATAAGGCTTCTGGGATACGATTCAAAAGCACCTCCTTGGCAGCATTGTCTTTCATATTAATAACGAGATATCTGCTTAATAATCGCATGGAAGCTTTATTAATCACCTCTGAACCCAGTCTTGGGATGAGAGCCACACTGAAACCTGCCAGAGATTTCCAACATGGCGGAAATGACTGAGAGACAGGGAAGTGAAGTATTTAGTGGCTGAACTTTCACCTGTAAGATATGGTCAGAAATTTCATTCCCCGGAAAGAAAACCTCATTACACGATACAGATAAGTCGAAAGTCTGTAACCATGGTCCTTCGAAGATTTTTATATATTAATACATATAATTTCAATATAATGAATTATATGGCAATGACAGAAGGAACCAGGCGATATTTCACCCAGAGACACGATCACCATGTCAGTACGGATCGTCCCCTGCGAAGTAGATGTTGAGGTCAGGACAACAGAAATCACGGAACACCAGCGAGACCGTCGCTATAAAAAAAGAAATCTCAGCGGAACGATGACGGCGTTCGTCTCGCCCAATGAGAGGCCTTTTTTCCCGCCGTCACCCAGACAGTGCGTGACACCGAGCACATGGCCGAGAGGCACAGACAGCCAAACAGCTGCTTCGGCCGCCTTACCTATTAACTTCCTGCTTCAAGCACCTGACCCCGCCCATTACGGACCGCGACCCCAACATCTGTGCCTTCCAAAATAGCACGGCCACAACGACTTCCGTCCGACAAGAGCAGAAACAAAAAGTTTTGCGGGGGGTTCTCCTCCAATTAGTTCTCATTTTCTCATCAACTTTTTTTTGGTAAAAAACGGAGTAAAGCGAAAGAGATGGAGAAGGAAGGTCGGAATAGGTTGAAAAGAAAAAGTTATAGTTCTTTAGTATCAAAAAGCTGTTGATCTCTGGGGGATTAAAATGCACAACCCCAAAGAGAAGCAGACTATTCAAAAGTACACAAACTCTGGGTATGTAATGAACGCATCCGTAGTCATAAAACTTTGGCTTTTCAAAACTGGCCTTAATTGCATCTTTGCGCTTGAGGATGCATCTTCCGAGGTTAAAAAGGCACTCTGCAATCCCTTGAAAGTAAAACCTCGCGCTTCACTAGTTTATTGTCCTTTTCTTTAGTAATTCTCTCGACAGTGGTCTCTAATCCTTCACGGTCTCTTCTTCATTTGACTGAGAATGGAAACTTCCAGGCTTTTCTTTTCTGCGTGCACATTCGCTCTGATGTGGGTGCCAATGCCTTGGCCTATGGCCCAGGGGAATACGCTCTTCTGATGCTCAACAGCACTTCCTTTGCCTACCAGAAACTTCCGTCTTTTTCCAGCAATGTGACTCGCTTTGAGTCAGAAGATTTTTCACCCCTGATGTCTCTGGATGAAAGGGAAGTGCACAGATGACAGATAGATACAGTCTGAGCTGCTGGCCAGACAAAAAGGAGTATTAATGGATACCACACTTCTTCACACTTTTTCCCCCTCTGGTTTTGACCAATTCTCTCCAGGGTACCTTGCAAGGTTAAGAAACAAATCAATAACAGGGAGAATTTCTTTCTTCTAGAACAAACTAAAGGTTTGAACACCGTGGCTCTGCTGGTGTTGGGAATGAGACTTCCCGAAATCCAAAACGGGTGGGGCAACTCAAATATCATCAACAGCGTCTCATCAATTTCACTCGGTGATAGCACACCTCATGGGCTCATACAATCTAAGCATTTAGTCAATCACAGCATTGTATGCTTCTGAATATGATGTAAGACCACCCATTGCAGGGTAACTGCTTCACTCTCCAATCACTGAACTCAACTGCTATTGAGTATCGTGGCAGTTTTTCCTGCATTGTGAAATAATTTGGAATCGTACATTTCCCAGTTTGAGCCATGTTCTGAAGGAGTCACGAGCAACCGCAGATTAATTTATTATTTATAATTTTTTTTTATGTTTCTGTTTTTATCACTCCCCCTCAAGACATCAAGGAAGAAAAATTACATTACTTTTTAAAATATTATAGGTAAAGCTCTTGGCTAAAAGATTAAAGCATTCCAATTAGTTTCCTTTTCAGCTTTCCTGGTTTTGGTTTCACATTATTTTTGACATTGCCTCTTGAGGACTAATCTCAAAGCTGAATCCTCTAATTTGTTTTGGCGAAGTGTTTAGCATATTTCCAATTGTTTAGGCTGACACTGCCACAGCACCCCCTGAAAAGGTCGCTGAAGCCTCAGTAGGACTGCGCTGCGTGTTATTAATGAGCCGGTACCAAAAATGTGGCAGAAATCTACAACAGACCGGCTTACAGCACCACCTATGAAAGCCTCGCCACAATCAGCTTCCAGCATAACTCTGAATTACGAATTCAAACAACTTGTTTTTTCCTCCATTGTTCTACGGCACTTACATTTTTTTTCCTTAGTTCCATCAAACTCCTAGCGTTGTGCGCAAAGTCATTTTTAAAAACGGTGACCGTTATCGCTTAGCGTTAACACATTTCGGTGAGGTCGAACAGAGGCCAGAATTAAACGTGAGCGATCTTACACGTCGGAACGTTCCGGAACATTTCTGTAATGCGCCGAAACTGAGGTGACTTCTTTTTTTTGTGTAGTACCGCTCACTCGTACTGATCTGCCGGTGATCAAGGTTGATGGAACACCGAACATTTTACGGTGGGGACAGTTTCTCAAGGCCGAAGTAAGCACAGGTATTCCGGGGAGAGGGGAAAAAAAAAAAAACAAATGTCAAGGATTCCATCAGGAGCCACCATTCCCTTTCAGTTTTTCCCCTCTGACGCGTCAATCAATTTAGCCGAGATCCATCAGCCGAGCTTGATTGGAAGTATCCCCTGTCCTCTGGAGTTCGGTGTGATTTTGCGCACTGTGAGCTGTCAGAGTGTGTTGGACACGGTGGGGGGGGGGGGGGGGGGCTGGGGGGTGAGCGAGCTGAAGGCCTTATCAGGGAGAGGGTGTGGGGGCGGGGGGGTTTGGGGGGGGGGGGCTGTGGATTCAATGTATTACCGGCGGAGCCTCCGTCCCGTGCGATCGATGGGGCTCTCTGTCACCGCTGATGAACTCCCGTGCTGACAGGGTGTATCACTCAAGTCTGCCTCCAAAGGACGCGAGTCTCACAAGAGCAGCACAGGGCTGGGAGAGAGGAGCCAGTCTGCTACAGCAGGGCGTTATGGGTATACCACCGCTAAGCAGAAACAGAGGGAGAGGAGCCAGTCTGCTACAGCAGGGCATTATGGGTACACCTCCGCTAAGCAGAGACAGAGGGAGAGGAGCCAGCCTGCTACAGCAGGGCATTATGGGTACACCTCCGCTAAGCAGAGACAGTGGGAGAGGAGCCAATTTGCTGCAGCTGTGCATTGTGGGCACACCTCCGCTAAGCAGAGATAGGGGGAGAGGAGCCAGTCTGCTACAGCAGTGCATTATGGGTATACCACCACCAAGCAGAGACAGAGGGAGAGGAGCCAGTCTGCTACAGCAGTGCATTATGGGTACGCCTCCGCTAAGCGGAGACAGAGGGAGAGGAGCCAGTCTGCTACAGCAGGGCATTATGGGTACACCTCCGCTAAGCAGAGACAGGGAGAGAGGAGCCAGTCTGCTACAGCAGTGCATTATGGGTACACCTCCACTACTATGCAGGTAGAGGGAGAGAGGAGCCAGTTTTCTACAGCTGTGCATTATGGGTACACCTCTGCTAAGCAAAGATAGAATGAGAGGAGCCAGTCTGCCGCAGCAGTGCATTATGGGTACACCTCTGCTAAGCAAAGACAGAACGAGAGGAGCCAGTCTGCCGCAGCAATGCATTGTGGGTACACCGACTCTAAGCAGGGAGAGAGCGAGAGAGAAGAGAGGAGGGCGAGAGAGGGGGCGGAGGAGCTGGCAGCCCCCGCGGGCGGACGGGAGAGAACATCACAGCGGCGCGGTTCTGAGAGGCGCGCCCGACGCCGCTCGCGCACGGTGTCTGTCCGCGGAGCGGCGGGCGGGGGGGGGGGGGCGGAGGCGCCGGAGCGTGAAAGGAAAGGCGCGATAATTACAACGCGGGGACAAGATAATGGGAGATCGCCCGCCGTTCCCCGCGCCGTTCCCCCGCCGTTCCCCCGCCGTCGGCCGCCGCGCCGTACATCACGCGGCTGACTGACCCCGACAACCCGCAATCACCGCTCATATTTCTCCCGTCCAATCGGATTTATTCCGCGCAGCCGCAACGCCAGCAGCTTTTTAAAAAAATAAATAGCGGACACCGTGACGGAAAATATGACTCGTTTATCGTTTTTAAATACGTAATTAGCCGTGTCGCAACGTGACAATCGTCTGATCTCGCTGCTTCGGGACTTAAAGCCGTTGCTATACTTTTGAAAACCGACACCTTATTTTCACTAATGTTAGGGGCGTGAGGCGCACAACTTGAATGGTTTCTCAGCTGTAGGTGGTGTTGCTGCAGCGATTTTCCACGAAGCCCTAATATCGTCAACATTTTTCTGCAGTTGGAATATTATCTTATTGTAATATTATTGCAGATAATGTGGAGTATTTGAATCTCCATGGGTTATACTTGTCAAGTGTCACTATACAGTTGATTTATACTGAAATATATGATCCTGCTATGATACACAGCAATGCACAATTTAGACATTTTGGATAGATTTGGAGACACTAATGGACACCAGGGTCCATTACACTGCTCTTAATATATATGTTGTGAATATTTCTGTCATGCCTGTTTTTGCTTATGCAAACCTGCATTTTAATAAGGGGGGGGTTAGGGTTAGGGTTAGGGGTGGGGGGGGGTGATTAAACTGATTCCTTGCTGTGAAAGTCTGTGAATCACCGGGCTGCTCAGCCTCCTGTCCGTCTCCCCAGATCTCCCACCAAAGGAACAGGTGGTGGCCATCCAACCATCACAGCCCCCTCTAAGACAGATCACACCGGTCAGCCGAGGAAAGGATGACAGCGGAGAAAGTGAAACAGAAGCTGGAGGGGAGCAAAAATAAACTAATAAATAAATAAATAAATAACTGGCCATTCCCTTCCCAGGAGGACGGCGAGGCGTCGCCATAGAAACATCGCCACGGCGTTTGTCCGACCGCGCACCGAAGCCAGACCCGCTTCTCTACGCTCCACGGGGCCGCGGACATGAGGACGGACGGCGCAGCCCGCCGTGAGAAAGCTCCTCCCCCACCAGGCGCTGCCAGATGACATCATCCACATGGGACGTTCCTTCCAGAACCATCCGCAGAAGAGGCTTCCTACAGCCGCCTGCTGCCCCAGCGCGCGGAACCGCGCGACGCGTTTTAACCGGCTTGATTCCGAGCGGCCACGAACGCCACGAGAGAGTCCAGAGAGGGAAGCGTGACCGGGGAGCCTCACCATTACCCTGGCCAGGAGAGAGCTACACTCTTAACCAGTCTCAATGCACTGAGCTGTTCGTCAACAGCTCCATCCGATTCATCGGCACTGATCACTGATCACCGATCCCATGCTGACACTGATCGCGGAACAATCACACTCACATGCATGTGAGACTCTCCCAACTTCCTCCAGGAATCCAAACCCTGAAAGATGCTTTATCTCTGCCACTTTTTTGTCATTTATTTTTGGGGCGGGTTTGGCATACACTCATGAATTTGGCCAGAAAGTTTGTATAATATACAAAACAGACTGAAACGTGCAATTAGCTGCTAACAAACCCGAGCGTGCTTACGCAGAGACCGATGGCGTAAAAAAGTTGAAATTTGTTTTCACATTGAAAAGCACTTTGTGATATCGACCCACGCCAATGTTCAAATCTGTTTTTACTAGGCACATCAAAAATGATGCTTATCGAACGCTTACAAATTACAATGTCATCCGTAATTTCTGTTATCAATGCCAGGAGCGACACTGATTCAGAACAAACATGCATGACACTTGCAAACAACTATTACGATCTGTCAAAAGTCGGAGAACTCAAACAAAAAGTTTAAATCCATACAGTCTTTCCTTTCAACTTAAGCAGGCAATAAACACAATCATGTCTGCAAGGCAATATTAGACACAACGCACGTCCAGAGTACATTGATGTTGAACAATTACTAGACACTTTGATTTTTATTAAATGGTCATGGTGATGTGGAGGGTGTGACTGTCAAATGTTTTACTGTCAAGCCACTATTGCATATAATTGTTACTGACACAACATAAGAGGCAAATCTGACTCTCACAATGAGTAAAGAGGCTCTGAGCAGGTCATGTGACTGAACTCTGACCTGTAGATTATCGATGATAAAAACGTGAGGGTTGCATTTTGAGCGGGAGAGAGGTCTTACCTGTGGCCAAGCGCTCCAGCCTCTTCCCGTGTTCCGGAGGAATGGCGTACCTGGGGGGGGGGGGGGGGGGGGGGGGGAGAAGAACAGACACGGTCACAAAACGAAAAACTCATTCAAAGCGCGCCTCCGTCACCACACTCGAGCTATGGAGCCTGAACCAAACAAATAAATAAATAAATAAATAAATAAATAAATAAATAAATAAATAAATAAAAAATGCCAGGGTGTTCCATTGTGAATCTGTCACCGTGAAGGATACTTCAGCGGTATCGCGACAACAAAAGCTAAGTATGAAGAACGATTTCATTACTGATGCGCGCTGGCAGATACGGCCGCGCCTGTTTCCCGGGACACACAGATAAAGGGGGGGGGGGGGGGGGGGGGGCGCCGTTCACCGGGCGGCGACGTCGCCGCAGGCCCGAGTCCGCCGGCCGCCCGCGATAACGGGAAGATTGCCGTCGCCACGGCGATCCCGCTCCCCCGCCCAGATGATTGACTTCTGTAGTCGAATTTTATGCAAATGAGAAAAACAGCAAAAAAAAGTTATAATTTATTAAAACTATTGTAACAACACAGGAGAGGTGCGTACGCAGGCTTTTCTTCCTCAAACACACAAAGCGGTCGGCCTGAATCAACCCATGACCGTCGATTTAGAAACTTTCTGCTTTCTCCAGCTTCCTCTCCCAAAACTATTAGCCAGGAGCCCGCGTTTCACTTGGACCCAGCACTGACTGGTGAGCGTTGGGGAAGCGTTTCCAGGGAGACGCGGCGGCGCGGTTGCCAGGCGCTGGCTCCCGTACAGAACCACCGTGGCTCGGACGCGACGTCCCGCCTCTCCTTACGGTCACTGTCGCTACGCGGCCCCTGTAACCAACGGCTACGAGGGACGAGGTCGAACCCCTCTACGAATGAGTGGGGTTTACTAGTGTTAGGGTTACTAGTGTTAGAGATACCTTAATGAATGAGAGGGGCTTCTTAGGGTTAGTTAGAGATATGGTAATGAATTTACACGCATACACAAATGCACATACACACACGCATGAACACACACACGTACAAGCATGCACACACGCACATACACGCACATACACACAAACACATGCACAAACACATGCACACACACACGCACACAAACACACACACTAGCAGAGCCCGCTGTGGAATCGGTCTCCACGGAGTTCACGACTTCTTCCCACTGACACTGCACAACAACGTCCAGAACAAAATCTTCTGAGATAAAGAGGGAAAATTCCCCATGGCCTCGCTGCGCGGAACATGAAACCCTCCCCCGACAGAGGCGGGGGGGTGGGGGGGGGGGGGTCCCTCTCCGAAAAGGCGCTCTCTGGCACTCCACAAGCCTCCAGGAGAAATCTGCCCTAAGCCTAGTGTACAAACAGAGAGTCCAATCTGCCACTTAAGCCTGTCAGCAGCGCCGCAGGAGCTCTGGGGAAGGACCGCCGTTTTTTCCCCGAGGAATAAACTCCAGGCAATATCCCGCTAATCTGACTCCTCAATCCCAGAAATCCCCTCTCAGGAGCCTCTCTTTGGGGAGACCGGGTTCTCGTGCTGTAAGGGGGGTGGGGGGGCAGAATAACGAGCTTCCCTTATCAGATTAGCCCCGCCGTGTCGAATCCGCCAGCCGAGGTCAGAGGGCCAAGACGCCGGCTCCCCCTGACCCTCCTGCGCGCGGAACGCAGTCTGCTTTCTGCATTCGGGGGATTAAACGCTTCAACCGGTGAATTAAACATTTTTCTCAAAGTGACGCCGGAATAACATTGACACCACAGCTGCTAATCATGAGGCAGCTGGTTACCTGCGTTTAAAATAAAAAACCATCCCTCTCTCTAATCCTGTTTTATTTGGGTGGGGCAGCAACACGCCTTTTCTGAAACGGCGTTAGCCTACCAGTGGAAAATGGCGGAACAACTGACCGACCCGTTCTCGAAGGAAATGGTTTTAACCGTGCCGAGAGGAACCCTTTCGATTCAAATTTTTGGCGAGAGGCGACACCGCGATTAATCTGAAAGCCGTGCTGACAGTTCAGCCAAACACCGTCTCACAAGAGGAAAATAAAATAATAAAACAGTGCTTTTGCTTGACGTTATTTTTAAATAGGTGCTTGCTTAGTTCGATGTAGCATGCACTACCCCCATTTCTTACACCTGTGATTAGAATCATTTTATTTCACTACGGCAAATTAGAGATGCAATTATTAGTGGTGCAAATGTGCCATAGTGTTTGGGGGACAGCAGACAAAATGTTGGGGTTAAGATGCAACACAAGGCTGCCCTCTAGTGGTGGGAGGGTACGACAACAAAAACAACAACAGCCAAAAATAGTATGCTGGCCCATACAATAAGTACAGAGATAGATAAATTGTTTGAGCAAACCAAAATTCTTCTTAGGAGCACCTTACATTGGAGATTCCACAGGAGCACACAAACGCCTAGAAAAGCTGGCAAAGCTTACTGTGCGTCAGCACTAACAACACATGGGAAAATCTCCAAGTAGGGGCAGGCAGTACAACTAGCATTGAAGAAAAAACAAACAACTCACTCACTTGTCCAACCAATCGGTATTCATGCTTAAAACACACAGTGGTGAACAGTGGACGGCGGCTCTCTTCAACAACATGTTCGCGGTCTTGTTTGGAGCTCTTGTGGGGATCTGGTCTCTAGTGTATGTCAGGACCGCACAGCTATTGGGAGCAGTGTGGAGTGGGAGGACTGCAGAGTGAATGGGAGCAGTGTGGAGTGGGAGGACTGCAGAGTGAATGGGAGCAGTGTGGAGTGGGAGGACTGCAGAGTGAATGGGAGCAGTGTGGAGTGGGAGGACTGCAGAGTGAATGGGAGCAGTGTGGAGTGGGAGGACTGCAGAGTGAATGGGAGCAGTGTGGAGTGGGAGGACTGCAGAGTGAATGGGAGCAGAGTGGAGTGGGAGGAATCCGGTGCTCCAGATATCTAAACACTGCTAGTCTGCAGGTACACAGCATCAAAGAGAGAGAGAGAGAGACAGAGAGAAAAAGAGAGAGAGAGAGAGAGAGACATAGAGAGAGAGCAAGAGAGAGAGAGAGAGAGAGAGTGTGTGTGTTTGTGTGTGTACGTGTGTTTGTGTGCGTGGGTATGAGTGTGTGCAAATGAGACAGAGCATGCGAGAGACAGAGGTACAGAGAAAAAAGCAGGGAAACAGAGAGGAAGACAGAGAGATTATAAGAATTAGAGAGGGAGGGAAACAATGGCAGAGGAGAAAGACCAAGCCACAGGTGGAGAGGAGGAATGAAGGAAGGAGCGAGCGGGGGATGAAAAGAGCAGTGGGAGATCGAGGGGGAGGGAGGAGAGCCGGTGGGGGTAGAGAGAGCGAGGGCCTCTCTCTGACAGAACGGCCCGGCCGCATGATGGGCTCTAATGAGGGGTGGCCAGCTGCAAAGGAGGAGCTGCCTGACAGCCAGACAGACAGACAGCCTGACAGGGGCAGACACACGGACAGGTGGGGGGAGGGGGTGCGCATGACACACGAGGGGAAGGGGTGGGGGTTGGGGGGAGGTGTTGCATGACACACGGGGGTGCGTGGGGGGGGGGGGGGGGGGGGCAGCAGGACGGGAGCGGGCAGGGTACCCAACGCCACGGCGAGCAGGTAAAAATAGGACGCCCCCACAATGAATCATCTCCAGGTTCCGTCTGTGCGTCACACAGAGCCCCCGCACGCCGCCGCGGGAGATCAAACCCCCCCCCCCCGCGCGAGTTCCGCTCGCCTGCCTCCGGAAGACGTCCCAACGAGACGGGGCGAACGCGGACGGGCGCTTTCATCGCCGGGACGCAACGGAAGCCGGCGCGCCCCTTCGGCGTCGCCGCGGGAACGCGCCGCGACGACGAAAGGCGCGCGCGCGAAGAACGTTCCGGAAGCCTCGACGTTCCACGACGTAAAAAAAAGCAGAAAGGCGAAAGCCTCTCCCCTCCCTCCCTCTCTCGTCCCCCGCGGCGGCGGCTGGGCGCCTGTGGACGGCGGGAAATCCGGCCGGCCGCGCCAAAGCCGCCAAAGCGTCCGAGCCCTTTCTCCTTTCTCACAGAGGCTTTCACCCGAGTGTGAAAGGAAACAAAACAGATTAGCGGGGGACCCGAGGAGGAGGAGGAGGAGGAGGAGGAGGAGGAGGAGGAGGAGGAGGGAGAATTCCGCCATTTCCGCCAACCTGAGCCCCGAGCCGCGGTCCGACAGGGCCGCCGCGGACAGGGCGGCGCTGGGATCGATGTCCTATCTGTGCATATAAATGCGGCGCCTGAGCGCTAATTATATATGATTAGCCGAGCGGGCCGAGGCTGAGGGAGGCCGCGGCCGGTATAACGGAAATAAATAACGGGAGGGAGATCGCTCAGATCGGGAGCCGGCTCGATCCCAGCCCAGAGCCACTTATCCGGAGACGGAATTTATTTCACTGCGACTAATATATTTAACCTGGATATGGATTCTCCGATAGTTCTGGGCGGATGGGTGCACCCCACCTCGGCGAGAAATCGGCGTGTTCCCCCCGCCACCGTGGGCGGGAGAGAAATGAGGACCTCTGCTGCCCCCTGGAGACCAAAGCGGGGAACAGCAGCTTTATGTTTTTTTCTGTCTGCGGTGCAGCCGCACTGAACTTCAGGAGGGGAAGCCAGCTCAAAGAAAAAAATATATAATAATATACATAAAAGATAAATAAAAAGAGTCTGTTGGTAATCCTCTTGCGACCAGCTAAAATATCAGCAAAGGAAACGCCGCAGTGCTGATTAAATCCCTTTGCCGCCCGTGTCAGATGTGGACGACCTCACAAAGGTTAAGGGATTCGGGCTTTCTTTTGCAACGAGGTGCCGGCACCTCCCACCTTTTTCCGCGTTAACCCAATTACTCTTATCGCCGCGGAAAGTCACAGTGATTCACGGTGGTCTCCGCCACCTGATCAGATAGTCCCGGCAATATCTAAAAATAAGCCGCGCCCTCAATCTAGCTTTTGTTCCTCAGCGCAGGTATTAAACGTGGGCTTAGAGCTCGCCCAGAATCACATTAACACACCTGCAGCTTAGCGCCAGGTTATCTTTTCAGAGGGCTCCAAAAGCCGCTGAAAACGCGTTCGCTCCCCCCCCCCCCCAGCCCCCGGAGCGTCTTACGCCGGCGTTTCTGAGGGAATTCGGCGCTTATCTGCGACGGGGCGTCCGGCCCGGAGTCGGGGGCTTAAGCTCCGCCTCCTTACGGGAGACTTCCTGGATGGGATCAAACGCGCGGCTCGAGGATGCCTTTACGTGCGCGCTCACAGTGGCTTAGCGCTGATTTACTCAGTATTAAAGGTTAAACCATACAACAAGGGGCTCCTTTTCATATTAAACTCTGTTACGGATTCCCAGTTTAACTCCAATTTGCACGCACAATTAATAACTTTACTGTCAAGCAATAGAGTTTTAATGAAACAAAATAACTTTTAAAAAACCTTATTTTAGTTGAATAAGGAAACACATAACCATAGATATCTGGGTTCACAAAGTCAGTATTCACTCAGTTAGTATTCACTCAGGTAGGGTTTACACAGATAAGTTCACTCAGGTAGTGTTCACACAGGTAGGCTCACACAGGTAGGCTCACACAGGTAGTGTTCACACAGGTAGGCTCGCACAGGTAGTGTTCCTGCAGGTAGGCTCACACAGGTAGTGTTCACACAGGTAGGCTCACACAGGTAGTGTTCACACAGGTAGGCTGGCACAGGTAGTGTTCACACAGGTAGGCTCGCACAGGTAGTGTTCCTGCAGGTAGGCTCACACAGGTAGGCTCGCACAGGTAGTGTTCCTGCAGGTCATGTTCTCACAGGTAGTGTTCCTGCAGGTCATGTTCTCACAGCTAGTGTTCCTGAAGCTCTCTAAGGTGCAGCATCGCTCCGTCTCATTCTCTCTCTCATTCTTCTGCTAATGGCTGCAGGCAGCCCAGCTCAGGCGAGGGGGGGGGGGGGAGAACGTGTTTATTTTCACCGCCGTCACCTTCAGGACGGGCGGGAGGGGCGCCCCCCCCCCCGAGAGCAAACCGTCTGCAGCTCCCGCCCGCACCTCACCCCGTCCTGACAGCCGGGGGCGCGGGGGGGGGGACCTCGCACCGCCCATAAATTACCCAGCATCCCCGAGTCACCGCTTCATCAGGGGACCTTTCGCTGTCGAGTGTTTAGTCACTTAATTAGCTGTAGGATTAGACCATCTGTTGACCAATACCAACATCATTTGCTTCGTCTCCTTCCTATTCAGGTAGGACAATTACAGGTTCCAACGCAAAGCTGAGCTGTCACTTAAAAGAGGAGGCGTTCAGAGAGGATTATCAGTGACTATAAAGTACGTTTGGCGGGGAGGTGGGGAGGGGGTGAGAGGGCCAAGTTTTTCAGAAGTACACAAAACTTCACCAAGAAATTGAATGAGACAGACTGTCAGAATGTTCTGAAAATGGCTAAGACAGCACAGCGAGCCCTCACATGAGTAAACAGGAACAGAAGTGAGGTTCTGTTTCCTTTTGTGGTGCAATAACAGTCCATGAGCATGCAGGGGTTGTGTAGGGGAAAACCGTAGTGTGAATTGCTGAGCACCTTTCAACTTCCTCCCACCGATCCAAACTGAGGTTAATTACTCATTATCGCGACGTTCGTACGCAAAGAAAAACAGCCTCGGTCAGAAATCAAAGCTGAAGTCGACGCGTCCGAAGAGAGTAGAGGTGAGGGAGACGTTTAACGAGGGAAAATCTTAGCGCCGCCGTTTCGCCAAACTTGGACCGTTTCAAGAAATAAACGCAACCAAACGCAGAGGCTGATTTTGTTTCACGCGATGAAAGAGGAGAGGAATGGGGTCTCACCAGGACTTGGGCTCTCCGAAGTGGAGGTAGTTGATGCTGTAGAGGTCCATGTCCTCGGTGTGCCAGGAGAAGCTGGTCTTCCACATGCCGAAGTACAGGTACGGGGTGTTGACCCCCTGGATGGACACGCCGCAGTCTTCCTCGATGACGTCCAGGATGGAGTTCAGGTGGCCGATGTTCCACTCCTCTATTCCCTAAGAGAGAGGCACACCAGGGAGTTCAGAACAGCACTGATACCATGACAAGCCATTTCTACACCATGCACAACTTCACTTCATTAGCTCGAGTGACATCACATCAGATTATTGAGGCCCATTTCCTCCAGGAACGATAACCATAACTATAACAACAATAGTATATATATATATATATAACGACTATAACAATAAAGTGCAAACAATCATCTACAGAATAGAACTTTTTGCCGTCCTACACAACTGACAATCAACACAGATTTCTGTGGGTAAAGGCAGTTCAGAATAGTGACTGGTCAGACGTGTTTGCGTCATTTGTAATGTTAGAAGTTTTATTTCAACTCTAATTACTGTAAAAGATTTTCCTGGATATGTAAAGCAGGTAGTGACATCTCACTATAGTACAAGTCAGCTGCTGACTTAAAATAGGCTTTCCTTTTTCAGGTCCTCACAAGGACTGAGCATGCTGGGAAGGTCACAGGATTGAAAACCAGGACATTTTGGTAACATTCCCTTTTCATTTTGTAAAGGAATGTCGCTGTAGATATCAGTGTAAAACAAGCCATGCGATATTCCAAAGGCAGTGCCAGAAGGTGACAGATTTTACCCAGTGACTTCACTGGTAGGGGAGCAAAGCCCTGCCCAGAATCTGCTCCAAATTTCCTTAATGTTCACATTATGCTTCCATGGAACCTGCATTAGAACCTGTGTGTACCACGGAATCAAAGGTAACACAGAATAATAGGACACTTAACACAGAAGCTGCGTGCAGGGTGTGATGCCCCACTAAACACTGAAAACACACACACACACACATCCCACACACACACACACACACACACACACACACACACACACCCCACACACACACACACACACACACACACACACACACACACACACACACACCCCACACGCACGCACACACACACACACCTCACACACACACACAACACACCCCACACGCACGCACACACACACCCCACACACACACACACACACCCACCCCACACGCACGCACACACACACACACCCCACACACGCACACACACACACACACACACACACAGGCCGGTAGGAGGGGCCGCGGTCCTGATGACTAATGCTGTGCGCCTGACCTCATCGTACAAGCTGCCATTCACATCTGCTCCGTAGATAGGGGACACGAAGGTCAGGTTTTTCCAGTACTTTCTCTCCAGGTCTTCGTAATTGAGGTACCGAGGGGTGCAGTACCTGCGAGCGTTAGAGCACACGAGAATAAGGGAAGATTCTCAGTCAGGAAACGTCACAGCCGAGCTCTGATTCATGAGAGGGCTGACATGCAGTTATGCAGAATTAACTGTGTGCGTGTGTGTGTGTGTGTGTGTGCGTGTGCGCGTGTGCCTGGGTACGTGTGTGTGTGAGTGTGTATGTGCATATATGTGTATGTGTGCATATGTGAAAGTGTGTGCGTATATGTGTACGTGTGTGTGTATGCATGTGTGTATGTATGTGTGTGCGTACGTGAATATGTGTGTATATATATGTGAGTACGTGTGTATATGTATGTGTATATCTGTATATATATGTGAGTATATGTGTATATGTATGTGTGTATGTGTATATATATGTGAGTATGTGTGTATATGTATGTGTATATGTGTATATATATGTGAGTATGTGTGTATGTGTATATGTGTATATATATGTGAGTATGTGTGTATATGTATGTGTGTATATGTGTGTATATATATGTGAGTATGTGTGTATGTGTGTATATGTGTATATATATGTGAGTATGTGTATATATATATGTGAGTATGTGTATGTGTGTATATATATGTGAGTATGTGTGTATGTGTGTATATGTGTATATATATGTGAGTATGTGTATATATATATGTGAGTATGTGTATATGTGTATATATATGTGAGTATGTGTGTATGTGTATGTATATGTGTGTGTGTGTGTGTGTATATGTGTATATATATATGTGAGTGTGTATATGTATCTGAGAGTAAGAGGCGCTCACTGGTCGCTGTTGGCCAGCCTGCGGAACTCCTGCACGCTCAGCGGTTTCTTCTGGATGTTGTACTGGGTGAAGAGGCCCGACTGCCCCGCCACCATCTGCTGGATGGGCGCGTTGATCACCAGCTCGTCGATGTCGTCATAGCTACGCCTCGGCCGCCAGCCCTTGGGCGGGATCACCTGGGGGGGAGATAGGACATCAAACCCAAAACCAATCCCAAACCCAGATCACTTCCAGTACAGTCCAGCTCCACGCTACACAACCCTTAAACTCAGGTGAAAACTTCCAGAAAGTTGCTTTTCCATTTCTTCATTACTAATTTGACATTTACGCTGGGATAGGCTCCAGCAAACACCCGTGAGCCTGCCCAGGATAAGCAGGTATAGATAATGAATGGATGGAAAATTCAACATTTATCTCCACTTGAAATTACCAAAGACTGTTGTGTGAGGGGGAAAGAGAGACAAAGAGACAGGGACAGAGAGAGAGAGATAGAGAGAGAGAGGGGAGAGAGAGAGAGAGAGAGAGAGAGAGAGAGAGAAAAAGCAGACAGGGGGGAGAGAGAGAGCAGGCAGAGAGAGGGAGGGGGAGAGAGAGAGCAGACAGAGAGAGGGGGGGAGCAGACCCCTACCTTGGCGAGCCCGGCCCTGTGAGCTCCCTGGGACTCCATGTACACCAGGTACTGGTTGAAGTCTCTGAACTCCTCCATGGTGGGCCGGAAGGTCATGATCTTGCAGGAGGGATTGGCAGGGCTGGCCGCCTCTGCTTCCGCCATCGTGGCTCCGTACCGGGCCCCTGTAGGGACAGGAAGCTCAGTGCTCGGGCCCCTGTATTTGTGCTATATGTACGCTGTGTGTGCGCTATGTGTGCGCTGTATGTGTGTGCGTGTGTCAGCTGAGTGTAGGCTGTGTGAGCTATGTCTACACTGTGTGTGTGCGTTATGTGTGAGCTGTGTGTACGTGCACTGTGTGTGACAGGGGACTCTACAAAAATAATAACTTTTTTTTGTTTTTCAAAAGAAATTAATTTATATAATGACGGACAACAGTGTAGTGTTTCTAAATGGCCACTAGGTGTCAGGCAAGCATCACAATATAGTCAATACACATAGACTGCGTAGAAATTTCATTTACAGCAATAATTATGTAATAATACTAGCAGTATTTATTGTACTATTAATGTGCTATTATTATTACATCATTATTGATGTATTATTCTTCATCATATTCTTCTTCAATAATAATAATAATAAACCTGTGCCTGATTTATCCTATGTACCCAAAGCTTGCCAACTAACTTATTAATAACCCTGACAACAATGGTCTTAAGTTTAGACTGGTAAGGGTTTAAGATGCTACAGTTCTCTAACTTCTTCAGCAGGCAACAGCCTGAGGCAAGCACACTAAACCAACTAACTGACAGTAAAGCAGCCAACTTTACATTCAAGTTTACATTTACCTTATTATAAAAAGAGCACCTCTATTGAAAACATAAAATGACAAATATGTGATTATAATGCTCTTAACTGAACACTCTAACATTAACGCTGATGTCACAAGCACTACTGGTAACTGAAAGCCATGGAGTTGTACAACACTGACTTAGAATTTTTTTTGGGGGGAAAAAAAAAAAAACATTCCCAAAAAACCGACTCAGTGTGATGCAGTGCAAGACTGGACTGATGAGAGATGCAGTGACATCACACGAGGGGACAACAGAGGTACTCAAAGACCTCATCAGCGCTGCACTTCACCCGCTCAGCCCCGCCCATCTCGTCACAGCTGTAGTCATACTGCACGGTACCATGGGAGATTTCCAAGGCCATATTCTTATAATGGGTGTTTGCTCGGTAACATGAATCATACAATCCCAAAGCAGAAACTACATATAAACCATACGATCCCAAATTCCAAAACCAACCAGAAAAGTTTAGACTACACTAAACTTTTCTCTGTGCTCTATTTGTAACCTTATTATTATTATTATTATTATTATTATTATTGTCTAATTTTGGCTATGCTATAACTACAAATGCAGCACTGCTGTTCTCAGAATACTATGCAGAATATAAGTGATTGTACAACTTCTATTATCGTGTAAAATATAGCCTAAGGCTATGAGAAAAGGCAGATACTCATTCCACTGAACGATCACACCACACAGATCTTTTCTGCTGGTTTTCTTCCCTGTAGTTTCATTCACACCAAGAGCTTTCTAACTGCCAGGAGCTGCAGTTTAATTGTTTGCTATGACAAGTACGACGCCTTAGTGCAAATCTGTTTAGCTTTGATTTTCTTGTTTGCCATAAATCAGAAGTGAAGTTGAAATGTTTTTCTTTTTCATTCCAGCAAAAGAAACATTGTTAAAAACTCTGCCACTATGTCACAATGTTTTCATGATGGCAAATTATACTGTCAAATCAACCCGTATGATTAGCAAAATACAGGCTCAAGAAATTTCAAACAATTTTGAACAATTGTTGCCTATCCTGTGCTTGAAATAGGCTAGATTCATACTTAAAAATGTTTTAAATTTCTCAAAAAAAGAGAATGCCTTGACAACAAAATAGCAACAATACCTTTAATATATGCAAAGAAATGTTAAATCTCTCAATTGCTATAAGTAACAACTAAAGTATTTCATAAATATATAAATACGGGGTCTGCTCTCCTACCCCCCCCCCCCCCCCCCAGTCTTCACATAATCTGTCAATACTAAAATTATAAATTATCTGAAAATTATGAATGTAGTTTCATATTCCTCTAGATTAAGTACAAGTTCGTAGCATGTGCCACAATCCGTATGATATGCCTGCAAATACGGATGTTTATGGTAAGCAGTTCACTTATTCTCACTCATCTCATGCTTCATGCTTTAGAAATGCGATAGCCTTTGTGTGTACGTGTGTATGTGTCTTGAGTTGAGTTGGGAGTTTTCCTCAGTGGTTTAACTAACACCAACCACTTCCTTAAAGAATTAGTTTCTTTTTCATGTAACTTAATGTCTTGTGTTTGTATATAATGACAGAAAAACAAATATTTAAAAAAATATATTTTATATTTACTGGAGCAAATAAGCCGTGTATAATGAAAAGTACAAATAACGTTAAAATAAAACTAAAGTCCGCAAATACTTGTTTCAGCTGTGCTTGCCTGACTGGTTGTTTTGATATGACAGGACTCCACATGAAAATGTTGAGGTTAGTCACAACCACGTCATAGACTCCGCCCAACAAAGAACGTGTCCCGTGCAAAGTTTTCCTGCGCGTTCAACAAATGTTGAAAAGGCATTGATAGGCAAGGGTGGAGTTATCTGCGGTCTCTTATAAAACGTTTGTGGGCCTTATTCTGTTCGTATCCTTTACGTTTTAATGTATTTTATGGAGTCCGTTGCGGAAGTACTTTTCCCCTTTACTGCTGCGACCACGGCCGCAAACGAAACATACATGTACATGCAATGATATAGCCCCACTGTAAATCCGGTCATATTTGCATAATATTTTGGTAACGTTTGAGACGCTTGCATTATAACATATCGAATTTCATCAGGTATTTTTTTCCAAAAACATAGGACATGCTAATATATAGATTTTCACCTGGACCCATGGAAATGGAATAGAAAATGTTCACATTTTCGAATGCGAAAAAACTCGAATTACCAAATATTCAGATGCAGGTAGCTAGGCCAAATCATTTCTATCATTGTTCCAAAATACAGCACATTAAGCGAGATAGCTGACCATTGTGAACCGTTTCCCTCATAACACATATCATAATAATTTAGGAGAATATATGGCCGGTCTCCCTAACGTTATTGTTTTGCTTTATTTTAACGCAAACTGGCTATCCAACACCACAATGTTAGCTCGAGGCTGTGCAGATGGGAGACTCAAAATTGCAAGTCACAAAAATGTCCAACCGACGATACATCGAATAAACAATTACACACACCGGGTTTCCCGAATATCCAACATGTTATTGCATTATTACCCTTTCAAGTTAACATTTCTGTTATGTACTGATGATGACAGTGACAGTGACACTGTAATCAGTAACGTTATCCCTCATGCACGGTCAACACCACGAATCAACTTGGCTAGCTATCTGTCACTTCAGCAGCAACTGCTAGCATGCTAGCTGTGTTTTTTTTTTTTTGTTGTTTTTTCTGCTAAACGAGACACCTCCTCTAGATACACGCAGACACACAATAGCCACAAAATAGGCTAAGTCCTAAACTACAAGGCACTGGCTAAAGAGATAACGTAGCTGCAAACCAAGTTAACCTAGTTAGCAGATGTTATCTTTAGACAATTCTGGTAGCTAGCCCACTACATCTACAACAGGCCCTCCGTATTCATTTCCAGCTGAGAGTGAATCAAAACTGCTTATCCCTCTGGGGTGACATGATATTGTGTAGCCAGCTAACTAGCCTGGCTAGGCTACCATGTTCAAAATGTCATCACAATAAGCGACCCTAGCCAGCTTAGTGTTAGCTGCATAGCTAAACAATTCTGCATGCTAGCCAGTTAGCTAACGTTATATTAATCTCTGGTTGCAGTAAAAACGATTCTCACCAGCTGTCATTCTGGATATGACGTGCTGTCGGGCATGGCACGTTAAAATTATTCTTACCTGCGTGTAATGTCGTTGTATGAATTTATTGTTGTCTGTGTGTAGTTAAAAGTCCTCCAGTTTCTGACAGCTTGGTTCTTTTTCACTCCTCCCACAACGAATGAACAAATGCCCCCATGAACAGACTCTCCGCGACTGTTGCAGCATCTTTGACACTCCCCCTAGCGGCACCAGCTAACCAGAACGCCAGGATTATTTGAACTGTGGAAAGTTTCATTTAGGGCTCGTATTCATAAAGCATCTGAGAGTTGGAGCGCTGTTTTTGGTGTTTTCTGCTGTCTGGTTCTGATGTACACTCAGGGTTCTGTCCCAATATTAACAGCTATTTGCGCATAGCAGATAGAGAAGTGAATGTCACCCATGTACTCTGCATTTACAGTTATTGCAGAATCTGACACTTCAGGGTACGATGGGACCACCCAGGACAAGAGAGATGTACATACGTGCTAGGTCGTTTTATCTCTAGGCACCAACCTGGCTAAATACTGCTTCGAAAAACCATTAAAAAAATATCTGGAGCTAAATATGTATTTTCTAAAATGCAATTATGTATTAATTTAGCTCAATTAAACCTATATTTTCATAGTCAATTTTGCGCGTCGTGACTAAATTAGCCATAGCACGATTTGAGCTGTGAGTGGCGCTGTTGTGACATTGTGTGTGAGCCTTCCGTAAGGCTCAGCTTTTTCTAAATATACGAAAAGGAAGAGTTCGGAGATTCAGTTTAGAGACGAAGCTTCAGCGAGCAGCAGCGGGAGTGGTTGTGCGTGTGCAAACATGGCTGCTCAGGATGAGCTGAGTAAGTTGCAACAAGCTAGTACACCGGCCATTGAAAAGTGTTAAATGATTCCTATTAGCGTGCGAAAGCGTTATTCGTTATCGGGTGCATAAACCGATAATGATTCGGTTGTGATCAAATTGCTCACAGACACTTAGCTGGAGATATGATGAGCATTGCGCTAGCTCGTTGGCTATTTCTAAAAATGGGCCTATATGCACAGTCATGATCAGAAGCGAAAGTATTTGCGCAGAAATGTGTTAAGGGGCGTGTAAAATATACAGCAAGTGTGCTAGCTATTATATAAATTGTTACTAAATATTACGATCGATTATGATCTTAACGAGCTGATTGAATAGTTATTTTTTTCTATAGTTTTTAGGTAGCTAGCTTTGGAGGGCGGTGGTATGATTGGCTACGTTTAGCTTACCCGCAAGATAGCTGTTGCCTACCCTAAACTGGAGAATATTCATTTCGCTGGATGTAGTGTTCAGCTATATCCGTTGCATATGTCACTGAAATACACATTTACAAAGCTGATGTTTACTTGATGTTTTTAGTCATCCATGACTCTGCCATATTAGCCGGTGAGCTAGGTGCCTTGCTTTTTTTTGCTAATTGAAAGTAGAACCAGCTAGCAAGCCTAGTTTGGCAGGTAATTGATTGTATGTGGAAAAGGCTAACTTGACAGCTAACTTGGTTGATTGACTTGTATATTGCTGGCTACGTAAGTAATGTTATGTGTGAACCAGCGTGCTAGTATCAGTTGTATCATTCATGGAAGAGCTACCTTCTGTAAGATATGGCATTATTCTAAAATATTCGTAACGCCAACGTCAATCCTCAAGATCTTTTTTCCAGTTCTGGGCGTGTTGTCTTGCGCTAGCTGGCTTATGCTTCTGCGGTGTACATTTAGAAGTGCCACCATTACCTCATGCAGTTAGGCCTACTCCACAGATAAACTAGAGGCCTTTTACATTGATGGCAACGTTGTGAGATCAATAGCCAAATGTGTTGGTTTGGTATTACCTCTAAACTTGAGTGTAACCTTTTTTCCATTACATATTTGTGTCTGCTTTGTTGATGTACATGAAAAACAAAAATGCTGTAGAGACCATATTAAAAGCTGTATTGTTTTCTAGTGCTCACTGTCCTATTTTAATGTTGCGTTTTGTATTGGGCAAATTACATGTATATGTACATTGACAAGTAAGGAAGTCGTTGTCCAGAAAGGCTTCCATCCTAAATGCGATTTGGACATGTTATGCCTCGTTAATTTCCTTTAACCAGATCAACTGGAGCGGGTTTTTCTCCGCCTGGGCCACGCAGAGACAGACGACCAATTGCAAGACATCATATCTAAATTCCTCCCCCCAGTTCTGCTGAAGCTGTCCAGCACCCAAGAAGGAGTTAGGAAAAAAGTAGGTTCATGTGCACCAGAGGATTCTGGGTAATTTACTAAAGCCATGCAGTCCTGTGAAAGCAGTTGGGAGTTGCTACTTTTCTGATGTCTCTCTCCCCTTCCCAGGTGATGGAGTTGTTGGTCCACTTGAATAAACGCATAAAGAGCAGGCCCAAGATTCAGCTGCCGGTCGAGACTCTGTTAGTGCAGTACCAGGATCCTTCGGCGGCCTCCTTCGTGACTGTAAGAGCTCTGCATTACATCATTTCCTCTGGCTGGTTTGTGAGTGCGTTGGTCGAGTAGAGCTTAGAGCACCTGGCTGTTTTCCATGACTCCTAGTCACGGCATTGTCCTGCATGTGCTTTGCGCTTTTGTCCTGGAACGGTACGAAGGTTTGGCTCTTGTCGACACCAGAACTGCGCTAGGCTGTCCCATCGCTGGTGTTTTGGTAGTTGAAAACCGCTCTGGAGGCACGGGCTGTCCGCTGAATCCCATCAAAGGGAGAAGCTGCTGTTCTGACGCAGTGGCTGCACTGCTCAGAGGAACGTAACGGAGGGGTGGCTGACTGCACTTTTTGGAAGAGCGGCTTCTCTTCTGCCAGGGGGAGGGGCCTATGTGTGCAGTCGAGGAAACTCAGGGGTTTCAGGGGAAAATACTCAAGGTTTAGCCTTAAGTTATTGGCCACGTGTATTCTGACTGCGAGCAGTTTCATTCAAGAAAATGGAGGCCGAAAACTGGCTATCTAAATTCCTGTTCTCATCCCGGGCCCCTTGCCGAAATGAAGGGCCGCGCATTCTTTCAGAGCTGCTGTTCTGAAGTGGTGTGGCTGAGGTCGTGGGCTTGCCATCCTCTGTAACCATCAACTTTCATCGCTTCAACACCTAGAGCTGTGGATGTCCTTAGTCTCTTCAGCCGTTATGCAGAACCTGAGAGTTCTCCGTTCTTTGCCAGTGAGGATGTATAGATTATTGTACGATCAAATAATCCGCTGGAGCAGTTGCCAGGCTGGTCAGAGTACCACTTTACAACAAGAGCATCAATGAAGGTGTGCACATTTGTTCCAAAGAAAGTTTGAGTTTACAGCATCAGATTAATATGATGTTCTTTCCCGCAAGTTACAGTTTGGTCAATATTGGTTCAAAAGTAGTAAAAAGAAAGAAGCAATACAAATACTTAATTAGATGCTGCTAAATTTGGTTGCTTTATGTCTCTACGAGATGGGCCATTCTCAGGCAATCCATTGCCTGAGGATGGCCTTGAGTCTGAAATATGGCCTGTGGTTGTAAATACACATGTTGTTAATCAGACAAATCGTTTATTTATGAATTTTCTCTATTTTATTTTTTCACTCCAACACAGACATTTTCTATGGTTATGAAAAATCCTCATCCACCGAAGCTGTGGTTCACTGGAGAAAAAAAAAAAATCCCATCAGGCTTTTGCTGCAGAGTCACAGTGTAGGATGTGAGGTGTAACAAGAGGGCGGAGTTTAGCTCAATCTCCAGCAGTCACCGCCCAGTCTGGCTGTGGCTCAGTGGGGTGATGCTCGATGGCTTTCTATGTGTGCTGTTTCCAGCATGTGCTGGTGCTCCAGTCCCGTGGGTGTGTACTCGTGGGTGAGTTTGCCTGTAGAGACCATGTCATGATTATCGGAGGTATTTTTCAAATGTTTTGAAGATGACAGAATGACGTAAACGGTGATGGTTCAACGTCATAATCCGGATAACTGCCATGTGCTCTAAATCCATTAATGCATTTTGCTTTTCTGAGCTAAAGTGTCCAATTTTTCACTGATTAGGCTGTAGAGTGTTAGTGTATGAATGTACTAGTGGCTACTCTATTTCGGTTGATAGCTGTGTTATTTTGTTACAGTATGTTCTGTTCTCTGAGAAGGTTTGTCATCTGAATCCTAAGTGCAGTGTGTGTGTGTGTGTGTGTGTGTGTTTGCATGCAGAACTTCACTATCATTTACATAAAGATGGGCTACCCTCGGCTGGAGGTTCAGAAACAGTGCGAGCTGGCGCCTACGCTGCTGACTGCCATGGAGGGGAAGCCTCAGCCGCAGCAGGACGGGTGAGCTGGCCTGTGAACTAACTTTTTCTTAAAAAATTTCATTTATTTTTTAATGTTGCCGTCCAGCATCAGGGCGAGCATGCCCACTTCCCACCCTGATTTGGAATTTACCACTGTTTTGAGGTTCGGGAGACTGCTGACGTCCGGAAGTTCTCCTCCCAAACACGTGGTGTCAGCTACCTGCTTCTTTTCACACCGCAGCCCACAGCTAAGCTAGTGCATTACTGAGTCAGAGGAAGACCTTTTCATACGCGGCTTTAGCATTTAGTCCGCTGGCGAACGATCGACCAGCGGGGGTCGCTAGAGAGCGATAAAACGCTGACTCCTTACCAACTGGACCCATACATACCATGGGTGATGAAATTTCCAACTGCTCATCACCCTATGGAGCTAGCGGCCACGGTCAGCACTGGTGCGGTCTGTTTTTGACCAGACCGTGTGGCTTATCCATGCTCCATGGTGTGGTGCCTAACTGAATGAGCCACCTAGCAGGCCCCAACGTTGACATTCTGAATTAATGGTTTTGTGTCATTTGGCTTATTATATTTTATTGTGGTATTGACGATACACTTGACTGACTTTAAATTTCAAGTCTTCCAGCTTCCTGCTTGAAATATTAAATTGCATACTGTCTTATCATTCAGACATCATAATAAAGTTTTGCATTTTGACACTCAAAACGTTCCTACTGTGGAAACAAGAAGTTTGAAATGGAAAGTTTGAAAGTGAATGAATAGTAATTGTGTTCCCATTGTGCAGTAATTGAGAGCTCAGCAGGTGGTGTGCTTTGTATGACTAATTTTTATTTTTTATTTTTCTGCATTTTTAGGCTGATGCACCTTTTGATACCGGCCTTGTTTCACATGAAGTACCCCGCTGAGCCTTCGAAAGCCGCCTCCCCATTCAACCTCGTTGAAAAGCCAAAGACAGTCCACTTACTTTTAGATTTCATGTTAGACGTTCTTCTAATGCC
Source organism: Anguilla pacifica (assembly GCA_039654925.1). NCBI lineage: Eukaryota > Metazoa > Chordata > Actinopteri > Anguilliformes > Anguillidae > Anguilla > Anguilla pacifica. The sequence continues at coordinate 54,296,569 of CM077290.1, read as the reverse complement.
TTATGGGTAGGTTGCTGTTCATTATGTCCTGCCTTTTTAGGTTTTTGATGTTATATTTTCATTATTTCAGGTTTGGTATCGATTTACGAACACTATATTGGGCCTTTTGATTGCACGCGTGGGGTTAATATCTGGCGGTACTTTCGCCAGAGTTGGGGTCAACTCCGTTTCAATTCGATCAATTCAGGAAGTTAATTGAAATTGACTTCTTAATTGAAAAATCCTCAGAACATTATGGCCTTTTTTGTCGATCTATGAAATGGCTTTCCTGGATTGAATGAATGGAAGTGAAATTGACCTAGACTGACACTGAATTATTTTTCTATCCACTTATAAAATGGAAAAGTACTGAAAGAAGAAATATTGTGGCTTAACCTTAATATACATTTTGATTACGAATCCAGAAAGCTTCCTGAGATGGACGGGTTGTTATTTATGAAAGACTTCCATCTTTCCCGTAGGGATGAAAGCATTTCTGTGCTTCAGAGCATACCGCACTGCTTTATTGTGCGGAATCTTTGTATTGCACTGAAGGTGGGAATTCTGTTCTGATCATGTGTTCCTGCAGCATGTGGGAATTCTATACTAATTATGTATTCCTGCAGAGGACGGGAATTCTGTACTAATTATTCAGTAGGTTGGAATTCGGTTTTTTTGGAATTAATGAACTCGTTTTGGCTTGGCTGGTTTGTGTCGATCGTGTGAATAGGCTTTCTCTGTGTTTGTGCGGTGTCTTTATTGGTAATCCGCTGGTGAGTTTCTCACCCCCCTTTCCTTCACCCCCAGGTTTGTGCTGAACGAGCCCCAGGCCCGGGGGTCCCCGGCCTCCCCCCAGGGCAGCGCCGCAGCAGGGGGGGCCGCCTCCGGCCAGGGCCTCCCCCAGCCTCCCCCCGGCATGAGCTTCTACGCGGCCAAGCGCATCGTCGGGGAGACGCTCTGGAGCCCCGGGCAACTGGAGCAGGTAGGGGTGGGCGGAGAAACGGTCTGGTGTGTGTGTGTGTGTGTGTGTGTGTGTGTGTGTGTGCGCGCGTGTGTGTGTTTGATTCTGCTTTTCTGTATCTGTGTACAGCTAACTGAACTGGGCTCTACTTCTGCATTGCTAATTGATTTTAGCCGTTCAGCACCATGGGAAACACCTTGGGATGAAGAATAATATTTTTAAAACCATTGTATTGGTTTTAAAATTCAATGTAGTAATAGTACAATTTGTTATCTGTATATGTATTCCTGTGTGCTAGTTGCCCCCCTCCCCCCATTGTGGCCCACATGGCCTGTTGTGTTCGGTACCAACAGCCCAGCGTTGTCCTATGGGTGTTGTCCTAAACAGGGGTTTAGGCATAGGAAGCAGGCAAAAGTAAAGACCACGCCCCTTTATGATGTTTTCCTGCAGTGCAAGCTGGGGATCGTGAAGTTCATCGAGGCGGAGCAGGTTCCCGAGGTGGAGGGCGTCGTTCACCTGGTGGTCGCCTCCAGCGACACCCGGCACAGCGTCGCCACGGCAGCAGATCTAGAATTGAAGAGCAAGCAGAGGTACGGTGTAAAAGCACTAGACACCGCTGAAGATATGAAGTTTAAGCAAAAAAATAACAACATACACCAGTGACATTTCATGTGGTGTGATTATTAAACAATGCTCATGTTATTTTCTTTTATTTTGAAGTGTTTGCACATTTAGTAATGTATTTTTACTTTTCTTTCCAGCATCATCGATTGGAATAACCCTTTAATAATTAACAAGATGTACAAGGTTTACCTGGGTGACATTCCTCTGAAAACAAAAGAGGTGAGTGTTACGAGTAGTTGTGAGATGGCCTGGAGCCTTCGTACTCACGCTGATCTTAACACCCTGAAATACAGTTTTGAGGTTAATTGTAAGAACTTAACTCACCTCATATACTCCGCTGGGTAAAGACAGTGCAGTGTGGTAAGTGCTGTTCAGAATGTGGGTTCTCTCTGTAGCAAGGCTGTGGGAGCAGTGGTTTAGCTGAGAGAGAATGTGTAGGTCAAAGGGGTTGTGGTCTGTACAGTGACTGAGTGCTATACAGTTTTAATGTGGGTGTGGTCTGTACTAATGGGGGTGTGGTCTGTACTAATGGAGGTGTGGTCTGTACGAATAGGGGCGTGGTCTGTACTAATGAGGGCGTGGCCTATGCAGTGGCTCATTGTGCTGTGGCTTTAATGGGGGTGTGGTCTGTATTAATTGAGGTGTGGCCTATGCATTGGCTCAGTGTCCTGCGTGCTTGTTTCTCAGGGCGCGGCTCTGAAGCCGGAGCTGAAGCGGGAGCCAGTCAGCACCCGGGTGAAGCTGAAGATCCTCCCCCACCTGCTGCGCTCCCGGCTGGCCGCCGAGACCTTCCCCGCCAACATCCAGGTGAGCCCCGCCCCCTCCCCCCCCCCTCCCCCCTCAACCCCCACCCTCTCACACACAGTCAGACTTGCCCCCCAATGGCACGGCACCAAAGGCATTTTTCACACGAGCGTTTAATAAACTTTACATAACAGCCAAATGGCTGGTCCTTCTGGGTGTTGGTGGCCATTTTCTCGACAGTCAGTAAGAACCGTCTCCCTGGCAACCCAGCAGTCTCTGAGACGGGCAGTTGAACCCTGCAGTTGATGACTCGTAAGGGTTAATGGGCACTCTGTTGTAACTGCGCCGGCTGTGGCTGGCAGGATCATCAGATTCCCTCCCGCATCTGACTGCATGGCTGCATGATTGCTTGCAGATGAGAGAGAGATCTACCGTCTTATTTGTAGAATGATCTTATACATAGTAACGGATGTCTGAACATGTTTTCTGTGTGCATGTGATTGCGTGTGTTTGTGCACGTGTGTGTGTGTGCACGTGCACGTATGTGTGTGTGTGCGTGTGCGCGCTTATGTGTGTGTGTGGGTGTGTGTATTTTGTATATATCCCTGAATGTATGTGTCTCTGTTTTGCCCCCAAGCTGCTCTTGTTGCTGCTCCATCTCTGTTCCAGACTCTTCTCACCAGGGCAGTTCAGCTGAGTTCATCGGGCCTCTCTCTCCGTGTCTTTTCCAGGTGGTCTATGACGGGCTGTTTGGAGCGAACACCAATAACAAGCTGCGTTCCATGTCTCTGCAGTTCGTCCATCACATCTGTGTGGTGTGAGTACTGCCCCCTTCAGGCCGGGGGTTTCACAGGAACACCACCCCAGGAGCCTCGTACACACAGTTTCGTTTTTACTTATGCACACAGTTTACTTTCTACATTTAAGAAGTGAAATTGAAAAACTGCTATATCATTTCCTGTCTCTGTTAAGCTCAACAGAACACATGTCCAGTTCAGACTAGAAAAGCTGGCACACTGTTGCATCATATCCCTTCATCTCTTACCAATCCTTTTACAAATGGATGAATTCATGTTGGATGCACTCAAAGCCTCATTTTAATGAGGATGATCATTGACACAACTGCCTGCATCTCTGTATTTCCAAAATGTCAAAATTGCAAAGCTGCATTTCAAAGTGAGTGTATGCATTTACCTTTTACATGGAGTAATTAACCAGGTCATTTTATTACACCTGTACCCCTGTAGTTGTTCGTCTATAGCGTATAATTATGGAAGTGTTGTCAGTAGCCTGAAAATACAATGCAATGTATTTGTTTGTTTGTCCTTGACAGATGCCCAGACACAAACAAACCCCTGGGCCTAATGCTCCTGAATGGCCTGACCAAGCTTATTAATGAATACAAGGAGGTGAGTGAACTCGCTGTTCAGACATGGCATGCAGTTGATTTTAATTGATCGCTTTATTTCTCTTAAAATACCGGCAGGGCCTTGGCTGTCTGGTTTTGGTGCGTGTTTGTCGGCGTGCGGTAACGACAGAAACAATTTCGCGAGCGCTGAACTGACACTCCTCTTTCAGGACCCGAAATTGCTGTGCGTGGCGTACTCCGCTGTGGGGAAGCTGTCAAGGTAAACGACGCAGTCTTTCTTTCTTTTTCTCACACCACTTTAATTTACCATTGTGCGCTAAATGTTTCAAATGCGGTGTCTCCACTCCGCAAATTAGTCTAACTGCGTTGTGCCTTATTAAGATAATTGAGGGATTAACGTTCTTTTGTTCCGCTGTGCTTTTCGATGCTGAATTTTCATCTTTTTCTCTCTCTCTCTTTTTTCTTTTCCCCGCCCGTTCGTAGCCGAATGCCGCAGCTCTTCACAAAAGACATCGCCCTGGTTCAGCAGTTTTTCGAAGCCATGTGCAAGGTGGGCGGAACGAGGGCCGAGCGGGGAGGCTGAGAGAGGGAGGGCCCGTCTTTTGTTCCGCCGCGCGGCCCGGCGTCCGCCGCTCTCGCGCTAGCGCGGGAATCCCGGCGGGTTTTACCGCGAGGCGCCTGAGCAGGAAAAAATTAAAAAAGCTCTGAAGTGTCAGTCCGGTAATGGGGAAAAAAACGGGCTTTCCTGCACAGGTTTGTGTGTCTGACTGTCCCTGCAGTCACTGTAGGTGTCTAGATTCAGTGAGCCGATGGCGTTGTCCAAGTATTATATAGTCCAACTTTTTTTTCAGAGTAGGGCATATTCAGTTTTTTTCAGTTTGAATTTGGGCCTTTCAGACTATTGTAGAAGCTGGGATAGGAAGGTGTATTTCGCTGAGTTTATGGAGCTGAGTTTATGTTGTTGATTGGCTTTTAGAGCACTGTGGTTGATTTTGAGGTTCAGTCTGTATGGCGGTGTTGAGTTTATCCTACCGAACGGTTACTTTAGTGCTGAGCTTGATGCTGATTGGTTCTTTGAGTGGTGCACTGCTCAGTTTGGCTACTGATTGGCTTTGTGAATAGTGTAGCGCTGATTTTGTGGTTCTGATTGGCTGTGTGCGCTGCTCTCTCAGGAGGACCCAGAGGTCAGGCTGGCCATCCAGGAGGCCCTGTCCATGATGGTGGGGGCGTACGCCCAGCTGCAGGGGGCCCTGCTCAACCTCATGGAAGCACTCGTCACTGCCTACATGGGAAAGGTGGGTCTGATACCACCAAACAGCTGTTATTCAAACCCGTACTCTCACAATCCAAACCCGTACCCCCATTATCCAAACCTGTACCCCTATAGTGGAAACCTGTACCCTCATAATGCAAACCCATACCCCCATTATCCAAACCTGAACCCCCAAAATTAAAACTCATTCCCCACTTGGGTCAGTGTTCTCTTAAGCTATGGACTGAAAGTCACCAGTAGGGCTGCACAATGTATCCTAATTGTGTTTTTGTAACCGTAATAAGCATAATCGCCCGTGTTTTCAGTTCTAATCTTTTTTTTCGTCTTATTTGCGTGAGCAGCCAGAGGTCCAGGTCCGTCAGGTGGCCATGAAGTTCGCCAGCACGGTGTTCGCCCCGGACCACGTCCCTTCCAGATACCTCCTCCTGCTGGCCGCTGGAGACCCGTGAGTCCGCCCCCTTACCCGCCCCTACCAGCCCCATTTGATTGACGTGTGAATTGTCCAATGACTTCCCTCCGTGCTGTGCTGCCGCAGGAGAGAGGAGGTGCACGGGGAGGCGCAGCGTGTCCTCAGGGCTCTCCCCACCCAGAGCACAGAGAAGGAGGGCTCCAAGCCCATGCCGTCCTTCCCGGAGATGGTCAGCTACATCCAGGAGAAGGTACACTAGCCTCCGCTGCCGGGAGTTTAGCCCCAGAAACACCAGAGCTACTGCACAACCGGGGGACACTCAGGAGAATTTAACTTCAGAAGTTCACTTAAAGATTCCTTGTTTTAAATATGTTGTTTTTTCATCCTTATTGCAGCATAAGTTTGATGGCGAATGCTTATATTTTGCAGCTGTGAGAATTATTATTATAGTTATAGCATAGCAAAGTGTATCTAGTGCTTGTGAAAAGACGGGCAACAACGTGAAGATTTGAAATGAGATTTTCTCTCAGGCGGCCCAACGGATGAAAACTCCGGCGAAGTACATCGTGGGAACGTCCACCCTCCCCTTCAACCCCTCTGCATTCGGAGAGGTGATTTTCACACCGCCGCCTGCCCCCCCCCCCCCCCAGGAGCTAACGCAGATAACGCAGATAACGCAGATAACGCAGATAACGCAGATAACGCAGATAACGCATGCACGACCAGTCTTTTAATTCCCATTATTCACATCTCTTTAATCTTCATGGCGTCGGAGAGGACTGCTTAAGTACGCGCGCTCGGTGTGTGTGTGTGACGCTCGGTGTGTGTGTGTGCGTACGCGCTGGCCGCACGGCACTTGCCCGCTTCCTCTCAAAACGAGGAGCCGCAAGGTGAACTTGATTAAGTGGGTAATCACGGCGGTAACTCAGGCAGATTAAGGCCCGGCGCGGCCCCCCCCCGCGCCGACCTCCCGCCGTAAATCTCTCCGCCAGGCGGCGAGGAAGCGGCCCGCTCGGGGACGTGATTTCTCCGCCGGATTGATTAGGAAAACGCTCGTTTTCACTACCCCCGGTTATCTCCACTGGAAGTGGGGGGGGGGGGGGACGAAGCTGGGGGACTCTTAGTCCGAAAATCGGTATTTCCTGTTTAATTGGGGAAAATTGGACTATGAAGCATCACAACTCTTCAGCTGTGGTGTGCTGTGGGAGGTGCTAACTTACCGTGCTAACTGTACCATAGCCGGGTTCCTCCTGAGATTTCTTGACGATAGGGAGTGTTTTCTTGGCCCCGTTTCAGTGATTTTCTTCACTGTGTGTTTTATTTTTCTTCTCCAATTTCTCTCTTTTTTGGGGGCTCTGACCTTGTTCTCTTGTCCAATCTTCTTTTGTGTTTCCACTGTAAAGCGTCTCTGTGACAGCACCTCCCGGTAACTAATCTAAAATAATAAAACGAAGCTGAATCTGCCGCTCTCTCTCTCCCTCCTCGCTCGTTCCAGATCATTCTGTACCTGCGGATGTGCCTGGCCCACAGCGCCGGTGCCAAGCCCACCACGCAGAGCCTGGCGGACATGCAGGACCACGCCCCCGCCATCGGCCGCTACGTCCAGAGCCTGCTCTCCTCCGAGGCCCCGCCTCCCTCCTCCTCCTCCCCCAAGGGCGGGGAGTCCAATCCCGTCCAGGTGTACATGGACCTGCTCCAGCAGCTGCTCTCTGCCATAGGGGGTGGGTGTCACACCTGAAAATGGTGGCTAAAATATGACCATTTTGTGAGACTCTCTTGACTAGGCAGTAGAACATAAAATGCGATTGTTATTCAAGCTCTTACATAGGTAGTTTATTTATTATTACAACTGAACCTTTTTCTGTTGAACTTGTTGCTCATTCATTATATCAATGTGTTGAATGGCATCAGCCTGTTGTTTGGGCTGATGATGCATATTTTGTATGGTTTCTGCAGGAATCCCAGTGATGTACTGCCTGTTGGAAGTGGTCTCTGTGCATCCTCACAAACTTGCTCCTAAATTCATCGACAAAATCGACTGGATCAAGGTACGTTTCTGCTCCTGTTCCTCGTTCCGTCTGAAATGTTTTAGAGCTCTCCTTTTATTCTGTGTGGGTCACGGTGGGACTGTATGTTGTAGGCACCTTCTAAGCACGCACATTTAAAATTTTAGGAATGATAATGTCTTCACCTCACAGCCTGATGGTCAAATGCAGCCCACCATAGAAGTACTCTTAGTCCATTTACCACCGCGATATTAATATACACTTTTTTTATTCCAGTGAATTGAATTTTATTCATCCATTTATAAATAGGGCATGGAAAACAGTTTAGCCTAGGTGTTCTTAAATAATCCGGCTCCCCGTAGGTAGAATCAGTGGAGGAGCGATGGTGTAAAGACCGTTCCTCTTTTCTCTTCCCCCCCCCCCGCGCAGAATCTGATGAACACCAACAAGGAGGAGATGCGTGAGCTGGCGGCTCAGCTCTACGCCGTAGTGGTCTCCACCATGTCCGGCAACGAGCTGAGGACTGCCGTAACCAACCTGGTGAAGGTCACGAAGGACAACCACGTACGCCATCTCCGACCGCCACTTTTCACGCGACTCCTGTTCTCCGCCTTCATCTCTCGGTTAACGATAAAGGTTTCAATTCAATAGAAAAATGCACCGGGCCTCGGTTGAGCCGTGTTTTTTTTTTGTTTTTTTTCTTTTCCGTGTTTCTCACCCACAGAGCCCTGAATCCCAGCACGGCGCCATTTTGGCTCTAGGTTACATGGTGGGCAGGTACCTGAGCAGGAGGAAGTGCTCGGGCTGGGGAGACTCCCCCGATCAGGACGACCCCATGAATGCTACTCCGAAAGAGGACGAGGAGCTCATCTGCTTGGCCACTAACACCATTGGTGAGTGATGCTCACTGACAGGGTATTTGCAGGCCTTACTGACAGCCACTCAAGGTGTATCAGTCACATAGATGGAGAAATAAGTCTGTAGCACACAGATTTTCAGCTTTTACTGAGAGCAGACTGCAAACAGACTTACGTTGACACAAACTCTCTCCTCACCAGAGTCGAGCGGCCTGCTGTAGCTCTCTGACTGATGGAGTCACTGTGTGGAGAAACATTAGTCTGTTTGCAGCCTGTTTGCTATAAAAGCTGAAAATCCGTGTGCTCCTCCAGACTGATTTCAGGCTTTATCTCAGTTTATCGTCTGGTTTCTGGGAAGTCCCGGATCAGCGTGTCATATGCCAGACGTTTCAGTGATCTCTTTCCTGTATCTGCGACAAAATCTGACCCTCAGTGTGGAGATTCACATTCCTCACACTGTACAATTGAATGTGTCCTAGCATAAAATAACCATTCAGCAGGATTACATTTAGTGCCTCTGTTTATCTTCAGATTTAGCTTTTCAACCACTTAGTTAAATGGATGATTGGCCCAACCTAAATGTTTTGTTTTACAGTAATAATGGAAATGATAATTATAATAATACCTGTATTTGTGTAGTGCCTGTCATGCATTGCAGTTCATTGTGCTTTATGTAAGAAGATGAAGGTAATCCAGGAAGTTTGTGTGAGCGGTAAAAGGCCGTGGTTAAGTTTTGGCGATGTTAAGGTGTGGTGGTGTGCGGCAGGCTCGTTCCTGGACAGCGCCTCCCCCCTCTTGGCGCTGGCGGCCTGCACGGCCCTGGGGGAGATCGGGAGGAACGGGCCGCTGCTGGTCCCCAGCGAGGGGGAGGGCTTCACCAAACTGCACGTGGTGGAGAACCTGCTGGCCCGCATCCCGTCCGGCAAGGAGAGCTCCAAGGTACCTACCCCACCAAACGCACACACACACACACACACACACACACACACACAAGGAGAGCTCCAAGGTACCTACCCCACCAAACGCGCACACACACACACACACACACACACACACAAGGAGAGCTCCATGGTACCTAACGTCTGTACACACCACACACATAGACACACACATGCACACACGCAAGCAGAGCTCCAGGCTCCCTGCGTTCTCCTCTCTACATCCCCCTCTCTGCTGTGTCTCTCCCTGCAGATGAAGGAGCGAGCCATACAGACGCTGGGCTTCTTCCCCGTGGGAGACGCGGAGTTCCCCCACCAGCTCAAGCTGCTGGAGGGGCTCATGGGCTCTGTGGAGGTATGAGACCCTGCTGTCCCTCCTGCACTTTCGGTGGGCTGAGTTTGCTCCAGTACTAGCCTGGAGGAAAATAGACTCGCCATGGTGTCTGTGTGGATCAGTGTGGTTATTTACTGGCCTGGGTCTGTGAGTGTTTGTCTGTGCTGGTGAGTTTAGGTTCTACAGATGTGTCTGTACTGATCTCTCTTGGTCTGTGGGGTGTGTCTGTACTGATCAGTGTGGATATGTCTGTACTGATCTCTGGCTCTATGGATGTGTCTGTACTGATCAGTGTTGGTGTGTCTGTACTGATCAGTGTGGGTGTGTCTGTACTGATCTGTGGCTCTGTGGGCATGTCATTACTGATCTCTGGCTCTATGGGCGTGTCAGTACTGATCTGTGGCTCTGTGGGCGTGTCATTACTGATCTGTGGCTCTGTGGGCGTGTCAGTACTGATCTGTGGCTCTGTGGGCGTGTCAGTACTGATCTCTGGCTCTGTGGGCGTGGTCTCCCCCGCACAGGCGAAGCAGGTGGAGCTGCAGTTCACCGTGGGCGAGGCCATCACTAGCGCCGCCATAGGGACCAGCTCGGGCGCGGCCCGGGACGTCTGGACGTGCACCGAGGAAGAGTTCACCCCTCCAACCAGTGAGTCCAGCCCTCCCTGACACCCCTGGGGGGGTCTCACCTCCCCCTGCCTCTCTGCACTGCAGTACAGCTGTCAATCATGTACTGATTTTCCCAGAGACCCTCTGGTTTAAACTGTAGGAAAAACTCAAGTTTAGATGGCCGTGGAATAGCCTGTTCTCATCATTACGAGTTCTCCCATCCTTGCGTCCAATCAAAGTGCTGATCTCCGCCCCTCTCAGACGTGAGCAGCAACGACGTGGTTCCCTGGGTCCTGAACGCCATCCTGACCAAGCACATCGGCAGCCAGAACCCGCACGTCCGCCAGGCCGCCTGCATCTGGCTCCTCTCCCTGGTCAAGAAGCTCAGCCAGCACAAGGAGATCAAAGTGAGCGTCTGTGCGTTCCCGTGACGACGCTCACTGTGACTGCGTTCGCTGGAGACGAGCGTGCCGCTTCCATCAAAATGGCTGCTGGCTTTGTCTGCGCTGCATTTTCTCTATAAGGACCGTGAAAGTTGAATTCGCATTTGCCTTATTTTGTGTACAGTAGTTACTGGCTAATGTTACTGTCTACCACATAGTTAAAGAGTTTTATTTACTGAAGTAGACAACTAACATTCTCCTAACATTGGCTCGGTTGATAGTTTGCGTTGGAGCCATTTTCATTACTACATTGATGACGGTGCACTTTCGCGGTATATTGACCAGTTAGTGGAGCACGTAGTGGACATTCTAGTCAAGGAAGTGACGGTCCCTCAGGATTTGCTAACTTCAGAACAGCCTTCTTTTTATTGTTGTATTTTTTATTTGTAGTATGAATATTTTGAGGAACTGATCTTCTCCCCTGTGCCCCTCAGTCACATTTGAAAGAGGTCCAGTCAGCATTCATCTCCTCCCTGTCTGATCCAGACGGTGAGTATCTTGGTTCCGCTTGTACTGTCTTATTTGTGTGTACGGTTGAAGTGGATTGCACTCTTAATGGCAGCTTATACTGGAGGTTAAAAACCGAGGAGTGTAAATCAAAGTAAGTTCAATGGCTGCATTAATGAAATGTCTGGTCTCAATAGCTTATACATCTCACGTGGGTGAGCTTTCACATTCTAAGCTGCTCTGGAGAGAGTGCTAATTTAATGTGATATCTGAGTTATTGAGTAGGAGGAGGACTCTGCCTAGTCTTTGGCAAAAATGCCGTTGATTTCCCTTATGGTTAAAATAGCCCCTCTCACACCTGCATTACATGGCAATTGAAGTCTCTGCTTTTGTTGAACTGCGTTTGAATTGATTGTTTACACTCCCCTGCCCCTGTTTTGTTAGAGCTGAGCCAGGACGTGGCCTCCAAAGGCCTGGGCCTGGTGTACGAGCTGGGCACAGAACAGGACCAGCAGGAGCTGGTGTCCACCCTGGTGGACACGCTGATGACCGGAAAGAGGTGTGGCTCCCGACAGCCTTTTCCTTTCAGATCACATGACATGACTAATTGGAGAATTTATACCAGTTATTATTCATGGGCCGGACTGTGGGGTGCAGCCTGTAAGGCAGCCGTGTAGCAACTTGTATGCTAGCCCCACCCTCCCACGTAGACAGGCGTTCGAATCCCAGCCATGGTACCTACTGTATTGTGATGGCTCTATCTGAAACCCTCTCTGCTTTCCCTCTGTTCGCAAGAAGTAGAAAAACTGCCCGCTCTCCTTAAAAAAATAAATAAGAAAAATGATTATTATTGTGATCATTTATTGTAGTTGTGTGTGACATGTGCTGTCCTTTGTCTCCTAGGGCTAAACACACCGTGTCTGAGGACACAGAGGTCTTTCAAGGAGGGTCCCTGGGGAAAGCACCAGATGGGCAAGTACTGCATCACCATTTCAACACTGACTGTTAGCACATGGACATCAGAAACATACAGCGCATATGTGGATTGTGCTATTTGCACACTTATCATGTGTAATGTTATCATTTGTAATGTTCTTACATTACAAATGATAACATTAATGTTCTTGGGAGTTTTGTGCATATCTATGTACTGTGTAAGTTTAATATTATGTGTCTATTAATTAGATGTGGGCATGTGAGGGAGTCAAAAATATTTTAATCATGTTTTATTTTGAAGGACTAACACTCCTTTTGTTATTCATTTTCATTCTATTTTATTACTTATTCATGTAATTTCTTTTGTGATTTCATCTTTTGCACAAAAATAATTCTAGGCCTGTGCTGGTTTTTGTTTCCAGCCAGTGAATTATAACGTGAGCTTGGGTTTCTCTTGTTATTCTCCAGCCAAGGGCTGTCCACCTACAAGGAGCTCTGCTCTCTGGCCAGTGACCTCAACCAGCCGGACCTGGTGTACAAGTTCATGAACCTCGCGAACCACCACGCCATGTGGAACTCACGAAAGGTACTTCTGCACCCGCGCTGTGGGTCAGGGGTGTAAAACCCGAGTCCCAGAGGGCCACGGTGTCAGCAGGGTTTTTTTGTGGTGTCCTTTCACTGGACGGGCAAGTTAGGCCTTGGGAACGAAAGTGTGTGAGCTCTTCAGCCCATGGGTGACTTAAATTACGCGTTCTGCGATGCACCAAAAGCTAGCAGAATGCTGGAGTTTGACCCGCCTGTTTTCCGAGTAACCGATAGGGCTTGATAAATTTATTTTGGAAGTCATCTGCAGATTAGGTGATGTGTTTAAACTGGCATGTGTAACTGAAGTATGGAAAAAAACCGAAAGGCTACTCTGTGCTGTTCTGTGAGCTGTTTACCTTCATAGCGTGATTTTCGGTATGCTGTGCGCATCTTCCTGACTCAGAGTGCGGGTTCGATTTTATACTGACTGTGTAACTGCTCTTCTTCCAGGGAGCCGCTTTTGGGTTCAACATGATCGCTGCCAAGGCCGGGGAACAGCTGACCCCCTTCCTGGCCCAGCTCATACCCCGTCTCTATAGATACCAGTTTGACCCCAATCTGGGGATCCGGCAAGCCATGACCAGCATCTGGGACGCCCTCGTCACAGACAAGACCATGGTAGGGCCTCTACACTTCTAAACAGGAAGTGATGTCATTGACACATTAATGATACGTGATTTTGTGGTCTGTGTATAGTAGCTTGGGTTTTACCACTAACTTAAAACATTGTGTTCCTGTGTGATACTAGCTAATGCTTCGTGCGGCTTCAGTCACAAATGATTCATTTGAACTTTGAACTCTTCACTGAATCTTTGAAGTTCAGAAGAGAATCATTTCCAGCCTTTGGCCATTGTCTTGAGAATCATCACATTAATTTTTTCTTCCATTTGCAGATTGACAAATATCTAAAGGAGATTCTTCAGGATGTTTTAACCAACCTAACCAATAATTTGTGGAGAGTTCGAGAATCCAGGTGCGCCGCCTTCTATTTATGCAACTTGCCGTAAAATGAATATTATGTTTTTCTCAATCTTTATGATGCTCTCCTGTGACCAATGGCCTGTATTTTGAGTTGTGAAGGTTTTTGCCTTTATTTTTAACTGTTGAGGCTGTTGAAAGAGAAAAATGTGATATGTCGGGTGTTAAAAATGGTGGTTGACTGTGGCACTCTGTAAAACTCCTGTATAACATTTTATAGCCTGTTTGAACACCACTGTTGTCCTTGTAGTTGCTTGGCCCTCAACGATTTGATTCGCGGACGGCAGCTGGATGACATCATCGACCGGCTTGCGGAGATGTGGGAGACCTTGTTCCGAGTCCGAGACGACATCAAGGTAGCGTCCCGCTTTACAGAAAAACGACAAAGAAGAAATGAACAACAGAATACGGCTTTTTACACGGGCCATTGATTTGTCCATTTTTATTGCTTTAAGGACATTTTTTATCCCCCATCCTCCATTTGGAGTCCAGCCTTGACGGGCACAATGCATTTGTGTTAAGATTAAATATTTTATTGAGAATAATAATTCTTTCTTTTATCCCTTCTGTCTGTTTTGCTCTCTCTCCCTCTTCCTCCCTTTCTCCGTTTCTGCAGGAGTCGGTGCGGAAGGCAGCCGATATGGCCCTGAAGACCCTTAGCAAAGTAAGTTCCCTGTACCTATAACCTTTGACCTTTAACCTCGAGACCTTCACTGTGTCTGCCCATTTCTGATGCATTACAGTCCTTCGTATTTAACCTGATACAGCCCTGAACTTCCCATTTCCTGTTGATCCTTCCAAACTTCCTGTTGCTATATTCTGAGCTTTAGGCTGTGTGTAACATTGAGACGTGTCAGTCCTGGCATCTGATTGGCCAGGGCAAGTGTAGTGGCCTGATTGGGCAGCTCCTGTAGCGGGCTGAGGGTGATGTTCAGGGCGGTGTGTGAGCGCTGTCGCTGTCCCCGCCACAGGTGTGCGTGCGGATGTGCGAGTCGTCTGGAGCGTCGGCGCAAAGGACTGTGGGAGTTCTGCTGCCCACCCTGCTGGATAAAGGGATCGTCAGCACTGTGGTGGAGGTGCGCACCCTCAGGTAAGCCCGTTTCACCTGCTCAACCTGTGACCTTTGACCTGTGACCTGGTCTTCTAATGACCTGTCCATCATGCACCTCTCCACTGCTGTACGAGGCAAGGTTGTACCAGACCAGAAAAGCAGAAGGAAATGTAAAATTGATACAGATGTACCACAAGGGAAACTTTTGTACAAGGGATTACGTTCAGCATATTGTTTTTTTTTTTTTTAATTGGCCCTAAACTTCAAGACTTTTCCTGGTGTCTAAAGAGTTAAAGTATAAGATGCTCCTTACAGCCTGTTATGGTTTAGTAGATAAAGCTCCCTTTCTGTCTCATGATTTTGTGAAGATGTGAGTGAGTTCAAAGCAGGTATAACAAAATGGCCGTGTAGGCTCTGAGGTGACTGGCGTGTGGGCGTCTCTGCGTGTCCCTCAGCATCCAGACGCTGGTGAAGATCAGCAAGAGCGCGGGGAGCCGGCTCAAGCCCCACACGCCCCGCCTCATCCCCGCCCTCCTGGAGTCCCTCAGCGTGCTGGAGCCCCAGGTCCTCAACTACCTGAGCCTGCGGGCCAGCGAGCAGGAGAAGGTCAGAGCCCGTCACCCCCCGTGCCCCGTTGCCCCGCCCCTGTCGCCCCACGCTGTCGCCCCACCCCGGGCACCCCGCCCCTGTCGCCCCCATGCCCGTCGCCCCGACCCCATCTCCCATCTACCTCTACTGTGCCCTTATTTCTGAGCATGTGCGAGTGTTTCTGATGCTTGGAAACACACCGCTTCTTTCTTCCTTGTGACATTATTTCATTCCGATCCCTCGCTCCAGACGGCCATGGATACGGCGAGGCTCAGCGCGGCCAAGTCTTCTCCGATGATGGAGACGATCAACACGGTAAGCCGAGCTTTCACGCGCCCGTTCGCACCCGTCTTTTCTGATGATGAACTGATGAGTTGCCATCAGTGGTGTTTAATTTTACGTGCTGTGTGTGGATAGAGAAAGAGAGGCTGCACTGGTTGTACCTGTCCCTCTCTGTTATTGCAGTGTCTGCAGCACATGGACCTGTCTGTCCTGGGGGAGCTGGTGCCTAAACTGTGTGACCTTCTGAAGAGCGGCCTGGGTCTAGGAACAAAGGTGAGCCCCCTGTCCTAGTTATCACATTATCAAATTTCAGGAGCAAATGCATTGCAGAGCCCTGTATGCAAGGAGAGCCCACTCATTTCCAGATTTAATGCACAGATTGGAATTGTATATATTTTACATATCATCCCTTTATACAGCTGAAGTAGTGAAGTAATACTTAAGCAATTGAGCTTAAGCAGCTGGCTCTCTGCTATGGCAGCAGTTGGGGAATCGAATCCACCGCCTCACAAGCCTGACGGTCTTACCACTCTGTCACACCGCTGCCCCTTCGTCCTTGAGAGAAAGGATCTTTAAACTGTGAACCCTGCTGCTGTTCCAGGGAGGCTGTGCCAGTGTCATTGTGTCGCTGACCGTCCAGTGTCCTCAGGATTTGGCTCCTTATTCAGGTAAGCGTCAGTATTACCTTGCTTAGGTACCGGTGTGACTGCTTAAGCAGACATGCCAGTGAGCTCGTACTATGTACATGGGGCTGAATGTGGCCTGCTCCATGACCTGGTTTATTGCGATGATGCATGGGTCAGCGTGTACCTGGTCTAATGCGGTGATGCATGGGCCAGCGTGTACCTGGTTTATTGCGATGATGCATGGGCCAGCATGTACCTGGTCTAATGCGGTGATGCATGGGCCAGCGTGTACCTGGTCTAATGCGGTGATGCATGGGCCAGCGTGTACCTGGTCTAATGCGATGATGCATGGGCCAGCGTGTACCTGGTTTAATGCGGTGATGCATGGGCCAGCTTGTACCTGGTCTAATGCGGTGATGCATGGGCCAGCGTGTACCTGGTCTAATGCGGTGATCCATGGGCCAGCGTGTACCTGGTCTAATGCGGTGATGCATGGGCCAGCGTGTACCTGGTCTAATGCGTTGATGCATGGGCCAGCGTGTACCTGGTCTAATGCGGTGATGCATGGGCCAGCGTGTACCTGGTTTAATGCGGTGATGCATGGGCCAGCGTGTACCTGGTCTAATGCGATGATGCATGGGCCAGCGTGTACCTGGTCTAATGCGATGATGCATGGGCCAGCGTGTACCTGGTCTAATGCGATGATGCATGGGCCAGCGTGTACCTGGTCTAATGCGGTGATGCATGGGCCAGCGTGTACCTGGTCTAATGCGGTGATGCATGGGTAATCTGGTACCTGGTCTAATGCGATGATGCATGGGTAATCTGGTACCTGGTCTAATGCGATGATGCATGGGTAATCTGGTACCTGGTCTAATGCGATGATGCATCTCCGCAGGCAAGCTGATGAGCGCGCTGCTGAGCGGGATACACGACCGCAGCGCCGTGGTGCAGAAGTCCTTCGCCTTCGCTCTCGGGCACCTCGTCCGGGTACGTATGACATCACGCCACACCACACCACAGACAGGACGTTACAAACACATGCTTGGGTTCCAACATTTAAACTGGGTTTTGATTTCCTCTGACAGACTGCTAAAGACAGCAGCGTGGAAAAACTAATGCAGAAGCTCAACACTTGGTACCTGGAAAAAGAAGGTGAGATTTTACCAGAATTTACTATGAATGAAGTGCCCATGTGTGCTTATAAAATATTACATTTTAATACCCTGTAATAACAATGGTGTCTAATAAGGGTTAGTAACTTAGTACTAAGAAGCCGTGGCTTTTCCTTCTCATTAACGTTCCTTCTTGCTTTTGATTGGTTCAGAGCCCATCTACAAGTCGTCCTGTGCCTTGACGGTGCACGCCATTGGCCACTACAGCCCGGACGTGCTGAAGAACCACGCGGGACTGGCGCTGCCCCTGGCCTTCCTGGGCATGCACGAGGTCCCGGACGAGGACAAGGGGGAGAACTCCGACTCCAGCCTGTGGGCCGAGGTGTGGCAGGAGAACGTGCCCGGTACGTGCCCGACGTGGGCCTGCCCTGGCAGCTATCACCCAGGGAAACACTGGTTGGTGAGGGGGTAGGGTTAGGAGACAAAGTTGGCTTCCAGAAGCAGCTGTAAAATGGCATCTCCAAAATGAGTGTTATTTTCACAGTGGATTTCTGTTATCTAAACCCCAAAAATGTTCCTGTGCTCATTTTGCCCCCTCTCTCTCCCCCACCCTCAGGAAGCTTTGGCGGGATCAGGCTGTACATGACGGAGCTGATAGCCATTACCCAGAAGGCCTTGCAGTCCCAGTCGTGGAAGATGAAAGCTCAGGGCGCGGCGGCCATGGCGTCCATCGCCAAGGAGCAGACGGGCTCGCTGGTGGCGCCGCACCTGGGCATGGTGCTGGGGGCGCTGCTGCAGGGCCTGGCTGGCAGGACGTGGACGGGGAAGGTGCGTGAAAATGGCCCGTTTTGGCCCGTTTGTGACCTCTTCCCTTACTTGTCATCATGTTTATTTTTTTGGTGTATTGGAGCTGTTCAATATGCAGCTGTGAGATAACTTCAGACCTGGGTCAAATACATATTTGAAATTCCTTAACTCTTTAAATGGCTGGATAATTAGGGGGGTTGGGGGGTATGAAGTAGAATATATTTTGTATATTTCTGCTGTTGACGACTGTCCTTTGTTGTTATTCAGGAGGAGTTGCTGAAGGCTATTGGGTCGGTGGTCTCAAAGTGCAGGTAAGAATTAAAACTGAGCAAATTCTCTCATCTGCATGTCAGGAAAGCTTTTATTCTTTAGTCTTTATTTATTATTATTTTATTTTACTCCCCAAACATCCTCCAGTTTAGTTGTCTCAAACTCCCTCCTACTCGACCTAAGCTAATGTGTGGTGAGTCTTGGCACAAAATGGCTGCCGTGCATCACACAGGTTGGAGCTACTGATTGGTTGTGGTGAACCTCTCTCCTTCAGTGTGAAATGCATGGAGACCATGAGATAAGAAGTGCTAAATGCAATGATACATCATGATTAAACCGGTGGCTACAGAGTGACATCACAGAACCAGTAGCAGCAGTGTGTGCAGATTCTGATTGGCTGAAAGCGTGTCTCTGTGCCTCTTTTCCTCAGCGGGGAACTGCAGAAGTCCGCTCCGGGCCAGCCCACCATCCCCGAGGTCATCGAGCTGGTGCTCAAGGAGTGCCGCAAGGAGATCCTGGGCTACAAGATGGCCGCCCTGCGGTGCGCGGCAGACGTTCTGGAGTCGACTCGAGAGGACCGCTTCCCCGAGCTAGCGGACATCTTGATTCCTTTAATTAAAAAGGTAGTTGGATTTAGTGGCGTGCGGGTGAAAGACTTGGGCCTAAAGTGTTTTGGTGAATAATCCAGCTGTATAAATGGACAGCTACATTCCCCATTCTTCACTATAAAATGGAGGTGTACCCCTTTAAGTACTGTATCTCATCGACCAGTGATAAGCCCATGGAGATCCACAGGGTCTGCTGTTTTTTTTAACCTTTTAAACTAGTTCAGACCCAAGACATTAGATGAGGCGAATTAAGGGATAATTAACTGCTTAAACTTATCACTTAAATTGCTGAGTAACAGGATCTGCACTCCCTGTGGCAGTCCCAGGGAAGCACTGAATACCGCCATTCTGGAAGATGGAGTAACGGTAATGGGCTAGGCGGTAATGAGCAGTGCGAGCGGAAAGCTGCGCTAGCATCGTTAGCATGGCTAACGCGAGGACCGGTGTGTGTGTGTGCGCGCGCGATTGCAGTATTCCCCCACCAGCGCCCTTTCCCAGAAGAGCCAGGAGGACGAGGACGAGGACGACCCCGAGGAGAAGGAGAAGGAGCTGCAGACGGAGGCCCTGCTGTGTGCCTTCGAGACTCTGGGCAAGGCCTGGCCAAAAAGCCCCTCCACACAGGGTAAGAGACCCCACACCCCCCCTGCTGGGCAAGACTCTATCCCCAGCAGCGAGCTAGCCTTTTTTTTTCGGGGCACGGCTATTTATTTGGGCTGTGTGGTATATAGTTATACAGTTTATGATGCGAGCATTTCATTACAGCAAATTTAATAGCTGGTAGAACTGTGTAAAATGTGTTGTTTCGCAGTGCCCTATTTTGCAGAGCATCTGAGTAGATATGGGTCCGTTGGTTTTTTCTCCTCTTGCCAAACGTGCCTCTCCTGCTCCCTGATTGGCTGTTTGTTTCCACGGCGGCGCTGCAGAGCGGTACCAGGTGGAGCTGTGCCAGCTGATGTGTGAGAGGCTGAAGCTCAGCACGTGGAGGGTGCAGCTGGGCGTGCTCAAGGCCATGAAGATGTATTTCCAAGGGTAAAACCCCACTTGAGTTAACACTGCATTCCCCAGTGTGTATGAATGCTGTCAGTTTACTTTCATAATACACACACACATACACACGCACACATGCGCGCACACACACACAAAGTCACTGAGCATTATAATGGTACCTTCAACAAAATGTATATAGACTGTCTGTTTCAACAGAAAAATTCTGTGATGCACATGCATTTTTGTCCACTTTGGGTAACCAGTGTGAATTTCATGGCCCTTCTGTTTTGTTTATTTTTTTATTATGCTTTCCATCTTTCAGGTTGTTACTTTTGGAGAAGGACCATCAAGATTCCACCGCGCTGTTGGAAATCTTATCGGAAACCTGCACTGCAATCACGTTTCCCTTAGGTACGCCCCGGCTGGCTGGGAAAGACGCAGTCCCCCGCCCGTGTTTGTGCAAGGCCGTGTGGCTGTTGTTTTTACTTAATATCGCTGAAACTTTTTCCCGTTTCTATTTCTCCAGAAAACAAAAGTTATTCCTCTGTGAGGATTGAAGCTTTGTCCATTGTGGAACTACTTCTGAAGAAAGCAGAAGGTGGGGGTGTGTCTTAACCATCAGATTCTGTGTCACTGTGACTAACGGTTTCTGGGTGAAAAAGCTATTGCTTAATCCAGGGCCTCTCAGAGTACCATTGTGTTTGCTGCTTTCCGTTACAGGCAATTTCTTGTTCAGATGAGTTTGCTGAAAATGTGTTTTTTTAAGCTTTTTATTCCTTCTTCCATAGACCTGTTAGCTTGACATCAGTTTGGCTCATAAACTAAATGGTTGCTCTGGCTAATTAAAATTCCTGGGATGTGAGAATAGGACATTTATTTCTCATAGCATGTGCAGCTACTTCTGACATAATATTCAATTAAATTTTGTTTGTGGGAAGAAAAAACACTTGCATAATATATCTGAAGAGAGTAAATCACCCTTCAATGGACATTAAGTGTCGAATTAAGAACAGTTAATGGCTTGTTACAGTTCAGGACTTAGAGTTATGGTTGGAATGAAAACCAGCACACACTGGGTTGCGCCAGGACAGAGTTTGAGGCCCCCTGACTTATTGTGGTCATCTAAATTTACCCAGAAATATTGACCCATTGCTTTTCCCACCAGCTCGTTTTAAATTATTAACGGTTGTGCTTCCTGTCGTTGGTCATAAACGCCATCTCGCGATCTGGGGTGTGAGACGGGCTGGGAGCGCTGACGGCCGGTTTGTCTTCCCCCTTTTCAGAGAACGGGAAATGGGACAACATGTCGGAGAAGAGCAGAGACCAGCTCCTGCGCTCCCTCGCAACCATGGAGACGGACAGCCGGCCGGAGCTGAAGGAGAAGTCTCTGGAGCTCCGAAAACAGATCCAGAGCCGCTCCTGAACTCTGACCCCCACCCCACCCGCCCACCCAAAATAGTAGCGCCATCCGCCCACCCCACGTGCAGGAGTCCCCCAGCAAGTGGGCCCAGTTCGCTCCCCCCCCCCACAGCGCGGCTCATTAATATCTGTTCTGTGCCCAACAACAACAAAAAAAAAAACAACAAAAAAAAAGTTTTCAGGTTTCTCTGTTTAAAACAAAAAAAATGCAGGTTTTATTCATATTTGTTGTACTGATGTATTTAAAAAAGAAAAAAACAGAAAAAAAACAGGATTCAGTGTAAAGGGTGCAGCATTCAACACTGTTTAAAAAATATGTATTAGCAATGAACTAATAAATGGGATCATGTTCATAACATTGAGAATCATTCTAATGTTAATGACTACATTCAGGTGTGGTGTTGGCTGTCTGAGGAATAAGGTTAAATTTAGTATTTAGCCTTGAAAACAGCCATGGCCACTTCAGTAAATGTCACTCGATGAGTCCGCAATGCTCCATTATTTACATAACTGGGTGTATTTTGTGTACTTTGGGCTCGACACTTGTTAACTAACCACACCTACCAATGGTCGTGAACCAATCAAAACATGAAATGGTGAATTCAATTGCCATATTTAACTATTGCACTATGATAATTCTAAACACTGTATTTTTTTTTGCCCAGGTTGGGCATAGAATTCTGCTGCTGCAGTGGTCCAATAACTGCGGGGTTATATTTCCATAAATGGTAAAAACCAGAAGTTCAGAAAAGAGATTTGTTCAGGAAAAAAAAAAAAGTTCAGTGCAATGTTTCTGCTCATCCTGCATGTTTTTTCAAGGTGTGTGTGCGTGTGATTGAAGTACAAAAATAGTTAATACCAAAGTTGGTACGTAGGAGAGGCATGCACCCTTGAATTTCCTCTTCTGAATTTGTCCTTAACAAATAAAATTGCTTTGTGAGCCTTAAAGGTCCTTGCCTCGGTTATTTAAAAAAAAAAAAAAAAGTAAATATTTCAGTGAATGTCTCGTAAGGAGCCGCCAAGAAGTTCCCACTCCTCGCTGAATCACAACGTCATTGCAGAACTGCTTTGCCATGAACAAGACTATCCTTAAAGCGCATTGGTAATGTGTGGAGTTTCAGGATTTCTAGAACGCTCCATTATTAAACTGCGTGACTACTGTATATCGTTTTTTCAGTTAACGTGCCACGAGGTTTTTTTTTGCTTTAGTAAGTGTTTGATGTGCATTTAACCAAAAGAAAGAAAGAAATGTACTGGGACATTTGATATTTAATTTACACATTCACATTTACACATTTAAATCAGCCATTCTTGGTGCTTATTTAAAATTCAAAACAAATGGTTTAGTGTAACATTGGTGAATCTTAAAAATGTTAATCAATTTCAAATTGATTCTAGTTATATTTAGTTACATGTCCATAAACATTTTTCAAGTGTTTTCAAGGGTAAGTCGACACAACATTTCCGGTAGTTTCCTTTCTGCTTTTCAAATGTTTTAAAAAAGTCTTTAATCCTTAAATACAGAAAACGAACCATGTTCACTCTCCCTTCAAACCAAAATTCACAAACTGACCAAAAATAAATGTATTGATATTCTCAATCTTTCCACTTTTAAGCATGTTTCTCTTGTTAAGATATGGTTTACTTTCGTAACTTACCACTTTTAAATAATTTGGAAACTGAAATTGTACACACAAATTTCCATCTTGGTCGTAATGTATCAACGGGACCGTCAGTGAATCCATTCTGAACCTGCTTGCGATGGATGGTGCTAATGATGATGACGTAAACAGCGTGCGACGGTCTTCTGCTTGAGTTGTTTTGTGCTTCAGTTAGCCTCGTGGCTACTTAGTTACACCTTGGTCACTTATTCATCTGTAATGTAGGATTAACGAACCGAATGTGGTCCTCGTGATTTAAAGAAACATTAGGTAAAACAAAAAATGCAAACCGATTGCTAGTTAAATAGCTTTAACTGCACCCAGTCATTTACTTGCTGTCATAAAGAAGTGAACGTTAGCTAGACAACAACAAACAATGCCTGGGAAAAAAACTACAAAGGAGAAGAAAAGGAAAACTTCTCATTCTGATGAAAGCAATGTGGACAGAAAACGAAGAAGTACCGGATCGAGCATGGAGGTAACGTTCAGTTGACGTTAACTTATATGCTTTCCACCTGCAGTTGTTACCTGGACCTAGCAAGGTCCAATAACGGTACATACTTGTCCAGTCTCCTCTCAGAAAAGATGTTGACCCTCTGGATTTGGGATGTTAATTGTAAGCGCAACTATAAATTATGTCAAATTTAACTTAGCATGCTACCGAGCTAGTTGTACACGTCTACGACCATCATTTCCCCCCTACTTGGCTAGCTATGTGTGGCTAACATTCCTTCAGTGTTGTTTGGCTAGCCCCTTGATATGTACCAGATGTTGATATTCATCCTGATGTTGCAGCTCTTTATCATATCTCTTGTAATCATGCCTCACTGCTAATTTATGACTTTTCATAATTTTACTCATGCTTACCGTGTGAACTGGACTTGATGTTCATGGCTATGGATAAGCGATACTTCATGAGAATTGTACCTTATCAGACCTATGTTCTCTAGTTGTTCCAATGACCTTAGGTATGCACTTATGGTACATTGCTTTGGATAAAGGTGTCTGTCAGATAAAATGCAATCTCATGCAAAGTAGTTATGAAATTAGGTGACCCAGTTGACTTACCACACCTAGTATCTTTAGGTCTAAATAAATTGCTTTCTTAAAGACCAGCGTTGGCACCCCTGGTATAGCTTGTAATTTGACTTGCTTCTTTCTTCTTCCATCAGGACCTGAAAGAAGATGTCGGGCCTGAGTGTGCTGATGAACCGAGCGATATGGAGGAAGGGGGCTTGGATCTGAGCGTGCAGTTCAAGCCGATCAGCGCCTACGTCGCGGACAGGCACGAGATGCTCGAGCAGTGCTTCCGGGTGTTGGGCGAGAACAAACTGAAAAAAATGCTTCCCGACGAGCTGAAGGTATATATCCTTTCTAAAATGTCTTCAGATTCCTGCTGTCATCTCTGGCGAGCGCTGGAGTTTTCCTCCTGGTTACCCTTGGTTTGTTAATAAAGGGGAAATGCATTGCTGATATTCACAGAGCTGTACCTTTGACGAAATCAAGCAGTTGTGTTGGGAACAGTTGGAGCAGCTCTCGCAAAGTAATCTCATCCAGATTCTTGAAGGTAAGGACAGAGCTTTAAACATCTAGGCTACTAAATCCTTTTTTTGTGTTTTTTTGCGGTCAGAGTTTGTCATCAGTTTTGGTGTTTTGCCAGTCAAACATCTGTCATTCCGTACACTCTCTGGTTATCTGCTGAATGCCTGTTTGCATTTCTCTTGCCTTTGTGTATCCTTACGAAAAGGAGAAGAAGTTGCGGGTGCTTCAGATGCAGAAGAGGATGAAAGCCGAAAGAAACCGAAAACAGACAGCCAGTAACCTGACCTTACTCTGTTATAGTCTCATTGTAGAAGGAAAAACTGTCCTTCTGTGAGAAATTGCATTTTAGAACTTCTCAATTGAATTTGAGATGCTTCACAAACCCATCATAAATGAACGTGTGTGAGTTTTATGGGAAGTGAAAATGCCCTTTTGTGTGGAGGACAAAGTTTTTGGAGAACATTAAACAAAACATCAATGAGATTTTTTCAGTTAAAGAAGACTGAACATCTTTGTTTGGTTTGTGTACTGCAGGCAGGACAACAATGTGGATTCCACTTCATCTCTGAAAGAGAACATCGAAACGGAGGACAAGCAAGGTACATGACCCCTCCGACATCACTCGTCTTCAGTGACTGATTGATTTAAACACAAGCGGGCTTAGATATGTTAGATATTTGAGCAGAAATCTGTAACATCTTGCTTGCTTGATTGATTGATTCATTGATTAACTGATTGGTGGGTTAATTCCAAATCCCAGTACACCAGTACACCTCTCCTTTTTCTACCCTGTGGTTGTGCAGAAGGTGGCGGATCGGGGGAGGAGAGCGACGTTCTGAGCATTAACGCCGACATGTACGACAGTGACATCGAAGGGCACAAAGAGGAAGTGCCCGAGAAGGCGGAGCTAGCGGACGGCGGGGCGGAGCCCGCGCCCGCGGCGGCACCGGCCGCGGTTTTACCGGAACCTGAAGCCCCGAGGCCTCAGGACCCAAAGAGGGACCTGCAGAAGGACATAGAGAAGAGCGTCTGCGAGATCCTGGCTCTGGCGTCCTCCCCCGCCAAGGAGGCGCCGGCTGAACCAACAGAGCGCCCCGCCGCGTACGCGGCCCCGGAGGCTCCGCCCCTGACGGGGGAGGGGCTGGGGGTCGCCGCGGCGACGGCGGCGGCTGCGGCGGTGCTACCGGGCCCGGGCCCTGCAGTGACCCAGCCCTCGGCCCAGCAGCTGGAGCTCCTGGAGCTGGAGATGAGGGCCAGGGCCATAAAGGCCTTGATGAAGGCCGGCGAGGTGAAGAAGCAGACCTGCGCCTGACGCCGCCGCGGCACAGCTGGCTAAAGAGAGAGTCTGAGTCCTGAGACGTCCCTCCAAAGACCCAGACTGCTGGCCCGTTTCCTCGTACCCTGTCGGGGCTCGGTGGTGCCGACCTCGTTGTAAATCCCTCCCGTTCACCGCCTCCTTGGTGCTAACGTCGTAGTCTCATTGGTGGACGACAGCTGACCTGCTTATGTCTGTAAATGGCTATCTGTGATAACCCCGCCCTGACTTCGACCACACCCTTTGCCCCTGTTAACTTGATAAGGACCAATTGGATTAAAAGACCCGGGAAGGGGGTGTGGCTAAAATGGGGTCAAAGGTCTAAAATGGGGCTGAAATGCAAAACTCACATGCACACTCTACCTCTCCCACCATCAGTGTCTGACTGTGGAAATGCGGGCAGCTGGGAGGGATTCAGGTATATGCACGTTTGAGGATTATTTGAAATGCACCTGTTACTTTCTGAACATCTGTTTCTCTTCCTGTTAATAAAGCTTTTGTCATTTGTTGTAAACAGACTTTGGCTTTCTCTCGCTCTCTCTCGCTTGGTTTTTCCTCTCTCTTTTTGCATAACTCGCCTGTTGTTCTAAAGTATGCAAATAAACAAGACCCAATTAGCCAGTTTATTGGTGTAAAATACAGGCGCTAATAATGAAATTAGAATATGTAAGACATGCTTGCTTGCAGTGTCATAATTACTAGATATAAAATATTAACAATTTAGTTTTTTTCCCCCATTGCAGCAAGATATAAAATACTAATTAAAAACATGAGAGAGAACTTTAACTCCAGCATTGGAGTCTGCTAAAAAACATTCTCTCCCAATACACTAGCCAGACATTGTGTAGTTCCTGTGCTGGACTCTAGGTGGCAGCCTAGCACTGTGGATGTCAGGGGCTGTGTGATGGTTTTAGACCTGGGCTTCAGTTGTGCAGCGCCAACTGGGGAGCTGAGCAGTTCTGTTAATCTGAGATGATTATATTTCCTCTGTCTATTTGAAGACGTGGAAACACAGAATCTGAAGATGTGTGCTCATTCCTCTGGTTTTAATATGTAAAATTGCATGTCATATTTAGGAGCTTAACTCTCTACAGCGTTTACAAAACACAAGCAGAATGACTACTGGTTTTGTTCTGTGCCATATGATTTTCTCACAGCTGATTACGTTGATGGCTATCATCAGATGTGTACATACGCACACAAACACACAATGCTTGCTGTTGAAATTATACGGCAACAGCAAGCGCTATATATAGAATGCTTGCTGATGGCAATTGATGAGACAGCCCATCAACATCATCAGCTGTGAGAAAAGCAGCCCCTCGAGGATGTGCAAAACCCTTCGTGCGCTCAGGTGTTGGAGGCGTACTGTTTTCCTCATGTAAACATTTAGTCATCGCCTCTACAAACAGATGATGTTTGCCGAAATTGAGTTCAGGTAGGTGTAGCCTGTTTGCATTTTTCTGAGCCACGGGTTCAGGCGGGTGTATCTCATTACCACGGTCCAATTCGGCACTGTGCTCGAACCCCATGCTGCTCCACAGCTGGAGCGGATGCACTGTATGGATTTTCAGCTGGAGTTGGTTTTGTTAAGATCTTCAACTTTAAATGCGGAACTTCACCAAGTATAATACGGATATGTTACGCTCTACACGTGCAGTAGAGTTGGATTATGTGCGGGTAGACACAAATGAAACTGGATATAAGCTCGATGTGGCAACTTGATATTTTTGTAGAGCTGTTCCTTTTCGATAAGCCTCATCTATGTGACGCACGTGCTTTTTTCCCGAACGTAATCTACGTAATCATTTTTGATTTGAAATATTACTCATGGCAATGGTACTCCAGGGTCAGAAAGGACCTCTTGGGGGCTATTTTCAGGTGGTGAAGGGCTTGTTGACGTGGGAATGGGGCCTTGAAATTGGTGCAAAATATCAGTTTGACGTGGTCCTGAACATTTTTATCTGACTATGGCAGATAGACACATGGCTTCAGGGTTTGTGCTGTTGAGTTCTGCATACAAGTTCACTCTAAGACAGTTTTGTACTTCTCATTAAGGTCTCAGCTACCTATCCCCAATTAATACTTAATATCATATGAATGCATAAAAATGTTTTCCTTAATAGTAGTCTGATAGCATAATCCATGAGACTGTTAATAACCTTATTTTCATTAATGCTATCTACAGATAGGAAACAACCATACCAATGTTCAAGAACACTTTCTATAAATGATCCTTCATAAGAGTTGACAAAAAGCTCTACACAGACACGAAGTAACGGTTTTTGCTGCAACTGCAGTGATGTAAAACACCATGTGCCTGTTTATGGTTATAAGAAATAAGAATGCATGTGTAGTGTGTAATTCTTATGAAGGTGCTATGTAGGCTATTCTTTATGAAGCAGTTATTAAGAGCCATGTATAGACATAATCCAAAACGCAGTCAGAACATTACATTACATTACATTACGGGCATTTAGAATACACTGTTATCCGGAGCGACTAACACAACTTTTACAAAGAACAGTGGATATGGACATCATTACTGGTGCCCTGTTCTGCCCAGACTGCAGTTTGGGCCCCAAGCCGAGATGAACGCCAGGCGGGCCCCATTTCTCTAATGGCGCAATCAGCCGACCGCAGCTGGGCCAGCCGGCCAGACAGAAAGGCACTTCAGCGGGCCTGAGAATCAATGTAGCGGTAAATGTGTTGATGGAGGAGAGAGAGAACGATGGAGAGAGCGAGAGAACAAGAGAGAGGGGGAGAGAGAGAGAGAGAGAGAAAGAGAGAGAGAGAGAGAGTCAGATTCAGCTCTCCACCTCTGAAGCACAAACTGAATAGGGCTCTTGCCCTCACGCAGATCTCCTTTATCTAAGGACTGCCTCAGAGCCTCTGTTTCAGTGCCAGGGAAAAGCTAGCGTCAGAGAGGATCATGGGAAAATCTTTAAAGCGATCATAGGGTAAATAACTCAGCACTTCCAGAAAAATCAAAAGTGAGCCTATGTCCAATATGAATGGTTATAATGATGTATTATATTAATTATATTTTGTTGATAATGATTATGATAATATTAATAATTGTATTTTTTCATACTACTTTTTCATAAGGCCTTCTCTTTCATGCCGGTTTGTATTCCTAACATGCTCTGTCAGGCAGTATTTGTTCGTTTTTAAACGGCAGAAAGATTGCACCCCTCAGCACAATTTATTTATGTATAGTCTTGTGAAGACAAGTTGGGATCTAAGATCATGAAAACTCATTTCTTATAGCCTTGTAAGATTTCAGTTTTCTTTGTCCCATAGTCATGTTGCTGTAGCTGCACTCGTTCGTTTGTAGTTTTTCTTTGCCTTTAAAATCTCTCGAATCTCTCAAAATGAAAGCGTTGAGGTCTACGCATTCCACGTGACAAACGCCAGAAAATGAAGTCCTGCTTTGATAACCATAGAAGGCTTCGCACCAGTTTAATGAAGTTAAGTGCCTACCGATTTGTTCCATTAATATCACTATTAAATGGATTCTGTGTGCTTTCTCTCTTTGTGGGAGAGTGGAGCGAATAGCACACTCTCACCTTGCTTTTTCCAGCTTTGTTCTTTTAAACTGTATAGATGAGACGGATGCAATTACATGCAGATTCAAAGTGGAACATCCCCCCTTGTGCATAAATGAACTGCACAATATGCCCAGAAGTGCCTCTGGGGTATTTGCATTTAAAAGAAGCATTTTTTTTAGCAAATGCATAAATAATTATACTTTTCTCCTCGCTAGCACTTAACAGCGGGTGTTTTTTTTCCAGAATTTATTGCCGTTTTCAAAAGGGAAAAATGCTACTTCAAAAAATAAAATAAATAAATAATAGTGCACACATAATACACTTTGAAGAGTTGTTAATAGGTGTTAAGGCAGCTAAATTTGACAGAGTTTCATTTATAGCTGTGCAAAAGCAATAAAGAGACTGACGCTATCTGTTGCAGTCTCGAAGCCAGAAATGGCTGAACAGGCAGACGGTTAATTAACTTCATTTTACTGGGCCGCAGTTTACAAGTTTACTCATTTTTAAAACAGGGTCCAAGTCTTTGAAAGCCACAGAAGATGAAGACCATAAACATATCAAACATTTATTTTATGGTTAACTCTGTTTATATATATTTTTTAAAGTATTAACTACTGAAATGATTGTGGAGATTATTCCTTTACTTACTTAGCAGTAGAGTAGGGAGAACATATTTTAAAGTGCATCCATGCAGCAAATACATCAGCAAAGTTATTTTAGTAGATTAGTTAAATACCCGTGGCACAAGCACTACATTTGGCATGCAGTGTAGTTTATTTCAAGTGCTCTCGGGCTGATCATAATCATTTCAGTTGCCATAAGTTTACGTGAATGACGTGTCTGCTGAAGCAAATGTGAAAGCAGAGAAAGTCACATTCAAGCCCACTGCTGGACAGGTGGATTAAATATAATAGTCCACACACCCAAGGTAGATTCTGAGGTACCAGCTGAAGCTGGACCTGACTGCAATTTCTTTTCTTTTTTTATGTTGATAGAAAATACACTTTCTCGGGGTTAATGTAAGTTAGGAACTGCAGACTAATAGTGAAGCAACACAATGCATATTAATGCATTTCTCAATGTCAGAAACTGATCTGCATTACTGTAAACCAATATGAGCCACTTTTACACTTTATGTTGCACCTGCTGTAAGCGATGCAACAAAAGGTATGGATAAAAAAAGAGTTCAATGCTATATGTGACTGTGCTCCTAATTCCACTTTACATGGGGCTACAGCATTGCTCACAAGGCCTTTGATGCCATAGTATATAAGATGGCCTTAACTGAGATCCTCCTTTGTTTTTTCTTTAAATGTGCTTTTTTTTCTTTAAATGGTGGAACCTACAGGTTACCCCCTGCCCCCCAAATAGTTTTGCATGAAAAGGATATTTTCAACTGAAGCTTGGTGGCTTAGAGTGTAGCTAGTCAGCGCAGCTTAAGAGTTCCTCTCTGGTTGTTTGTGACCCACTTTTCCCAGAAAATGGTATCTGGGATTTTAAAATATCTTTCCTTTGGGGTGTGTGTATGTGTCATTCATCCCTGTCATGCTTCCAAGCAATGATGCTACTGCATGATTTTGCTTTTCCAGAGATTAGACTGGGCTTGATTCATGGGCTAATTTTAGAGCAAGTCCACAAAACAGTTTCATTGTAAGTTTCCATGTTATGGATTATTTTATTGGATGACGTCATTGTCCACTGTTACAGGAACTCCTTTGCGATCAGAGGTTGTGATAGATATGGAATTGTGGGGGTGATTTCAAAAGAATGCAAAAAGGGCTAAGTGCACTTGCCAAAGTGCTACTTTCAGAAACAATTCCCCCAAAAAGTGGGGCGCATAAGCAAAAGTCGCAAGGAGCGCCCCACTTCTTTCTTGACTATTTAAAAATACAGTAATGCAACTTCCTTGTGGGGGCACAACTGTACACTTGGTGAGTTAAATCCCCGAACGCAAATTTAAATCCCAGGACACAACTATTTTCGGGAAAAACAGGTTGCAAGAAGAGCAAGAAGTGAATGCAAACAGAGGTCAAATTATGGATATGCCCTTATAATGGATGGACTTCTTTTGAAGAACACCCACTTTATTTTGTGTAAGGGAACAAGGATTCTTTTCAGTATATTAATAAAGAACAGAAGGGGGGGGGGGGACTAAATGTCTAATCCTTCTCTGCAAAACACATTGGTTTATTTAATTATGCCTTGCTTATGCCTTAATTAATGCCTCTGAACACAAAATAATTGTAAATAATCCCAGGGCTTTGTACAGACTGCCTAATAAAAAATCTGCCCACACAATACATAAATTGTTCTCAGTTTCATCATTACATTCTAAACTCGTGATTATTCTTATGGATGGAGTGTTTCTATCAACAGATGACACAACTGCGTTCAGGAAAATAAGCAAACTTTTTATGGCTGCCTGTCAGCCTGGCCAGTCTTTTTTTTTTTTGTTTGTTTGTTTCATGACCATTTATGATTATCCCAAGGAAAGGAAGCTTTACTTTTTAAAGACAGTCCAGCCCTAGTATTACCTTTGCTAGCAATGACAGCTGTTCTTATAAGAGTACTAGCAGATATTCTGTCAGGATCAATTCAGTCAGCTAGCAACCCAATGGTCGCAACCATTGCGGGCATAAAAGGTCACATGACTGTGCCTCTCTGCTGTTTTGGGGTTCCGTGCTCCGCATTCCCACCAAAATGCGACGATGCAGTCCCTTCTGTGCTTCCACACACACACACACACACACACACACACACAAAATGCATGGTGTCCTCAAGACCTTCAAAAAAAAAATTAATCATTCAAAAAACAAAACGTTCTCTGAAGTCTAACTGGTGGAACTAACGTCGTCATCATGACACATGTTTTTAAAAAGAAGTTTAGAAATTGTTGCCGTCAAGTTGACCACGGCGCCAAATTCCTAACTCACACATCTGTAAGCTAACTGTGGTTCAGTTTACCTCGGTCAGAATGAAGCAATGGTTGGAATGTCCTTGTGAATACTAAAAGGCTGATTTTATAATTCGTCTATATAAACTAATGGACGTGGTGTTTTGTTTGTGCAGCTGGTGTAATTCTATGTGACAGATCCAAAGCTCTAGTGAAAAAGTGAAGCATGTCATTTCAGTAGCCTGCATTAGTCTTGGGCTCTCTAGCTGGCTCATGGCCCTTCTGTGAATGGAAATTTGGCTCTTTGTTGCCAATAATGTTGCAGTAAAAAAGAATGGTCAGGGCTTCTGATTATTTGGAACCCATGCATTTATGCCACTCTATCGACCCCAAATCAAAATGTACCATATTCGTGTTCTTGCCAGCCAAGCCATTACTCTGCTAAAAAAACATTTTTTGGCGTAATTTCCAAAACAGTACTCTAACAGTAAAATTTCAGGCTCCTGCGACTTGAGCATAGTAATCCTGTCCTAGCCTATCCTGTCCTATCAGACCATTCAAATTCCTCACGCAGGGGCAAACCTAGCTAGCTATCCACATCTTTCAGCAGCTCTCTTGTATTTCCACAAGGTCGTGCATTGCACTGACACCGAAACGCGCTGGCAGGGAGTGTTTGGGATGAAGGGATGTGGACATAATCACCGCCGAATGATTTGCTCTGGCTCTCTCTCGCCTTGGGGACCCGGCGATGCAGATCCCCTCGTTCATGCGCCGCGGCCGCTGCCAGCCAAACCGAGGCCTTCAATACGGAGAGCCGTCGGACACGCGGAGACGCCGCGGGGTCAGATTAGCAGGCGTTCGGGGTCAAGAGCGTTCAGCAGAACAGGTTCCAGGGGACGAGAGCCCTCTTTCTCTTTAATATGAGATCCTGGCTTCATAAGCCCACACTCATAATAAAAAATGGCTGCAGTCCAAAGGCCTCATCGCAGTCAGTTTCTGGAAGAAAAAAAAGGTGTCCTGAAGTAAACCAAAAATCCACATAAATTTTGCGTTGCATTTTCATACCTCTGTAACAACTGCAAAGTATGAGTCATTCTGTACAAATACAATTACATGGTCAAAGA
Organism: Anguilla pacifica; assembly: GCA_039654925.1. NCBI lineage: Eukaryota > Metazoa > Chordata > Actinopteri > Anguilliformes > Anguillidae > Anguilla > Anguilla pacifica. The sequence goes on along the minus strand of CM077290.1, from coordinate 54,263,242 downwards.
TCCAGTCGAGCAATTACCTATATCATGCTGCCCTTACTAAAAGATCTCCAGCAATAATAAGGTTCTCTGCGTTATGTGTCCATTACTGCATTTAAGAGAATGCGAATATTGACCCAGGTGTACAGAGGAGTTTCCACCCTCTGCAATTAGAAAACAGGAAGTGACATGACAATCACAAGGTAGCCAAACTGTAACAGGGGGGCGGTGAGGAAAACAACGTGTAACTTGCATTGCATGATCTGATTTGACTTCCAGGCATTGAAAGCACTAACAGCCATCATAGTAGTCTGGTACTAAACACTGAACTGTGAACATTAACAATTATGCCATTATGTTCAGTATTGTCTCTTTAATCAGATGAGAATGTCAAAGGGACTGATTGTGCAATTGAGACAGCAGAGACGATGAAATAACAAGAAAATAAAGAAATTAAATGAAACATTGTTTTTAATAACTCAAAGGGAAAAAACCTCTGTACTTAACTCATTCGTCTTCAGTAAACTAAAATCAACAGCAAAAACAGACTATTACGAAATCAATGTTTTTTCCATAACAATAACAATAATAATAATTAGTGTGGTTGCCTTCACAATCACACTACTATCTGACATATTATTCTCCTTTATTCCACCCATTTTTTGGACCGCTACTCCTCCGAGAGATTTTGCACTGCATAAACGTGCAATATGTCAAATCGAGCGGCTTCATCTGGAATGGTGTGCTATTACTTTGTAAAAAGTTTCAGTGCACAGTTTCTGAAAAATTTGTCTAGTTGTTATTATTATGGCTACCATCGTACCATCACCAGTGGCCTGTTTATGGTGACATCGGGCCTTTTACATATTTATCCGAACTTTTCTGGCGCTCTGCGGCGATACCTGTGGAAAACGCTGAATATTTAACACGGGAGAAAGGCTGTTATCTAAACACTCCCTGTGTGTCTTTTCCGAAGAGTCATTTTTCTTCCCCAACACACCTCTGCCAAGCCCTGCCTTTTTTTGTACTTGAAATTAAATTGAACTAACAGCACATACTGACAAGTAATAAATAACTTAGCACCTCACAGTGACTAAATAAATTGGTTTGCCTCAGCAATGATTCACCCTGTACATTTCATTTTCATTGGGTTAAGACAGCATATCTTTTTTTTTCAGCCCAAAAGAGAAATACTATAGTTAATGCCAACACTCCTCTCAAATACACACAGCATTAATTGAATTACAATTTCAGTCGCAGCAGGACAACTAACAATATTGTTGGACGTGTTGGCGCGTTGCTTGATTTGACAGTTCATTTGGCGTGTTGTTCTGTGTAAAAGCCAAATGAAAATAAAGCCGCGGCTGAACTACAAGCTGATTGGATGCCTCTAGACCGCATGTAAGCCCACGGATGCACGCAGTATTATGTACACAGAGGTACAGGCTATTTGCCTTTTATTTATTTATTATGTTTTTCTCATTTTATATCTCAATTTGGAACGCCCAGTCGTTATCAGTTAGCCACGCCCATTTCTGAAAGCCGCTGTTTCTTTTCAGGCCGCGGTCCACGAGCTGCTCTCGCACAGTCGCGAGCGGAAGGAAGGACGCTTCTTGCTCCGTTTTAGCGGGCAGACCGCGGGCACCCGACCGACCAGCGGCGGTCACTGGTGAGCGATGAGGCACAGTCATCCAGGCCGGCTGAATTTACTCCCTCCCTCGGCATCGCTTCAATCGGTGATGCGTCACCCTGCGGTGCTGCTGGCCACAGCCACAGCCAGCACTGGCACGGTCCTGATTTGATACCATATAAGGCGGCTCATCCACACATTAGAACAAGGCCTTGACAGCATAAACCCCCCAGTAGCCCAGGCCAGAAAAATTATCTTTTCAAACGTTTTTCATCTCAGCGTAACACTTAGCCAGCCGGTAACAATCAGAAAAAAAAAAACAGCTGAAAATGAAGTAACTTTATTGTCCAGATATACAATATGCACACAGACACAGTAAGCAAAGTAGGCTACAACATAACTGTGGCTCCTCCTCCTTGCATTCCTGTGTTCCTGTAACCAAGCCAGTCAGTTATGTGATTTGGAGAGGCCAGAACATTGTGATGGCAAAAGCCACAGAACCCAGAAAAACCACCCAATATGTAATTTCATGCATGGCTAAGCAAGAGCACCTGCATTTCCCTCAGATTTAGTGGCATAATATTTTTTATGCAAACACCTGTTTGTGCTTAATCTATGCTGAGGGAATTGGGGGTGTTCTAATAAAATGAAATGAGACAGCATTTGCGATGAGAAAGTTAAATTTGGTTGAGTACATCAGAGAGGTAAGCAGGATAGTCTGAGATGGTAGTCAGAGCCAGAGGCATAAAGAATGTGTATCAATCACAGAATGTGTTCCTTCCAGAATAATGCCGTAATTATAGCTATAAAACACTGATAAACAAACAAAACAAAAGAGCATTACCAAAAATAAAAACACTGTGATTAATAGTACTTTTAATTTACATACGTATATAAACTGCCTTCTCCTAATTATAGGCATACTTGTCTACATTAACACAGATCCAGGACCTGTATGACAAAGCAGGGGGATCTCACTAAATCGGATTACTGGGTTAGCTGGATAATTGCACTGAGTAAAACATGGAACCCTCCCAAATCTGGAACATGGGCTGAAGTATAAAGAGCCGTGGTTTACTCAGCGCAGTTATCCAGCTACCTCAGTAATCCTGCGTTGTGAAATACCTCCTGGATTACAGAGTTATCGGGATAACGCGTTGAGTAAAACCCAGAAGAGCTCTTATTACTTCAGTTCATGTTCCAGATGTAGGGGGGTTTCAGGTTTTTACAGCGCAGTTATCCAACAAACTCTGTAATCCAGTTTCGTGACACAGATCGCCGGAACACTAATTTATATAGCCCCAAGCAGCATACAACTAGATAATGAGTAACTTTTAATCAGACATGCTCCTGTATATAACTATAAAACCCAGTATGTCCCGTTTTAACGCACGACACATAACAATATCATTCAAATTTTAAATGGCAGAAAAACGAATTAGGCAAAACATTTCCTTGCTATTGGTGACTGACATGCCTGCTCTCGTCCACGCTGCTTCCGGCACTTCTGCACGTGACGTTACATATTGGCTTCCCCGTTTTTATACTGTCTATGTGGCTTCTCCGGCATTACCGCAGAGCAGGAAAACGGCATTGGTCTACGCTTCACCACAAGCGTCAGAAGTAGCCATGTAAACATATCGCATATCTGAAATATGCACTTTCCAAACGACGAATTCTGAACGTTTTATCGAACTTTAATGCACACAATTTTCTTCGCAACAGTTGAAATGTTTCCATGGTTGCCCTTAATGCTATGGATAGACCGTTCCCCTCTGTTTCAACACTGGTAAGCGACCCCGCCTAAAGCCCTTGGTCGATTTAATGGCAGTGTGGGTTTCGCCACTAGCAAATAAACCGCAAACTTCATTCGATTTACGTAAGAACAAGCAAAATTAAGAATACATAATCACGGAAACGGGTAGGCTACTTCCGCCCATCCAATCTAACCATTTACCTACAGATTGACAACTACATAGAACTGCAATTTCTTCGCGTATATATGATATATGCGAAGAAATGGGTCTGTTTTAGTCGTTGATTCTGGATTTATGTGAAAAATTAAGTGAATCAATCAAAAATAATGCATAGGACCTATATGCTCAAATACAATATAGGCTATAGTTTATTAAGCTTAAGTCCCATTTACCTTTTATGCGCAAAACAGTTCAACGTTGAATTCAAACATCTGTTTAATCAAGATTCCAGCTGTCCTTTGAAAGAAAATGACTAACAGAAGGTCTCTGGAAGGATGATATATGGCAGGGAAATCTTCAGGATCTGTTTGGCTTTAATGACAGAGCAAAACGTGCCATGTATCACGGCTGGCAAACGCCATACCGTCAACAACATATAGGCTTTGATTTCACGAGATACGTTACTATGAGCCACAAAGGACCAGAGAGAGTAAATTACTTTTGTCAAACTTGTGATAAACCTGTCACTGGGCTACCAGACAGCTGGCAGGAAAATTACGTTATATAAGTGACTGTCAAAAAAAAAAAAAAAAAAAACATGCAAAAGGAGGGGAAAGAGAAGGGCTTTTCGCTGTGCGAATGATTCATTCCACTGCTGGTGTCTCTCTGTACATTGGCTCCAAAATGTCAGTACACGGGTTCCAGGAGCAAGCCTTGCTCTTGAGAGATCTCCAAGTTGTGACTGTTATTCAAATAATTTGTGAATAATAATTTTTTAAAAACTATTTTTAATTTGAATAATTGAATTTTAATACATTTTGTGCATATATGATTTCCTTGTAATATTTCATTGCAGATTCCTAACTGTGATTTTATTTTTTAAATATTTCAGCTCAGCTAATGGAAAGATAAAATAATTTCTGCTTTGGTGCCAGGATTTCTTCAATGTGACATTTGTACCTACCCAATGCTACAATATTTGCTTGGTCAGCCGAGGACTTTAATAGTAGGTAGGCCAATCCAAATATACTTGCAACAGATTAAATCATTTTTAATGTATACATGTTCAATAGCTGCCAGTCTCGGTAAACGTAGCCTATATATTTTCAATGTGAATCAGTAGCTTTTAAGAAGTTGGTTGTCTTTTGTCAATAAGGTTCATGACACGAAGAACTGAAATCCTTAAAGTGCTGGGAAGTATTTGTAAAGGGTTATCTTAAAACAAGCGATCATCCAGCCGTTTTTAAAAAAATGGCTTTTATAGTCATTTTGGGCAATAAACCTGATATCTGTATTTTGTATGTTAGTGAGTACCCCATTCTCCAGCCAAACGCTGACAGTAAGAGAATAATAAAGCAAACTGATTTCACTCAAGTGTGAAGTATTTTAAAAGCTATTGACAGTTTGATTGCTCAACAGACAAGCCAGACAGCTGGAGTATTATTCTGTCTGATTATTCTCATACAATAAAGATTGAAAAAGTTATCTTCAAAATGAATCACCATCGCAACACAATACTGCCAAGAAGAGCTTTTCAATCTCATACATACTGTACCAGTCCTCCTCTTGTATCATAATGCATGAATAAGATGGGTTGTTTTTTTTTTCAGTTGAATGCGATGACAGTGGATTACCTGGAAAAAACCTCCACCATACCCTGATTGCATGCCCACCTTTGATTACAGGTAAGTCCCTACCATCAAACAGATCAACGAGCCATTGCTTGCCTTGATAGACCACTATGTCTGGCAAGTTAATTAAAAAAAGTCTGACACAGTAATTCGTAAATCAACAAAAAAGAAACTGGAAAAAAAGACTTAGAAAGACACAGTTGTGGAAAGAAGGGCACGACTAGAGATTGATCGAGTTGGACCAACATTTGATATCCTGTATAACTTTTAGATTACAGAGAGAGTCGATGTGGATATTAGATTTTGTTGCCAGATCAAGAGATCAATATTTTTGTCACTGTCACCGTCTCCCTGTTGCCCTTTAACCAGATAAGTAAATAAAAATAATAATTATTTTTTTTTTTATAACAAGGTAGCGAATTGGCTATATTTCCTGCTGGGTAAACTCCAGCCTCTGCACCTAATGACTTTATTCCATCTGGAAGCCATTTTTAGAGGGGAATCTGTAAATGCTTTTTGTTATTTTTGTTATTTTATTTATTTTACGGAGTTGACAATATTGAAGCTTGGACTGTGAAGTTCTGTTAGTTCAATCGGCAAGTGAAAAGGAACTCACACAAGTTCTGTGATGAATGAGAGGATATTGCGGGAAAGACATTTCATTCGGTTGCAATAATGACAAGTCCAACCTCGTTCTTCTGCTGCGATACATTTTTTTATAGCGCTGTGCTCAAGCCACAACATTTTGTGCCGGGCGCATGTGAGATTAATTTGAAAGACAGAAATGTTTCATCGCAGTGTTGTAAAATAAAAGCTGACTGTAGCAGGTGCAATATGACTTCACATTAAGCTGTGTCATTTAGCCAGCTTATATTAACTATCTTATGTCAAGATAATGTCCTGCAATATTGAAACAGATTTATAATTGTTGTTCTTCCTGGTTTATATTTCATAAGATACACAGTTAACTGACACCACAATACTGGTGCAGTGCTAGGGGTCTCATTTTTTGGTGGAAAATAGCATTTAGTGAACAGCATTGTAGAGTAGAAGTACAGATATGGAGTACTGGGTTTGTACTCCATATCTAGCTAAAACATTTTCTCTTTCGACCTGTGATGAATTCATAGTAGCTTCATTTCACTTTGTGGCGATTACAGGGAAAAAAAGCAGAGAAGAAGGATTTTTTTGTTCAACACGAATTAATGCTCGTTATCAACTTAAGCAATTGCTCTGTTAAGCCCCTAATGTTTATTAAATGCCTCTGTCATTTGAGATTTTTCTTTCCCATAAACCAGGGCTGCCGAGACCTGTTTAAATGTCATTATAAAGGAAAACGATTGAGCTGAAGGACTCTCTTTTTCAAAGCAGCGAACGATGATAATGATCATGCCTGATTCATCCGTTGCGGAATTGAGGGCCAGATTCTTTAGATGGAATCATTTGATGCATAAGACTCTTGGATTGTGCGGTGACTTATATGCGGCTAATGTTTGTTTTTTCCACTGTATTTAAATCATTTGAAAGTGGAAAGAGCTTTTTATTGGGGCTGTGCGTGTAGTATGAAATGAGAAATGTCTGTGTGCTCAAACGCATTAATGGCAGGGTAATGTGGGGAGAGGTGAGGGAAATATAATCTGTTTAGCCCCTGAGTTGGAAGGAAAGGGTAGAACTGTGGAGTCATTTAACCGGGTAGATGTAATATAGAGAAATGAATGAAAATGAGATTCGGCTGTTTTTCCACATGCTCACATTAGACCCCCGTTTCCTTCTTAGGGGTCCTTGATCCAAATCCTGGCCGGGCCCCTTCTGTGTGGAGTTTGCATGTTCTCCCCGTGTCCGCGTGGGTTTCCTCCGGGTACTCCAGTTTCCTCCCACAGTCCAAAGACATGCAGGTAGGTTAATTGGAGTGTCTAAATTGCCCCTAGGCATGTGTGTGCGAGTGAATGGTGTGTGTGGCCTGCGATAGATTGGCGACCTGTCCTGGGTGTATTACTGCCTCTCACCCAATGCACTCTGGGATAGCCTCCAGCACCCCCCGCAACCCTGACCAGGATTAAGCGGGTGTAGATAATGGATGGATGGATCCTTCTTAGGATTCGGGATTACTTACATATTCGAATAGGGATGTAAATTTTTGCATGGGTAGATGTGCAGTCAGTGGTTTTAGCCTATGAGCCCCCAAAACTTATTATTATTGTCTTTTATCATGTCCTGTTTACTTTTGAAAGGGCAAGTTTACTTAATACACTATTTGTGCCATCTAAATCAACACATTACACAACATGCATCAGTTTATGAATGAGAAAAAGTTATATTTCAATTTCACATAATTGTGAAATTGTCCTGCAGTTATTAAAATTCCTATCGACTGCAGGCAACATTTAGTCTCATAGTTAGAGTTCAACAATCTAACACTTTCAAGGTATTCACTGCTTCTGAGATTAATCACTGAAAACAGGCTGCTTAGAACAAATGGCCATTATTATAAATGAACTCTACCTTTTTCTGCCCCATCTAACACAATGCCTGTTCCTGAATGCAAAATCAGAGGTGGGACCTCAGAGCAGGTGTGTGTAATCAAGTCCACAAGAACACTTAACTTCAAATGAAGAAAATGGACGGCCGTTCACTGAGACCATAAAAGTCCCGTGATAACTAAAGGCCCTTAATTTGAATCCGGGACATTTGAAGCTGTGGTAATACCAGATTCAATTAAATGCATGCATGACCTTTTCCTCAGTTGCTACATGAGTCACTTTAAGTTGTTCCTGCCGCTTTAGCAATGGATCACTCACTGGCATTTTGTGTGAATATATTCAATATGTTCAATAAGCTTTTCTAGGTGGCAAGGAAAGAAAATGCAGATTCCATTCCGGTTGTGTGATGAGCTGTCACTTTTTTTCATGGTTATTGTCTTCGTATTTCCTCCACAATATGCACATGCCTGTGGGGCTGAATATCACATTGCATGCGGTGTATCCCATAAATGCAAGCACCGCCATAAAATAATAAGGAAATGTAATTAGAGATAAATAATGGACAATGTATTTGCTAGGGTCTGGACACACGTGCCAGCGTAACTTAATGTACTGTGATGCTCAATAAATCACCGATGGAATTTGCATTTGAAGTGGGCGGGGTTGTGTGTGCGCGTGTGCGCTGTAACTTCACATTATGTTAGCTGTAACTAACGCAAATGTTCCTGTTTCCAGGGAAAACCCAAAATATAATCTCAAATAAATAAATAAATAAATATGTATTTTTGATGTTGTGTGCTATCCTGTTTTGAACATCTTTCAGTTTTAGGAAAAAATTCTCAAAAGTGTAATGACACACATAAGTGCCATTGGGCATCCGTCTCCCTGGCAGTCAGGTGTAATCTCTGATATTGCGCTTACACTGTTCCACCGCAATTACCACCCACAGGCCTGACGGCACACAGGGCTGCTCTGCAGCAATATCCTGTCTGCTGGAAGCCATTTTATGTTGTAAAAATACACACGGCAGTTTGGAGCCAAGTGCGCTCTGAAGAGAATTTTTTTCTGAGAGTTCTGAGCCTTTATGACAAACTTTATTAACGAACACAACTCAACACGGAGCAGCACACCTTTTAATGATCCAAGCTTCCATTTCTTACACAGTGCCCTGGAAATTCTCAAGTACCTTGTAACAACGTGGTATGTCTACGGAGAGCTACTCTGTCTATAAAAAGCTTTTTTTGTTATTACTGTTTCAGGAACATAAACATTGATAAACCATAAGTTGTGCAGTTTAAATGGACAGGTTCTAAATCTTTTGTTTGTATCTCCTAATGAGACCAACTCTTGGTCTCAATTCTTGAGAATTGTCCAGTAAACCTGGACACTGATTCTTTACGTTCAGGAACCAATATGACATAGACCTTTTGATAGCCTTTAAAGTGCATTCCGGATAACTAACATGTTCTTCTCGATAGGAGTCATGCACTGTGCAGCTGGCATATTAACTAATAATGGTGACTGCTCCTGGCAGGTATGTCCGTTCATCAGTGGGCAGTTAACAATAAAGATGGCCGAAGAGAGGTGGGTGATACTTAGTGGTATATGTAGGATTAAAAAAAAACATGCACAGACAGCGCAAGGAAATGACATGTGACTTTGGGACACTGTAGGCATGGGTGGACCAGGGTGGCCCACAGCTTCTTAAATAATTTCCCGGCCCACCCATATATCTTATCTGAACCGCCACATCGTACTGTTAGCGCCCATCCAGGCAGGTCTGGCCCACCTAGTTCTACACAGGCCCAGCTAAAGGAGCATGTCTACCTGCACCACTGCTGCGGGACCCGCCTACACGCTAGAATCGTGCCTTAAAAGAGGACACGACCCAGCAGCCCAAAACCCCAAAACTGCCATTTCTGCTCATTTGCCGTGAAGCTAAAGTAGCACGCTGTCTGCCTGGAGTCATTTCCATAATTGGGTGCAACCAGCGCCCAAATGTTTTAGTTTACCAACAGCCCATGTAATTAGTGATGAAAGAGGTGGCAACAGCCAGAATGGGAGAACTCTGAATTGGAAAAATTGACCCTTGAAGATGACACTTGGGAACTTCCAACGGCCTTTGAAAGTACTTGTTTACTTGAATTCTTGTCCAGTTTGGGGCACCACAAACCCCGAGTTAATCTGCTGGGGAGATTTCTGATTCATGAGAGCAGCTCAGGTGCCAGAGGAATTTAAGATTTTAAACAAAATGATGACATGGATCTGTTTTGTCCAGGTTGGCTTGCTCAATTGGATGCCTAAATTTAGCGTTCCTCTCTGCTCTGTATTCTGTTTTTGCTCGAATCCGGAGGTGCAGGTGTCCAGGGAATGCTAAACGGGAGCTGTAAAACAGGTCAGAATTGAAGCTGTCAAAAGGAATAGCTGCTTCTGGGGGGGGGGGGGCAAGTGAGGGGGGAGGGGGGAGGGCAGAACACAGGTCCCTTGGTACATGTGAATACAGTAGAGGGGCAGTCAAGGGGGTAGGGCGCAGTTGGCTATGATGCGCATCACCGGAAATTGGGAGTGTTGGGTGAAATTAAGCATGTGATCACTCCACTTAGAAAAGTGTTTCACTCTAAGGGCCATGCTTGTGAACACACCGTCTATGATGACTATTATCATTGTTCTGTTGCAAAAAACTAGAAAGCAGTAATGAGCATTATCTTTCACCTAAATCCAGTAAAGAAAAACTGATATCGATGTTGGGCGGCACAGTGGTGCAATGGGTAGCGTGCCTCACAGCGAGAAGGTCCCGGGTTTGAATCCTGGCCCGGGGTTTTAATTCCAACCCTAACAAACACGCCTCATTCAACAACTAGAGATCTGTCAGAGCTGCCAATTAGTAGAGTCAGTTGTGCCAAATTAGGGTTGACATGAAACCCTACGGGATGGTAGATCTCCAGGAACAGGGTTGGCTACCACTGATACAGCCCAATCTGTTGTTTCCATGAGGTTATATCCCAGAGCTACAACAGAACTTTTGGGAAGCACAGTTTGACTCAACAAGTGACCCTACCAGTGGAATGTTTTTCACACAAAATTGACTTAATTGAAGAAGCCAACATTTTCAGGACATTAAGAGGTTGAACACGGGGGGGGGGGGAATACAAATTTGATAGCACCATTTATTATTCTTAAATTCAGCATTCATAATGGCTTCTGCACATCTTCTATCACAGCCTTATCTTCCCACAACAGAGCTGTTACAAGTTCCTAATGAACACTTGGGTAATAAAGCAGGAATTAATCAACACAAAGAGCAGAGAAAGAATGACTTTCCCTAAATAAATATTTAAAATGGCGAGTAAATGCTAGCAGGGCTGTTAACCTTATCACAGTAGATATAAGCAACAAAAAGGACATCCTTTTTGTAAAAGTTTTCATTTGAATTAATGAAGCGATTGGTTTGTTTTAGATGGGCTGTTTTTTCCCAGAGGTGCTTCAGAAATTAATCTGGCATCCAGCTGGGCTGCGAGTTTCAAATGAAGTGACAGGCTGTCTCCTTTGCGTCGCGCTGTCGTTTCGTAAACGTCGATCATCCCGGTCGCCAACAAAGTACAAAAAAAAGAAATAACGAAACACTGCAAGACACAAAAGAATTATGACGATCTGTAATAGGTGCAGCCAGTTACCTGATACTTTAACCTCAGTCACGCAAGATGTGCGCTGAAGAATGAAGAGATAGTTTGCGAAGCTGTTCCAAACCCGAACTCCTTCAAGTATGACATCACTAACGGCTTTTTGCGAAGGCACCGTAAGGTGCGGGTTGCTCACGGAGATAAAGGAAAAAGGCTGTCGCCGAACAGGCGAGGCGGTGAGAATAATTCTGCTCATGCGGGGACATATTCGAGTGCGATAATTTGAGGCGCACGTTTCCCCATTCACTCCGCCGATTAGACCTCAGCGATGGGGGAAAAATGATAAAAAGGGTTTCATCTTTTACACACCTCCCGACTTAAAGATCCCTTGAAAGCTTCCTTGAGTGATGTGCAAGTGTCTGTTTCTTTAATGGTGTGTGCCCTGGGAAGGTTTCCATGGAAACATGGCAAAGGCGCAAACACAGCTGAAGTTGCACTCTAGGGGCAAGGGTGGAATATCTGTCTGGTTGCTGCTTAGAGGAAATTGCAATGGTAGTGAAGCATGTTGGATAAGATCATACCAGAGGCACATATTGACGATCTACGACACAGTTTATCCTTCATTTTTAACATTTCCAATCTCAGAACAAAATCGACCTTTTTATTCTAAAATAAAATGTTTATCTTATTCTGATTTGATGTTTAGAATATTTTAGGCAACATTCTCCCTTCAATTATGAATTTTTTTGGATGTGTGATTGTTTTAAGAGGCTGTATACCCGTATCAGATGTGAAAGGCTTGACATTGTGAAGATATAATTATAAAATATGAAGTAACTTACACAAATTTATAAGCCATTGAAACAACTTAATGGTGCTTTGAATGAGATGGAGTGTATTCATTAAGTTGAATTAATTCTGGTTATTTTTCAAATTTGTGGTTTTAATTGAATGGGGCAGTGTGCATGTACAGACAGAAGGATGGTCAAAGACCTCCCAATATGTTCACCAATGTCATAAAACTCTATAGCAGCCAATTCAGTAGTGTCATCCTTGCGAAGAGGTTGTGCTGAAGTACTGAAATCTTTTCTTGTTCTTGGACTAGCTACATTAGTACAAAGATGTATTATGTATTTTTCCATTTTTTGACCATACAAGTGCTGCTCAGTCCCTGTGTGGTTTATTATATAGTTTCTTTTACGCATCTTTTTCTTAAATAACTGCAGTATTGAGTGTGTGTGTGTGTGTGTGTATACGTGTGTGTGTGTGTATACCATGTGTTGTGCGTGTATGTGTGTGTGTGTGTCTCTATACAGTGTGTGTGTATACGTGTGTGTGTATACCATGTGTTGTGCGTGTATGTGTGTGTGTGTGTCTCTATACAGTGTGTGTGTATACGTGTGTGTGTATACCATGTGTTGTGGGAGTATGTGTGTGCGTGTGCGTGTCTATACAGTGGGTGTATGTGTGTGTCTCGATACAGTGTGTGTGTGCGTATACGTGTGTGTATACCATGGGTTGTTGGTGTATGTGTATGCATGCGTGTGTCTCTATACAGTGTGTGTGTGTGTCTCTCTCTCTCTGCAGTGTGTGTGTATATCATGTATTGTGGGTGTATGTGTATGCGTGTGTGTGTCTCTGTACAGTGTGTGTGTATGTGTAGACTGAACACTGCACCTGTTTCTTTGTTTTCAAAAGAAGCGAGTGATTCATTTCCTGCTCTTCTGCCCTTTCAGTGGAATTGAGAAAGCTGCTTTATTCTGACACGTGGGTGTTTAGGAGATTCAGCTGTCATCACTCATCTGGGTGGCTGTCCTGTCACTTGTGGCTTTAGGGTGTGAAAGTCTGAAGTTCCTTTCTGAATCGTGTTTCATTGCAGCAGAACAGAAGAACCGGAGGAAGATGGCGTGATCTAAGTTTAGAGGAACGGGCAGCAACGCTCTCTGTCAGGGCCAGCGATGGACCATGTTTTCTTTTTATCAAAATTAAAAAGTGGGCCTATTATTGTCGCACGGCGTCTCATTAAAATTGTTTTTCTGAGCTCAGTGTCACACGGCAACAGTGTTTGTTTGAGAAATCATAATTCTCCCTCTTACATATTTGAATTCAATTTAAATGCTATCTGCTTTTTCTTCTCCCCCCTGACGGAATACATTACTCTGTTCCAGCTATCTTTATTAAATGATGCCGTGGCTCATTTTTATTTGGCACGTACGCTCCGAAGAGCACAGAAACGGCACGTATGAAACAAACCTCATTACCTTATTTTAGATGCTTGGCAACGGTGTACTGTGGCGCATACCAATATCTATCTCGCGTCGTCTTTGACACTCGGTTTGAAGAGAGTAGTTTTGAGGGAGGCGATCGTTTCCAAGGATTCTTTCCTGTTCTCTTTGGGCTTATGCTTTGGCCCGAAGGGTAGCCCAGCCTCGGGCTAATGACAATTGTCTCCACCTGCTGTGCGAAAAATACAAGGATGACTTGCTGCTTCTTTTTTATACTTTTGTATTTATCTTTTTTTCTTCTTTTTTTGCACCCATGATGTCCTGTGTCACTTTCCATTAAATCCCAGCAGCCCACAGACCGAGGCTAACGCCGAGCTCTGTATCGGATTAGATCACTAGGCTACTGTGAATATATTTCGTTCACAGTAAAAAAATAAAAATAAAAATAAAAAATAAAATAGTGAATAAGGCCAGAACCGTTTGGAGTAGAAATGTTATAGTACTTTCAAATACATTACCGTGTGGAGAAACGCCTAAGGAATCCCCTATTAGAATGTCATACCTGCTTACTTCAGAATTCTCCGGAAAGTTTATTTGATACGTCTAAGCCAATTATCAAAGCCGCGGTGGTAACGAACAGCTCAGTGGGCCTGAATGGAATGTCTAAATTGTGGAAAAATTCTCGGGCCTGCGCCTTGAATAATTAACCGGGCTCTATGCGGAACCCGTACGCATAAGAATCTCATTTTCTCCTCACACAATGGCTGGGTCCTTGCTGTGGGCTTTGAGCGGTGGGGCTCGCTGATAAGGCTGAATGCAGGAGCCATTCGTTTGGCATGCCGGTCACATTTTTCTCTGCCTACAGATAGATAGACGCAGATAAATAAGAATAATGTGCCCCCAAAATACCGTACGTCTCAAATCAATGTGTTTCATGTGCCGGAGATACCCTTACCGTACCTGCTCGGAATGTTTCTCTCAAATGGACGTCGTTGTTTTCCACTTAAAGGAAGCTTATACACATTCAGGCTGTGTTTTCTTTGTTAACTGGTTCCAAAATGGAATGTCTTCTTTTTATGAAGAACTTGTATCGTGATATACAGTCTATTGCACACAAACAAGTGCCAATCACATACCTTTATCAATTGTCACTTTAACAACTGCACGTCTCTCATTGAGATGAACAACCACATGAACTAAAGCTACCGTATAGCAAAACGTGTTTCTTTGCCTTTGGTAATGGGGACTTCTTGGGGTTAGGTGTGAAGATTTTTGGTTAGAATTTCGAGTTAATTTCTTTTGAAGAGACATTTTTTTCACAAATTAACAAGAACGAGTACATTAAAAAATAAACAGAGTAATGAAGAATAAATAGGAGAAATTCTTTTATCAAAAGGTTAGCAGTGTGTGGAGGACACACATAATTTCCTGCATTGTTACGGTTAATAGACTGCTGCATCTTTCATGACTGTTTGTTTTGGCGGTGGGAGACCGTAAGAATAAAGGTCTCATAAAATGAGCTTTCTTACACGGTAATTAGACATAGCTTTGAATTAACAGTAGCTAAGAGGTAGCGTGAGTGTAGGAGCGTTGCGTTCTCAAGTGGATGCCCCCTTAGAGCTATTAATTCATATTCACGGCCTTTGTTACTACGAGGCTGCAAGGGCAGTACAACGACTACGAGAGAAATGCTGAAAAATGGTCCAATAATTGCGGTTTGTTTCGCATGGTGATTAAATATTGCAACGGGGGTTGTGCGATGTGAGAGTAGCCTATGCTCACGCTGCGCGTCCTAGTGTATATCGAGGAATTCTTTGTCGGCAAACCTCCCACTAGTGACAGTAATAATGGTTATGCATATTTTTAAGGGCGTGCACTTTGTTTAAAATAATCTTGCTTTTATAAATAAGGGGTGAAAATATGTGGTCTGTATGCACCTTGTTTAAAAAAACAAAAACAATGTGGCTCCCATGAAGTAGTATCTGAAGAACCTGGTCTAGAATTAGTTGACCTCACTGAGGTAGTCTTACGGAGAAGACGTTGGTTTGACTGACAGGTCTCTTGGTTCCCGGTGTTTGCAGCTACGCGGCGACCGTTCGTGAACGTGCTTCTTTTTTTTTTGCCGTTTCTCACGGCGATGAGAGTGACGGGATGTGCCTGCAATGACACTCACTGTTTTTCACGGACACCGACCAGGGGGCCGGGACGACGAAGATTAACTGCTGGGTGAACCCGGAGTGGATCCCAGAGATGTCACTCTTTCTCTGGTTGTGCGTCGCATAATATCTCCCGAGCAACAAAGAAGAAAAAAAAGAGGGAGGGAGGGAGAGAGAGAGAGGAATAAAAAAAAATGTCGTGTCTTCTCACTTTCGGCTGTTGGCGTCAGCCTGTCCAAATTGTATGGAAGCCAGTGGAGGGTGAAATTGAGTTCAGAACAGCAGTGCGCAATATAAAAAGCACGGGAAGAGCTTATGTTTTATTAATTTATTTATTTCCCATGAAAATTAAAAACAGTGTTTTTTTTTTTCTTCTTCCTCCTCCATTTCTTCTTGCAATTTTTTTTTTCTCCAGAGATGGGCGTATGTGTGGAATATTGATGTCATTGTCTTTGTTGTCGAGAGGAGAGGATTGAAAATGGCGGCCTCTGCCTCTCAGCGTACTGTAGGCTGGACATCTCAAGGTCCACTGATTAAAGTGGAGATTTCTAAATAAATTACACTTCAAGGTGTTTCTCGTTCCACCTTCTCGAGGGTATGGCCGTGTGCACCTTATTCTCTTGTCTCCAAATGGCCTCTGACTCAACCTGCAATTTGCTCAGCACGGCTATGGAAATGACTTTGTTTTCCCGGACTGGAAATGTCAGTGATTGCTTTTGGTAGTTTCAAAACTTGCTTGGAGGCAGGAACATTTAGACTAAGAAAACGAATATGTTTTTTTTTTTTTTTAAACCCTCCCACATCACTGTTGGCGAATAATGTATTCCGCACCTTAATAATTACTCTCCAACACACTCGAGGTCTTTATCTCCACAGAATATTTTTGCCTTGCTAAATATGTAATTATGCCACTGGGTTCTTGTTCTCTGTCTGTTTGTCTTTTGTGTTGGCCTGTGTGTCTCTGCTCCTGTTTTGAGCCTTCTTCTGCTCCTTACTTGCTCCTGTCATTAGCACACACACACACACACACACACACACACACACACACACACACACACACACACACACACACACACACACTTACATGCACCACACACACACACAAACATGCCCACACACATACATGCACACACTCAAACATGCTCACACACACACGCACCAGACACACACACACACCGATTCACACACACACATACACAAATGCACGCACATACACACTCACACCTACATACACATGCACACACATACAGACACATACATACTCACACGCACGCACACACACACACGCAAAGATATGTGTATGTATATGTGTGTGTCCTCCTGCTCATTTCTCTACTTACCTTTTTGTGGAAGGAGAGTAGATCCATGTCCATGCTCCTTGTGTGTTTGTCTGTATTTAGACTGGGGAAAAAGCAGAGAGGGTTACACTTAGAGGCAGGATCTCAGTACAGAAGGTGGCATGGCGGGCAGTTCAATCCCGACAGCACAGAGATATTTTAGAGCTGGCCACCGTACACTCTGTCTGCTCGCCCTTAAGTGCTACATGCGATAGATTCAATAATAGATTTGCAGATGTAGTTGAACAGTAATGGATTTGAACAAGGGCGTGGTTTTATGTGCCAAAGGGATTAGGAAAGAGCCTTACCCTTACTGTGGGATAGCAAGAACCCGTTTAAAGATCAATTCCTGCAGCGAGCTAAAAAAAAAAAGAAATGAACAATAATACATTTAAAAAAGTTTACGGGTGCAGCGTTTACAGGTGTCATGTTGAGGGCTACTTTAATCAGAAATCGGAGTGAACGGGATGTTGGGAGTTCTCTGGAGAGGACGCACCATCACTGTCTTTGGAAAAGGAGGGGGAGATGGAGGTAAATTTGCATTCAGCCCAGGTAGTTGGCGTGCACGCTCTTGCACTCAGACCTGCGGAAAAGCACGACTCTGCAATGCAGGAACCGCGAGGAGACGACAAAACGTGCGCTTTCTTTCTGGCACGTCGCAGTACCTTGGAGAAATTCCGGGCCATTATCTTCATTCTGAGCATCTGCACTCATTAGCTGTGGAAATACATAATTGCTGTCATCTTAATTAATGATTCATTTGCCGGCGTCTTTTTATTCTCTGAACGGCAATCTCTCTTCCTAACTGACAATGACATGTAAGCTAGCAACCAAACAGATTGTATTTTATCCTTAATAAGTCATTTGGCCCTTCCTGAGGAAAAAAAAAATTATATATGTAATAGAGTGCCCTCAATGTTTCAATTAGTACTTTTTGTAAAGTTCACTGCATTTAAATAATATACTCTTTAATTTTCATGAAAACAAACTTGTTTTTACTGTAGCATGGCTCTATTAATTTTACACTGTTGTGAACCTGTTCTTTCATATGAATGTGAGCTCAGTGTGAGTGCTGTAGTTCTATGGAGATGGAAAGTGGTTCTTAAATACTGTTGGGAATGTATTGAAATGTACATCTTAATTAGGATATTTCTTTATTAGAAGGATTTCAGGAGCTCTAGATATAATGCAAGAGAAAATCAGAAAATGCGAAGCAGAATTTTGGAAGCTTTCAGCTTTCATGGAACTATACGTGGGACAGTGATGCAACTGTGAGTCTTGTAGCAGAGTGAAGCATTGTGGGTCTTGCAGGCAAATGTTCTTCCATTTCCTGTACAGTTCGGAGAGGAAATTTGTCAAACACTTAATTCGAGCTATTTTGAACCAACATACTACAAACACTTTGTTGTCCATTTTGCTTGAAATAGTTTGAATTGCGATGCTATTTTTACCCTAGTCAGAAGTAAGAAATTTTTGAGCCACAAGAAGTCAAGGAATTCGAAAGAAATCAAAAACACTATTTTATATAAAACTGCATGTCTTCTATTAAATGGTAAATGGTAAATGGACTGCATTTATATAGCGCTTTTATCCAAAGCGCTTTACAATTGATGCCTCTCATTCACCAGAGCAGTTAGGGGTTAGGTGTCTTGCTCAAGGACACTTCGACATGCCCAGGGCGGGGTTTAAACCGGCAACCCTCCGACTGCCAGACAATCGCTCTTCCCTCCTGAGCTATGTCGCCCCCTATTACTTTGTGCCTTTGTCTTTGTAATATCGTAATGGCACCATTAAACTGGCTGAGGCCCCTCTTAAAATAAACATCACGTAAACTCACAAATTAATATGCAGCTCATACGTTTGTGAAGTTTTTAGCTTAGCTCTGCCACGACCGACGTGGAAATCTCTGCATTACGCAAAATAAACATTCTAACAACTGTTCTAACAAGTTTACCTCCCTGCATTATAAATGCAGAGGAATGAAAGGATCACTCAACCCATCTGTGCAGTCAGAGCCGCTTGAACATGCCTGAGCTCATGCCGCCGATCACATTTATCAAACGTTCCCTGTAATGTTGAAGCCTTGTGGGCGGAAGTTTAGTCAGTCTTTGCCAAGCCTTGAACCAACACTGGCTGCCATCATATATATATATATATACATATATATATATATATATATAGTGCGGGCCAGAAATATTAGACCACCTGTGGTTTACAAAAAAAACAACTTTAGATGGAGAAGAATTCAGTTTATATATGCACATTTATTGAATAATAAACCAAAGTATAAGCATTTTTTTATTTTTTATAAATGCCAACTACGTTCTGCTGATCTAAAAGGATGCGTAAAAAGGATCGTGAAGTCTAATCATTATTATTTGATCATTACACATTCATGCATACATTTATATATATATATATATGTATATTTAGTCAATTGCATAAGCATAAAGGAGTCAATGAAACATGCATGAAATGTACTGACAGTGCAACTACACCTATATGTAATTTTACAGTATCCATTAAAATATATTGTGCAAGACATACATGCATGTACACACATGAAAATTGCTACGTTTCTTGGTTTAGTTTAAAACCACCCGCTATTTTCCTTTCTAAATATAAATAATTCATGGACAAGTTTGACGCGCGGAGTTCGCACTTACAGTCTGGTATTGACAATGTGGCAATTAAGGTTTAAAATAATACAGAGTTATAATGATGGATCGTGGAGGGCGTGCTTACATTGCAGTGGTGGTTTCTTGTCCAGATAATGGATGTTTCATCAACACCATATCACAAATGCCATATGCACATGTATTACGGGTGCCCTCATCTAAATGTGTTGTGATGTGAAATTCTATATCTGAGAAATTACCATAGAGCTACAGCTGAAGGCACAGGCGTGAGCAACAGAAGGATCATTCTGCCATTTTCTGACCTTTATGAAGGATCAGTCATCATTTATGGAATGCATTGATGTCTACAAAATTAATAATATGAACGCTCAAACCATTATTTAGACCGTGTATGTAGATGAAGTTATTTATCTTGATTCTACACAACACAGCAGCATTTTTTATGCCTTTTAACCTCGGCTAACCGATATAACAACCACTGAGAGACTCGCAGTAAAATAAGGATTTTCCAGCTTCAACATTTCATGCTTGTCTTTCAAAGAAGAATGCGTGTCACACCTTGAACAAGATAGGCATGTTTTTGTTGTGTCCGGATTTAGAGTCCATGTTCATCAGTAAAAGAAAACCGAATCAATAGATCTCGGAATAGCTGTTCCCATATGCAGTGCTGCCGCTTTGTAAACACAGGCTGGATCTGAGAAGAAACTAGAACTAGAAGGAACGAGAAGGTCAGGGATGATGCTCACCTCTCAGATATTGCTGAGTGGTCCACTCTGAAACCAATACCGGCAGTTATACCATCCTGCTCACGCACCTCTTTTGCCAAACTGTTCGAGTTAAGCAGGCGTGAGCTTGTATCGTGTTTGGATGGGTGACATTCTGCCAAAACTGAATTGGGGTTGGAGAGGCACTAGGGGGGCACTCTTCTGTCTGGACCAAATCCAAATTCAGTGCCCTCGTACGGTGTTGGGGATGCAGTGCGACAGGAGGTGCTGCTCTTTGGACGAGTGGTTTCATCTATAGGCTGATCCAGCTACACGGTCTATTGCACCCCCTACCAACTTGGATCTTTTTTTGCCCGTCTGCAAATTTGAGCTCAGTTTCAGTTCCTGTGAAATCCTTAGCTTGAATAACTAGCATTAACACGTTCTACTCATTCACATCAGGGCATTCAAGTTACTCATCGATACTGTGAAATTTTTCTGGATAATTAAGCCTATTGTAGCAATGTTGGTTAGCATGTACCCAGAATATATTTTGAGAAACATTTGAAGGATGATCTCCGTGATTTCCGTAAAAAAGTTGTGTCATGTCTGAAATTGAACGATGACAATGTAAGATCGTCACATTGCCCAATGCCTGCTACCTGGTTAAGGCATCAGTACACATTAGCTTTCTTTTAAATTTAAGCAACATGTCTTCTAAGGGTACATTTGATAGTCTTATTTTAAAGCGGTGGGAAACATGCATAGCAGGAGTTAACGCACGTACCCGTCACGTCACTCTGAAAGCCCCTGTCGATAGTGACGGCCTCCCTGAAGAGTCGACGCTTGATTAAAACTCGGCTTGTTTGAGTTTTTTTTTTTTTTGTCACGCATTAATCATCACAACGAGCGGCAAGACCGCAAACTCTTCCCAACGGACGCCTTCTATTCTCTTTATTACGTTTAATATTTAACAGAAATATTTGTGTAAAATGCGTGACTGTGGTACCACAGTGCGGTAATTGTAAAGCTGTTTGTTTCGACCTTAATAGCGCGGCGCGTCTTTCACACCGTCGTTCGGCGCCTGACGAGTCCCTTTCCCTCCAGGTGCTACGGCGAAGAAATTTACGACGAATCCCGCGGAGGGTCAGCTCACCGCACGCGGGCAGATGGCATAAGCTAAACCGCTGTCAGCATAAAACACATTTTTAATGACTCCGGAACCCCTGGGACACATAGCATTGGGGTTTAGTGTGTGCGGGGGGGGGGGGGGGGGGGGGCGGGGGGGTGCAGGAAAAAAAACAGGTTTCGCTTCAATTGTCTGTACCTAGTAAGCATAGCCACCAAGTTAATCAAGGTCTGCAGCGCTGACATTCGAGTTAATAATTCAGCTGTAGCTGTTATGAAATTTTTATCGTATTACCGGTGGTGGACCGGTCGAACGATTACTTTTTTGTTTGCCTGGGGTGGGGGGGGGGGGGCTCCAGAACTTATGTTTCTGAAACCATGACCAGCAGTGACCAGTGGGAGACCATTTTGAGCCTTCTCCCGGGAAGGCTCAAAACTGCAGCTCTGGTTGTGTGCGAATAACAGATCTCCACAAGGGCGTTTTACTTCTGTCCCCAATTTCTTACAATAAACTGCACGTCCCGAAGACTGTCATAATTTTGTCTGTCAAACCCTGCTGTCTCCTCTGTACGCTGACTTCCCATGTTGTGAAAGTGAGGATTTGTTTTGGACGTTGCTGTTCTCAGCTGTTGCCTTAATTTAAACCAAACGAGCTGCAGTTTTATTGTTTTGTTGTTGTCTGAAAGGTGATAGCCCTCCACTGCAGCACTGTTCTAGTACGGATAGTTCCTGTCTACTGAATAAATGCACACACACACACGCTCATGCATATATATGTGCTCACAACACATGATTTGTGTGGTTGGTGGTCACTTGTCCTACATTATGCATAAACTGGGCAATAGGAAGCATATTGCTGAAGGCAGAGAGCCCTGGGTTGATGGTAAAGAAAAACAAAACAGTACAAGGCACAATATGAGTGTATATGATGCATACCAAGCTGGCTGGTGCAAAGTTGGTATTTTCGCTTGGCATTGACCTGAATAATTTTTATTGGTGTTTTCAACCTGATTTATTTAGTGCATATGTGGAATGAGGGTAAAAGAGCCTGATCAGCCATCAAAATAATGGAGATTCCCAAATTCAGTGTTTTTTTTTTGTAAATTTAAGCTGTCAATCACAGGAGAGCATTGCTTGGAAACAGGAGTTCTCAACTAAGGGTACGTTAGGAATGAATTGGTTATTCATAACAACCTCAAAAGGAAGTATTAGATTTAGGTCAGTTATGATGAGGGTATTGTCTTCAGCTAGCTTAACTTTTCAGTAATGAATGTGTGTTTATTTTAATGCATATTTAAACCCTTATTAATGGGCACTCACATGTCATTAATTTCCAAACTATCTTGCTTCAGATAGCATACTGTCATTTCCACCTTGAGCAGTTAATTGTCTTTGCGGTGTGATTGATTGTTAGGTGTGACAGGTCGGTGCCTTGTGTTCCAGCTTTGGCGGGTTTTAATCTGTGTGTGTGTGTGTGTGTGTGTGCGCGCGCGCGCACATGTGTGCAGGCGTGTGAGCTTTTGTTTATTTGTTTGTTTCAAAATACCTTTTAAAAAATAAAAACAAAAAAGTGTAAGATTACGGTATTTATTTATGGTGTGCAAACCAACAGCCAGCTTTGCCACAAGGCCTGTATTTATTTTTTCATATTTAGAAAGGCATTTGGATTAATAACTCAAAATGTCTGCTGGGAAAGGTCTATTTGATTCCCTGATATGTCTGGACTGAAACTCTGAATCTGAACAGTGAATATTTCCTTATATATAGTAGAATATTGAGACAGTATGGCTGTATGATGCATGGGACCCTGGGGTCCCATGCATCATACAGCCATACTGTCTCATTTCTTCATTGGCAAATGGAGTTTAATTATGTAAACTGCTCAGGGCTGGTAAGACACATGCCTGATTTTAAACATTTAACAGCAATCAAAGGAATTGCAATATTGGATCTCCCAATGTCTCCCCTCAGTGTGTGATCACAAAAAAAAAGTAATTACCTGTGATGCCTTGCGTATCAACCATGTTTATGCGCAGAATTGTGAGCAAACCGCGGGAACCCTTAATTTTACGCCAAACTTGTGATTAATCGAAGTCAAGCTTGCGTTTCGCTTTGACACGAGCGTAAAGTGCGTGCCGTTCAGCATGCAAGGTGCTGGCGCCAGCACTCTTAGAGGATGTAAGCAAACCCGAGTGGTTCTGTCACAGACGCAATGAGAAATTCAGATCGCTCAGCTTAATGCATACCTGCATGCTCTCAGAAGGGCATGAAAGCAGTTAAGAGACAATCTAGCACTGCATGTTACATTGGATCCCTCTGAGGCCCAGATTCATGTGTACCCCTTGCGATCAGTGCATGCGTCCTCAGGAACACGACTATGGAGCTCTCGTTAAGTGCTCACATCGTATGTTACATATCAAGGAAAAAGGTACTGACATTAGTTGGGTTGAGCAGTAATCCAGCGCATCAAACAAGCGCCTCTGCGATATGAATTTGGATGCGGTTGCCAGGTGTTGGGCCATCTCGTGGAAGAGGGGCCAGCGGTAATAATGAATATTTTAGGATAATTCTTTTGTTCCCCCTTTTCGATAAAACGGTCTTCCCTTGCAGACGCGGAGGGCTGTGGTGGAGCGGGATCCTCCTCGGATCCCGTCAGAAGGGTTTTAACGAGCCGAGCGCGCGAGAGGGGGAAGCCCTGCCGCGCTGCCGCGCTCCCGCATAATGCGCCTGCTCTTCATTAATTGTTGATGAGCTGGAGCTCCGGGGAGATTTGGGGGGGGGGGGTTTGGGGGGGGGGACTGCCGTACCAGGAAAGTTCATTCACCGAAGCTCTCCGCCGGGGGGAGAGAGAGAGAGAGAGCCGGCCGCGAGCCCTCCGCTGCCGCTGGCGCCCGAGCGCTACTCCCGGTTTTTAAGTGGGAAAACCGGTTAAATACCAGATATCACCGCAAAATCACTGCCTGGCTCAGTCATTACCCTGGCAAGTTTGTGGTGGTGGTACTAACAACAACAGCAAGAACAACAACTACTACTACTAGTTTTACTACTACTACTACTGTTACTGCTACTACTGTTGCTGCTACTACTGATACTGTTACTACTGCTACTACTACTACTACTACTTCCGCTGCTACTATTACTGCTACTACTACTACTACTACTTCTGCTACTGCTACGAATACTACATGTACTACTACTACTACTACTGCTACTTTATACTTAATATTCTGTGTTTATAGGAATGCATAATGTTCAGCTGTCATCTTAGCTCTTCAGAGATTTTAGATCTATGCTGCAGAATGCAGGAAATATTTGTAGTTTTATGCAAACTATTATGTTATTGGCTTGTGAGGCCTTCCCAAATCTAAATGGAGCAAATCAAAAAAAGATAAAACAAACATGTAATTTTTCCATGTGAAACCATTATGGAGAGATAAATATATGTGGCTGTTACCTTGTGCTTTGTACTTTTAAAGAATTTTCTGTCTCACAGTAATTAGGTTCATTGTCAGATGAGTTCTGAATGTGTTGGCGCAGCGGTTTGATATTTTGAAGGCTTTTTGCTCAAAGAGGTAGCATACTTTTCAAAGCAAGATGACAGCAAAAGAAATTGTTTAACACAAATGACAAGATGAACAGATTGTGCTGCTTTGTTTCTCCGACACACTGCTTAAATGTTTAATCATCAGATTGCCAAATTATGTGATTAAAAATCTGTCATATTAAGTATTGCATGGGTTTGATCATACATTGTTTGTTTTGAATTGTCCACTGTCCACCAGTGTCCACTTTCCGAGGACAAACATGGGCTTGAGCTCTTTCTGTGGATACCTTGTATGCTAAAGCCTCAGCTTGTATTTTCCCCTGAAAGGAAGGCTTAAATACACATCTCTCCCTGATTCTATCCTGTCTCGCATTCTTTCTGGCTTTTGAAATGAAAATAATGACAGCATCCATAACAGAAACACAAAGGAATACTTTCTTCATAAAAAGTGCGCATGTGGAAGGTCTGGCCAAATGGATGTTTTCCTTTTAGAAGTAGGAGAACCCATTAAACGATGCCAATTGATCTTTCAATGATGCTGATTGGGGGGAAAAATTTCTCACGCTGCAAGTTTTTCCTATTGCAGCCGAGGCATTTAGCAGAGGCTTTCAAAACTATGCAACTTCCTGGAAGTGTATTTGAGATGGACAGAGAACCACTGCCACAGCTGGGGCCCAATAAAGTAACATTCAAATCTGCTCCGTCGTGGAAGTGCACACACCCCAAAACCTGAAACCGTGGGCGGCAGTGTAGTATAACGGGCTGGGCTTGTAACCTAAAGGTCATAGGTCAATTCCTGGGTAAACTTGAGCAAGGAACTTAACCTGAATTGCTTCAGTATACTGCTTGTATTTTTCCCATAGACTGCGTTGTTGCTGTTCTTGTTTGTGTTAGTGTTAATCAGTTTAACCTTCAGGGTCCAAGTTGAACTATGCAGTTGTTCCCTGCACTTGGACCGGTACTTCTCTCTAGGGTTTTCGTCATACTTGTTCCTGGTTATGGTTATACACTTTGTTGTACGTCGCTCTGGATAAGAGCGTCTGCCAAATGCCTGTAATGTAATGTAATGCATTTCCAGCTGTATAAATGGATGGAATGTAAATGCTATGTAAAAAGTTGAGTAAGTCACTCTGGATAAGTACGTCTGCTAAATGCCTGTAATGTAGTATAATGTTAAAAAACAGAGGGAGGTCAGATTTGTAACTACTGAATGCAGACAGCTGTATTTCCTCATATCATATGAGCATTTTTAGGCCTCCCTGAGTAAGCTGGATGCCGGAGAAACAGCCATTTAATCTTGCGATGGCGGAATTTCGGTCATTTCCTTTGGGAAATCTTCGTAGGTTAGCGGATGCGCAAATGAATGGCCACTGATGGAACGGCTTACTACTGTAGTATTAGAGCTTTTTTTTTTTTGATCCAACAGATGCATTTTCAAATAAAAATGTCGCTCATGAAATGACAACTCTGCTGACACTCCAAAATTCAAAACTGTATTTATTACTGTGGGGGCAAAACTTAGTTTTACAAGATGAAAGCAGCATTCTGAGTGTTATTCGTTGTTTTGCCTGTGCTAATGTAGCAATATGAAAGTTTGAAAATTTATTTATGCACCAGTAGGCAGGTATATTGTTAATCTACTAAAGTTGTTCTTGATAACTTATCATAAATAAAATGAACATTGAACAACAGTAATTTTGAACAGATTGAGAATGAACATTGAATCCCAGGTGTGTGCTGTATGTTCACATTAGTCGCATTACCTTCCTTCAAAATTGATTTTCCCTGTATGGGTTTTACCCACGTCTGCCTCTTAAATAAGCAGCTGTTTAAAAAGAAAAAAGAAAAAGAAATAAAAAAGCATTTTCTGTCGGTACTGTGAGCCATAGATGTCAGTTCATTTTGCCATGTGTGTTTTTGTATTTGGGTTAATGAAGAGGAGAGATGCTTTGTACAGTCTTTGAATGGTTCCAGATCCACATATTAAGCAGCTTTAAGCACTGAGGGACCATGGGCCATACAGAAGCATAAGGAAATTCATTTTTATTGCAACGAGGCTATATTGTCTTGCCATTTGAATTTCTGCCTAAATGAAGCATTAGAACACACATTATAAAGCATTTGCTTCGTTCTCAAGGCTAATTCTTGGACTTATTTTAATCACATTAAACCATGAGGGAGCAGTATTATAAAACAAGAAAATGAAGCAAGAATAGATGGTTTCTTTACATATTTGAGTTGCATTTTGATTTAATTTTATAGTACAAAGTGCTGGTTTTTGGCCATTTGTGTACACATAATTTGTTTTGCTCTTTGGAATCAGTTTTAATTATTTGTTCTTTTTTTCAAAATGCTTCAAATGTGAAATGTTCAAACCTTCAAAACAGTCACAAACAGCCCTTTTCAAATGAACACACAAAAGCAAGGCTAACAAAGTACATGGTTTAGGTGTTGCGTAATTAAATTCACTGAATCCTTTTTAAAAATTTCATTTCACTAACACATATTTAAAAATGTATAAAAATGAATTTGTGTATAATAAGGATAGTGGCAGTTGTTAATAGGAACAGATTGTCTTAGCAGATTATTCAGGGACAGTTCTCTTGACAGAGTTTGTAACACTGAGATGTAATTGCTCCATTCACCTTGATATACAACATTTTTTTTGATTGATCCGACAATCAGTGCTCACCTTGAAATCACCGTGTTATTGTTTATTAAAAGTCTTTCATATTGAACTGTTTTGGCCCTGCTAGGGGTCTACTGAAGTATTACTTCATGTAATTTACCCATTTTTCTCAAGCTTTTTCACTTACTATGACGCATGCCATCTTTATTCATGGAGCTATTTTAAATATCAGTTTAAATTAAATGGTATGTTAACATATTCCGTTCGGATAATAGGGACACTTTAAGCAAACGATATAGCTGTGGGGGCGATGTGTTGCACAGTATAGTATTGATAAAGCTGGGTTCATTATAACCAATGTTATTACGTATCACCAACACTACTCTATGCTCCGATACATTTCCCACAGCCAAAAAAGCACAAAAAACTTTAGATGTCAGTGATGGGTGGCTGTGTCTGGAATCTACATAATGCCATGTGTTATAACCTATTATGTGTCATGAACACAGCTTCATAGATGTTTATTCAGCAGTTATGTCATGCCATAAACATTGTGCTTGTTTGAAACCAGGCCACAGTGTACTTTGTGTGGAAGTCAAAGTCTGTGATTTGCTGTAATCTCTCAACAGATTAAGAGGCTGACAGCACTTCAGTGGCCCCTCCCATCCTGGGGTTTATGAAGCTTTGCTCTTTAACGACACCTTGAATTCTCGGCCTGGCGCAGAACAAAGGCAGAGCCCATTAGAAATTCCGTTTGTCTTCCTCTTTTATTGAATGCATTGATGCACCTGTGCTTTGTTCCCATGGGCCACGCCATGTGTTGCAGAAGATGCTGAAGGTCCTCTCCGGGGGAATTGGATTTAGTTCATAAATGCTTAACAAAGGGTCATTGACCCCCCCCCACGCTTGGCTTGCTGCGTCTGGGGAGTACTGAAGGCAATTCAAACAAGCCGCGATTTCTCAAAGTGTAAGTACAGAATTTTACCTCATTACGGAGTCAAGAAGACCATTAGTCTTCGAAACGTCCGACGTGATTAGCTACCTGACACAATGTCAAAGGCAACCCCCCCCCCCTTTCTACACACACACAATCACACAAACACTCTATGGCAACCACGAAAAATGTGTCTCATGCTTTATTTAGTATTATCGCATACATTAAAACAATATATGAGATCATACGAGCCTATGAAGAAAAAGTTGCGACAAGTCTACGTAGTAAAAAGATTTCTCTGGTTATTTTTGTGACCATTAAAATGTGGGGTTGTTTTGCCAACCAGGTGCTTCAGTTCTCCTAATGACAGCAGCTAAAACTTCAGCCTTGGCATCACATGACAGGAAGTATTGTTTCAATAAAACTGATCAATCCTATGCGTGGGGAACATGGCCAAACGTGCAATATTATGAACCGGCACTCATGCCTCAATGGCAGCACCAAAAATAATTATTATAATAATAATGATGATGGTGATAATAATAATAATAATTATTATTATTCATTTTACGATTATGATCCAGCAAATTAAAAAATTAGGGATACATGCCAACACTCATTAAGATGCAAAAAATTTGCTATTTATCACCCGGAGGGGTGAAAAACAGGCACTTGGAGACAGAATGACATGAAAGCAGTGCTGAAGAATGGTTTTTTTTTAGAGGATGTGGAATAAACAAACTGAAAAGATAGCATCGGTGCTGGAGAAGATAAGCTGTAATGGGCTAATTAAAGTCTAATTATCTGTTGTTCGTTTTCATTTCGAGGGGACAATGGGTCAGACTTCTCTGACAACAGAAAAATGTTGCTGGCATACATTTTGTAGAAAGGATTATTGCCCGAATGGCTCTCATATATATTCACAGTGATGGCCAAATTAAAAATCTGTCCGTTGAATTGTGCCTGAAATTGCGTGTAACAGAAAGTGAAAACTGAACATGATTAAATAAAATGGCATGAATTAAGATTTTCTGGATTACTGATTCAGAAACTCCGGTTATGTGGTTTCTGTTATGAACAGATCTTAAAATGTCTTGTGTGGGAACAGGCAAATATTTAGGTGATTAAAGTTACAAAGAATATTTAGCATTTTATCGTATTTGTTTCTTGTACTATGATGGTCCTGTTTTTCCCATGGCAGCCAGGATCTGGCGCCGTGGGCTATGCATGGCAAATTGTGGTCACTCACTCACTCACTCACTCACGGACGACCTTTGAGGTACGTTTTGTGGGACGCATGCGCAGGTGGTGCTTCGTTTTGTGGGACGCATGCGCAGGTGGTGCTTCGTTTAGTAGGACGCATGCGCAGGTGGAGCCAGCTACAATGTGTCTGCGGAAGTGAGTTGCGACGTGGGTCTGGGCGGTTCCGTGCTTGTTATTTATTTTTTAACTGTAGCCACCCATTGCTCTTAACGACCGTTAATAATCACAGTGAATCAGGATCTTGATTTAACATATCATCCAATAGATTGCCTCCTCTGGTAGAGTGTACCTCATCTCTGCACTGCCCCCTACTGGCGTATCAATACCAGGATGTCTAACCAGGAAGTCTCCCAATCGAGTATTAAAGGCATACTATGCAGGAAATATAATCAAATAACCATACTCAGTCATATCTATGATGAGCTGGCAATCTTTGTCTTTGCCCACGTGTCAAATCTGTGCTCCTCTGTCTGTATTCCTGTTTCTAATGTGTTTGGCAGGTTTCTGGGTGTGGCGCTGTTCTCTGTGTGGGGAGGGGTGGGTGTAGCTACAGAGCCTGTGGGGTAGGATCATTTTTCGGAAGAGTGTTTGATGCTAGCTTGCTACTGCAGTGGCAGGGGTGAAGAAGCACAAGTTCAGTGAAGCAAAACGACAAGTTGACAGGGCTTGTTCAAAAACCAGAGTCAACCTTGGAATTGCTATCGAAAAATGGAGATATAAAA
Organism: Anguilla pacifica; assembly: GCA_039654925.1. Taxonomy (NCBI): domain Eukaryota; kingdom Metazoa; phylum Chordata; class Actinopteri; order Anguilliformes; family Anguillidae; genus Anguilla; species Anguilla pacifica. Next base: position 54,232,708 of record CM077290.1, on the reverse strand, counting down.
ATAAAATAAATATGAAGGTGAGGTGAGTGGGCAGGGCTGAGGATGGAGGAGGAAACTTCTTTGGTTGTAAACACAGTACCACAGCCAGGCTAAGAATCCTACGTAGTATGCCTTTAAACAGGCCTGCCGCTGCTTAGCTTCAGTTATTTAGCAGGAGTGTGCTACATGCTAGTATGACTGCTCTTTTCTCTGAAAATAGCAATCGCGAAGAATTAGTGTCATGATTTACCTTTAAACAATTAAAACCCCCAGGAGAGGTGGAGCATGGACTAAATGTAATTTGCAATAGTACTATTATTTTTGGTGGTAACTGCTATGTCCAATAAACAATGCTGAAAAAAAGCCATGGCAGACTTAAATATGCTGAACCACAAATAGAAGTGCAGGAACAGAACTAATTGTGTTGTTGCCGAGATACACCATGCCACTTTGAAGCAGTTAATTAAGCTGTAAACTGAACAGCGCACATTTCAGTCATGGCAGGAAGAACATTTGCAAAAAATGTAATTTGAATTTTGTTAACTGCAAATGTAAGCTCCAAATGACGCGCATAATTGCATTCTTTTGAAAAAAGAAACAAAAAACGAAACAACAGAGGCTATTTATCTGAAAGCAATGTAGCTCGAAGTCATGTGGCCATGTTTATGTTTTATATGTCCTCCAAAGGCCAGGCAGTTCATTTATGTCTCCTATAGGGGACATGAGCCTCTGGTCTTAAGCTCTGCCTGAGCTACAAGGGAAATTCAATAAAAATAAATCATATTTTTTGAAAATATTTTCACTGCAACATGTTTTTGTCATCCAAGGCACTTGTATTGCGACAAAAATAAATGCAGTAGGCCTACTCAAACTTTTTGTGCCCTTGGATACTTCCTCCAGTTGTGTACAACTTATGCAAACACAGACCTGGAAGGTGACTAACACTTATTCACAGATTCCATATTCAGGCACTTTGGGTCAGGGTCTAGCTGCAGAGTCAAGGTAAAGCAGTCGTTGTTCACGTGCGCTGTTTTAGTCACGATGACGGATGCGGTAATTGTCCTTTTGCTGGATCCCCAAACGTTGTTATTTCAGTCGTTCTTTACCGAGTCATTTCATTTTGCGTGAACCCCTTTCTGAAAAATATATCCATCGTTTCTATTCCTCTTTTTTTCCTCCCAGGTAAGCAAAGCAGTCAAACCTTCGCTTAAATTGTTGCCATATTCCAGCAAACGGAGATTTGGGGGCCAGCGTAGCGCCTGCCCGCATCCGGGCCCATTACGGCAGAAGCCCCTTGTCGCGTTCGGGGCGAACGTGTCTCTAATTACCACGCGAGAGGCAAATTACACGAGGGAGCTACACTAATGAGGATGAGGAGAGGTGACTGCCTGAGGCGCGGAACGGAAACCTCTGACATTTTCGTTTTGCGCCAGCGTAGCTGACGCTTGCTCGTGCGTACGGCTGTCTGCGCCAGCGAGTTATCCTTTGAACACTTGTTCGCGATCTCCCCGAGAATTTTTTTTTTTTAAACGGTGGGTGTGCCCCGCTCTCGCCGTGGCTGGTCTGCAGGGCGTGGAAGGAGAAGAGTTGTTCGCTCCCTGAAATATTAGGGTTGATTTCTCCCATCAGAGGGCACTGTTAGTCTAGGAATAGTGGACCCTCCTGACTTAGCAGTCACCTGCTGTCAGGAGTGTTATCGCAGTGATCCAGGCAATGCAGTGCGCGAGAAGAAAGCACGACGATAAAAAAAGTTTATAAATTCGCTATCAACTCTTAAAAATGCCTGGATGCGAACTGTCCGTGTACAACGCCTTGGAGCGCTCGCATCCCTGGCGTGCGCGTCTGTGCTCTGCGCAGCAGAAGGAAGTGTTCAGTCAACGACGAAGTCGACGCCCGCTCACGCTGACCAAAAACTCAGGTGCTTATTTTCGCATTCCAATTGCGCATTGCTTCAGAAAATAACAGGCTACAACCCGTGCTAATCAACCTGCTACACCTTCTACATAGGTGCATTTTGAAGAATAGTAAGAACTATCTTGACTGTTATACTGTACCTGTGTATTATATTATATAATTTGAATAGCACTCAGGCCTATTATATCTATTGGTTTGCGCCATAAAAATAGCAATTTTAATAATATTGCCAGCAGTCATATCACCATGTACCCTGTCCTAGCTGCACTGTTGAGTTTGTGTTTGTTTGGCTGGGTCGTGGGTGGGAGGTTCCCAGGGAAAGGATGGTTTTGCTGGGCCAAAAGGGGGCAGTCTTCCCTCTAAACCAAATCAAACCCAGAACTCCAGCTCAGTGAGTAAGGGACTCTGTGTTGGTCGCGTTGGATGTTAAACTGAGTCACCACTGAGTCAGTCCTGAGTCAGTGGTGGCCATTAGAGATCCCATTCCACTTATAGCAAAGGGTAGGGCGTTCCTGGTAAAGTCTCTGAATCTGACCCCCAGTCATCCCCCCAGGTAAGCTGACTCAATTAGCCTGCCCACCACAGCTAGTCTGCTGAGAGTTACGGTGAAGAATGGCTACCATGTATCTCCCAGGCAGGCACGGGTATGTAACTAGTAAAATCTATAGTGATCCTTTAAAAAAATGGTTTGATTTTTTGTCTGTCAGTGAAATTAAGCTATTGACTGATGGGGTGAGAAAAAAATACACCAGAGGACTGGAATTGACTAAAAGAAAAAGTTGGTTGTTTAAGGTTAAAGAATATAAGAAAAGCAATGGTGTTAGGTTTTAGATTATTTCACACTGATGCATTCAAATTAGCAGAAGGAGTTATGCAAGAAAAAAAAATGAAGGGTAAGCAGTGCCTTAATATGGACATCCAGCAATGCTGCCCTAAAGGGAGAAGCTGCCTGTGTCTGTGGAAATGTCAACTTGCAAGCGATGAATTCAGAGAACCAAAGCATCTTGGCTTCATTACAGCGAGCAAAAGAACGCACACACAGTCACACACACACGCACACACACACACGCTTGCGCGCAAATCCACACACACACATACGCCCTCACATGTGCGCACACACACTCAGTTTCTGTGTGCACAGGGAAACTGGCATCTAATTTCATCTGAGGGAAAAGCGTTTATCTTGTTTTCACTGTTTTCCTGTGGCGTTTTCAGTCAGTGTAACCAAAGCTCTTCAGAAATGGGGGAGGGGCTTCATGAGGCAGACAGCAGATAGCTCCACCCCCTCGCTTGCAGTATTGGTCCTCACTGGGTTGCCCGTGGGCAGGTGTACAGACTAGCAAAAACATCTTCAGTACCCATCAGAAAATATCCTTTTGCCAAAGTGAGGCCTGATCAAAAAAGTTTGGGGACCTCTGGAAGTAACCAGTTGGTTAGCTAGCTTTGCTAATTAAGACATAATTTGAGGACTTTGCTTATTTAAACAGGTGATAAATAGTTTGCTAACCAGCTGATATGATGGCTGTCGCTGTAACCCATGCTTGCTATAATCGTTAGCTACCATTGTGAAAGTAATAATTAGAATACTTTTAAATAAATAATGTTAGTTCTACTCTAACAAGGATTATTTCAGTCCACACTGGTTAGGACTTGCTCTATCAGTGTAAAATGTACTCTGTCATAGTTGATTTTACTGTGTTGCATGCTGCTGTGACAGAAAAGTTAACTTGTTTGTAGAACTGACAGTGCCCAAAGTGCTGTGGATGTCTGGTGTACTGGTACTTTGAACAATGAAAGGTGGTCTTTTCAAGCTTTCATAATGACATGGCTTTGAAAAAAAAAAAACGTGTTTCCGCATTTTTCTCCTTCGGCATTTGTGCTGGTGCCTTTGAGCGTGTTTTTCTGTGTGATTGGAAAACGTGTAAAAACGTGGCAAAGAACAGTGACCTCCAATTCCTTTGAAACATTCCTTTTTTGTGTCCAAAAAAATGAATTTGTGTGTTACGCAAGGTTTCTGTGTCGAAGATGCACAAATCAATCTCCGCTGCATCTAATATCCAGTAAGAATTGACTGGTGCTCTGGCCTTGGAGTTGCCTTTCCCTTTTTTCCCTCTTGCTAAAATCCCATAATGCATAGCGTGCCCCAGGAAAGAACTGCGATACACAGCCTCTGGACCGGGTCAGACGAACTAAGGTGAAGTAAATTATGAAAAATTATTGGTGGCCCAAACAAATCCAAACAAGCGGTAATGAACTTGTAATGAAGTATGCCCTCAGCCTTTCAAAGTGCATTTGGCATTCACATTACAGGAAGGTTATTACAATTATAAATCTCAAGTAAATACCAATTAATACAGAATGAGTATTGAATTGCGCATTTGCGAGGTCATTATAGTGAAATGATCTATTATCTGCTTATTAGATGTTTAATAGGATCTAATAACAGTCAAGTGATTTTGATTAGACTAAAATAAGCTATCTTGCAAAATATTAATTAACGCCATTCAAAGATGCACGGTGGCAGGCTTTTGTGTGTCTGAGGCGGGTCCTGGAAAGCATCAGCAGTCCTGGCTGTGGCGCCATTTCAAGCGATGGTTTGCAATTTCTGGAAGCCATACATTGTGATGATCATTTGTATCACCAGGCCTCTTTTTGACGGGCATTTTTAAAATTTATTTATTTTTGTCGACCGAGGCATCTATCGACGGACGATCTCTTGGAAAGCACATGACAGGGAGCCCTGGGGCCCGGCCCGGTCCGGTCCCACCTGGCCCGGCCCGTCCCGTCCCTGTGGCCGGCGTCGGCTCCGTTTGAGGGATTAGCCCGACGGTCTCTTATCGGTCGCCCCCGAGCCCCGTTCGTCCCCGCCGCTCCTTGGAGATGTGATCTGGGCCCGTCTCTGCTGAGAGCGAATCACGTCGCTTCACTCCGCTCCTCCATCACTCAAACGCTTCTGCTCTTATCCGCGAAGATCACCAGGCCGCTTTATTTATTATTTTTTAACTTTATATGTCCTGTGTAAGACCAGAAGATTCCATAAATAAATGAATAAATCAATAAATAAATAAAAAGCCATAATAAACCTTATTCTAGGTTCGGTTTTTATCTGCGCTGTTAGTGATTATAACTGCCTTATGTTGTAAAATTTTGGTAGATTTGTATTTGGTATATATATTTATGTTTATAGATACTATATATTGTTGTCTGTGTGACTCCCAAACATTCAGTAAATCAGAATATTTCATATATTCTCTATCAGTATTTTCAGTATGGCCTGGATGCAATCACATTTGTTAGGTGGCTATGACTTATAAAAATGTTGTTTACCTTGTGCTATTTATTTTTCTCAGAAATGCATTTTGGTGACTTCATTTTGGTGATTTCCAAATTTGCCAAGCTATGTTGCTGAAGATAACCAATATTTATATTTAATTTTGAGTGTGTAAGGGGTAGACTAAATATTGAAGGAATGCAGGTCTGTGTATTGGATTTGGAACAGGTTAGTTTATAGGAATAGGATACAAATATTTATACTGGGAAAAGTGTGATTTCATAATTCTCAAATGTTCAAATGTTTCACATTTGCAGTTTAATTACATGTAATCATGTTATGTAATGTCACAGATGTTTTCAATTCAAGGGTAGCAATTATGGAAGGGCAGTGGCAAAATGGTAAGCTTAATGCAAACACATTCATTAATTCAGATATTGCCTTTTGAAATCATTTTCATGTGCTTTCTTGCATATTTAACATTTTGGTGCACAGCTTTAGAAGGGCTTACTCTGTCAAAGGCTGGTGCATCGTGTAAGAATTCAGAAACAGTTAATGGATTAATTTACCCCTTCAAAGCACATCCTCTCTCACTCACGCTCTCTCTCTTTCTCACACATACATGCGCTCTCACTCTCTGTCATTCTCTCTCAAACATATATGTCATAAGCACGCGTCGGGGTATGAGTCTGCATAATCTTTAGCGTCTCTGTAAATGTGTGCAGGCTGTGAAAACGCACTTAAAAATCTTTTTATTTCTGCTATTTTAAGTTTAACGTTTTCTAGAACAGTCCATGGCACTGCGCCTATCGAATTCCGCCAGTCCCCCAGCAAGCCCACGTGTGTTTTATACACAAAACGAAGCGAACCGTTTGTTTACGGTTCTTCACCGTCGGCTGTGATAAAGGCTGGTGGGACACAAATATGTGACAAAACTAGGAATTACACAAACCGAGTGAGAAGCTGACCCTTGGTAAGTTTTTATTTGTATTTTTTTAAAGCACAAGAGCGGTAGAGGCTGACAACAACTCGAGTGCCTCAGTGATTTTTGGCTTTGCCTTTTGTCAGACATCCCGATGTCCCACTGTGTATTTGTTTAGACAGCGCACGCTAAACATCCTTGTCTTCAATATGAATCCCAACATGGGGAACGCAGGGTAGAAGTGAATTCTATATAAAGAAGGATGGCATTCATGGTGAGTTCTTTTATTTTCCTGACATCGAAGCAGTCCAGCAATATGTAGGCCCGCTATAGCACCCAGAGAGAGGCTTTTGGTTCAACGACAAAACAATAATTTTTTTTTTTTTTTGATGTTTTTGTAAGTTTTTCTCTTTTTTTGGCATAATGCATAAACAATCAAACTCAATAATAAGATTGAAATCAAAATAGTACAATAAATAATAACAGTAAATAATAGCAATGATCAAAATAATATCAGAAATTACATTACAAAACGTCTAATATACCAGGCTGCTTAACCCTCTTCCTGGAGATCAACAGTACTTTCGTGTTGGTTTTCATTTCAACCCTAATTTGGCACACCTGATTCTACTAGTTAGCAGCTAACTGAGATGTCTAGCTGTTGAATGCAGTGTGCTTTGTTAGGGTTGGAGGATGGTAGATCTCCAGGAGCAGGGTTGACCATTCCCGGTCTAATGCAGTGTCTCTATTTAGAAAGGCCTGGTGGCATTTGACCTTCATGTGGTGCAGCACGGTGGTGCAGTGGGTAGCACTGTCGCCTCACAGCAAGAAGGTCCCGGGGCCTTTCTGTGTGGAGTTTGCGTGTTCTCCCCGTGCCTGTGTGGGCTCCCCTACCCCCAGTACTCTGGTTTCTCCCCACAGTCGTGCAGGTTAGGCTACTTGGGGGGTGGGGGCAATAACAGGGCATTGCTGTAAAAGAGCATGCGTGCTCTCAGTCAACCTACCCTAAATGGAGGTTAATAAATACCCTGTATAAAGACCATAAATACATTTCTAAATGGGAGCTTCTGAGAAATGCTTCTTGTAGCTGAGCTGAAAAATATGTCAAGGAAGAAGCCAAATAAACTTGAGTAGACATTATCAGTGTAGAAAAGGAAAAGTGTATATTTTGTTGTAAACCGGAAAGGTCCCAGACAATTGTTTATTTAATGGCTCATTTGGGTTTTTTTGTCTGTTTGTTTGTTTGTTTGTTTGTTTGTTTGTTTTCTCGTCATCCAGCCTGACTTACTGTAGATGGATAGCGCCATGGCGACCAGAGTTTCAGTGTTTCCCTGGCGAGTGATTGTTGGGAAAATGCTAATTGGCCTGACAAAACGTCTAAGACTAAGCCGAAATAATGCCGCTACTTCAACGGCTTGCAGCTGACCTGTGCAAAATCTTTGGCCGTTCAGTTGCCATGCTTCCTCGATTCCTATTGGCTGTCGTGATAATTTGCAAAGAGCACAATACTGGGTGCGACATTTATCTATGTTCTGCCTTGTAGATACACATGATTATTGTATTAAAGAAGCATTTTTATTTTTCATTTTTATTTATTTTTACAATTTATGGTACCCGGCTTTCACATTCTGGACTGCGAGGAATAATTTATATTACCATGCAGCACGGAGTATGGAGAGGGCTGGAATTGTGTCCACCTACATCTGTGAAACAGTGATTAGAATTCAGTGCAGTGTGCAGAAGTGGGCCATTCCAACCTCAGTTAAATTTATGGCTTTATTATATAATGGGAACCTTTTCTGCTTTTCTACTTCTACTTTTGCTCTTGAAAATTCTTGTGGAAAATGAAACTAAAAGAAGAACAGAAGAATATTTAATGATGAGAAGAGGCAATTTAGAGTGGAGTTTGCAGTTTGCCTACATTATAAAGTAATAATCTAGCTAAAAATCTGTGCATTTAAAATTTTATAGGTCTTAAATATCTTTTAAAATAAATCTGTATCTCACCCATGAAGTTTATTTTACATCATTATTATCTATGAAACTGATCCCATTGAATGATCAAAGATTGCATATTCTCACAAAAATGTTGCACTGCCAAGCTTATAGACAGAATTCTTTATTTCTTTTTTCTTTTACATCTGTTGACCTTGTAAACCAATTTATTGGAGAGGACAACTTCAGAGTTGAAAGTACAAAAAAAGAGAGAGAAAATTCTAAGGCTGTGATGTTAATATGTCAAGTGTTAATATTTAAAATTCTATAAACATCATTTGTAAAGTCACAATCGTGGTAATGGGACTGTAACGTACAATTAAAACGAGTGTTTGGAAAGAATATTGTTTGCATACTTTTCATTTTCATCACTGGAGTGTCAGGGACCTGCAGAACGAAACCGCTTCATGTGAAGGTTGGTGCAAAATGAGCGTCAGCCTCAAGAAAGCGGACAGGGAGAGCTTTGCTGTGACTTACCATTGCCATACTGTGAAACTGGACTCACTGCAACACATCGACTCTAAGGACTGTGGTTTTTCTTAATTAAAACTCAAAGTGGGCGATATCAGACGGTACGTCAACAGTAACATGAAGTGGGTATCACAAAGAAATTAAACTTTTGTAATTAAGCCCGTAGAAGGTCTCATTTTGCTGCCACCGAGAGCTTTTCATGCTGGGGCATGTACTCGTTTTTTTTTTTTTTTTTTTTCAGGATCTGCTGAAAACATTTTGAATTAATGTTCTTAACTAATAATAGTATTCCGTTAAGAAATGGAATGTATTCCCCGGTGTTACAAACTCCAAATTAAATTGTTCAGTACTCCGAAAAGGTCATTTCCAAGCAGTGTTTAAAGTAGTGTCTCACTTTTTTCTAAATTTGTGTCACCACAAAGGACATAAGATTTACACTCCTCATTCCGTCCGCAAATTACTTCCAATGAGAAGTGTTCTGCGGAGTGAATCGATAGCATACAGTATCAGTGCTGAAATTTGGTCATTTTTTGCAGGTGAAAATGCACCGCTGAAGCATACACGTTTCCTCCTCTTCTTTTGACCACACGCTGTTCAAATGCAGCCCACAAAGAAAAAAGGGTCACACCCAGAATAACCTAGAATAACAAATACAGGCTAACAAGCAAGGACTGGGCAGAAGTGCACACAACACACACAGATCGCCATAGTAATGATCGAACATGGTTGTTTTTATAATATTTTTAAGGTGAAAATCCTGCATAGTATGCCTTTAGCATCTCCACAATCACGACTGAGAGAGGGAGAGGATGCATGGGTGTACATGCTCTATATTTAAACTGTCTGGCTGTTCTACACTGTTTGTTTTTTAAAATATCACATACTGCATCGCGGTGGAGGCGATCCTCCTTCCTGGAGGTCTGGTGTATATGCAGGTAGCCCTGACTCAATGGGTTTTAATTAACTGAATCTGCCAACAGCAGGTCACTTTTATATTAGCCTGCAGTACAACATGTCTGTACACAAGCTGTCACTTATTAGCTTATTCAAATGTCAACTAAATGATTCGGCAACTTAAATAATTAAGACCAGAACTTATAAAAAGCATGAAATCAGCTTACAGTGCTGTGACTGTGATGTTTACTCTAACTGTGTGGACCCCATGAGAGAAGGACAACATCCCCAGACTTCTGCAGACCCGGTCTTAGCACAATTCCGAGGAGTCTTCTGATGATGTCATAGTCACAGGCCAGTCCTCTGTCTCTCTGGAATGATTTGGCGTTCTTTCTCATAGGGAAAAAAAGTGATCAGCCAAGCCAATGCAGAACCACCACAAGGTCTGTGTCCTGGGTGCTTATAGTTTAGAATTATCTTTCCTGAAATATATCCTTGTCTGTTATCTCTGTCTCATATAATTCATATGAACATATACATGCACTGTGCACAAAAGTTCTACCTCACCTTTTGGCCATCAAATCACAGAATAGCTCCACCCATCAAAATCCAAATCCAAGGAATTGTTCAAAGCTCAAATGTTACAGATTTACAGTGCATTATTTCTGACATGCTTCTTTTTGTGTGAGAGAAGTTAAGCACACTGAACAGTCATAACCATACCATAGAGGCGGACCTAATGCAATAGCATGTAATGTGATGAGATTCTCAGGCAATTGGTGCACTTACCTTCAGAGTGAATACATGCTGAAATGGAGAACTTTTTTTTCCATGTTTAATTCTCTACTCAGCCATTGTCGGGGGAGGGAAAAAAAATCCACATTAAAGACATTAACCCTTTGAACAGATCTGCTTGGAGCAGCATTATTGGTCCAGAGACATATGCATTAAACTTATGCATTTATAACCAACTTTAATTACAGCGGACAGTTTAAATCAATTCGTACATAAAGCTCAGTTGAGCTAGTATGCTCATAAAGATCGTCTACAGACGAAGGTCTATTAAGGCAGTCCACTGGTATGTAAACTCTAAGTGCTGGAATTATGGGGTAAGTGCAGTGATACATAAGAAAGGCAACTCCCTATGGCTTTCTCTGAGCATTTTCTACCACTGTGCACTTTGCATTGTTTATGAGTTTCTTTGCGCATTTTGTGGTGTTGCAAAATTGAATGAGAGAAAGCTTTGGAGGTGGAGTGTGTGCGTGTGTGTGTGGATGTATGTGTGTGTGTGCTTGCATGTGTGTGTGTGTGTGTGTGTGTGTGTCTGCATGTGAGTGTGTGCGTGTGTCTGTGTGTGTGTGTGCGTGTAGGTGTGTGTGCATGTGTGTGTGTGTGTGTGTGTGCGTGTAGGTGTGTGTGTGTGTAGGCACACTTTATTTAAGAGAAGACGTAGCTTTTAAATACAAAGCCCTCTGTTGCCCACAGAGAGCCCGTTGAGCCATTATCTGTAATTGTATTATCACTTATAAGGCCGTCCGCTGCAGGCCCAGACCAGGCAGGCATGGAGCTCAGAGGGGGACCATGCCCTGAGCGGGGTGATTAAGCACCGCTTGACCCTGATAGGATGACCTTCAGCTGCCTGAGGAAATGGAAACGGTACCCAGAAGAAGTGTTTGGAGGGTTCCCCCCTGAAACCTGAAACCTGAAACCTGAACTTTCAGGTTGATGGCTTTGAGTTAAACCTCCTGGCCGCCATGTCCATTTTGCATATGCAGAAATATATACTGTGCACATCTCTGTATTTATTGGTCCATGCTGAATTTTTATTTATTTATTTTTATTTTTGAAATGCTACTTTTGAAACACTTTTATTTTTTAAAATGTCCTTTATCTCCTGGTCCCTTCTAAATGCCCCAGGTCAGTTTTTTTTTTTTTGGTTGTTTTTTTAAATCCACTTTGATACAAATTAAATTAACAGCATAGTTTTTTTGTGTGTCAGAGACAAGAGAGCCATTTCACCGGAATAAGCTGACACTGATTTCATTTGTCTAAGTAGATAAATCATCTGTATTGAACTTGTCTTGGCGCGTGTCATTGCTTATCCCTGATTTAATTTGCCACTTCTTCTGGAAGAAGTAGTGATGTTTAAACACAGGAACTCTGAAGGTTGCACGGTCTCTGAATTTTAATTAGGGTTTTCTTCAATAAGATGCAGCTCCCAGGAAAGATCCCTGTCTCTAGAACAGTCTCTTGCATCCCCCTCCCAACCCCCTCGCCCCCCACCAACCCCTTGTCTGTCCATTTACTTCCTTTGACATCGTAATGCAGGGTGTGGGAATGGATTTTTGCTGAGGTAAAAAATAAGAGACCATGCAGACAGATTTGGAGCTGCAGCAACTAGTGAGTGTTTTATATGGCTGCTCCCAGACTAATTACACACGGACGATTCGCTAGACGTCCGACTTACGGCGAGCGTCTCGGCCATGTCAAGAACGAGGAGACGGAAACGATCGCTGACAGTTGAAATAACAGACACCAAAAAAACAAAAGAAGAAAACCGAGCTCTAGACACGCGGAGATGCACACAAACATGCATTTTATTATTCGCTCTCTGGCAAATAGCTTTTTCGCGAGATGGGGTGCCTTTTAAAAACAAATATATAAATAAATAAAATGCAATCCATTAAGAGCTCTCGATAAATGTTTTGATTCTCGAGTGTGGGAAGCCAAGGGGGAGATCGAGTGCATTTATGGCTATAACTTATCCTCCATTAAAAAGACGGAGTGCCGCTTTGTGCTTTTTGAATGCGGCGTTCAAAACTCATAAGTTTTATATCGGAAAGTTAGAATGGTGCTTGAAGTGTTTCTGGGGCAAATTACGGCAACTATCTTTCAGCAGCTGGATTTGAAACGCACCTGAAAATGATACATAAATGCTTTTAAATGTATAGCACTAAATCAGCCGATATACAAGAGCCATAGAGGTTTGCCCAATTTGTCAGTTGCTCAATTTAGTGACTAGGATGCCGTATCAGCCACTCTTGCTGTAGAACTTATGTTGGAGGTTAAGTTTCACTTTTATCTTGGTGAAAAATTCCAATTGTTGCCACACAGTGCCTAAAACTTTCAGCCGAAGTATTTTTTATTGTGTTATGGAAATGTAATTAGTCACTGCATATTTTTTAAAAGTTATTTAAAAATAGCAGTGATTACCATATAAGACCATCAGTTTGACCTTCCCATAATTAGTTGACCTTAAAATGAGTGACCAGTTTACTGTGACCATAATCGAGCCTTGTCCAAAATATAAAATGTTATTTGATCTGAAAAGGGAACTGGAAAGATGATATTACAGTAACTGCACCATCCAACCCATTCCCACCCTGCACCAAAAACCAGCATGACTGCACGGAACTTTGAACACACGTACCGCAATTTGTGCCACCAACAATAACAATAATAATAATACACAATAAATACCTGCTCCACACTCGGGGAGAACACTCGTTTACCATCCGCGCCAAGCCTAGATCATTCTCAAGGTCGTCCCCAGCGGTCTGGCTGGGGCCTCGCTCTCCACTGTACAGACTGTTTGTTTGCTCCTCTGTAATTAAGGGTCTCGGAGGGTGGCTGTTATCGCTGGTGTGCAATCAGAATGGACTGTGTGCCGACAGCCCCCCTCCCCCCCCCCCCCCCCGCACAATCTCCATCATTGGCAAACCTTATAGAGAGGCCCCCAGAAAAGGTTTGACAAGATGATGGATCAGTTCTTCTATATTGGCTTGTTGATCCATACTCTCTGGAGTGGATATTGGCATTTGCCATTCAGATGTTAGGGCTCTGAAGTCTTGTAATGCTGATTAGTCAAACGCTTCGGCTCCCAATAATGGATGTTTAACACGGGGGCCCTTCCTCCGGGGAGAGAGGGTTCCGGTAAATTGCGCAGAGGTGAGGTGCGTCCGGCCAGCAGTTTAGATGTGAAGGGGACAGTGCCTGGAGGACCTGGAGAGAAATCGATGGCGGTGCTTGTGTCAGTTAACCCCCCTCTCTCTTTGTGCAGGCCAGGCCCGTGGTGCTATCACCTGCTAGCGTGGGCCGTTAAATTTATTTACTGGACAGCAGAATGGAAACTGCATTTTCTTTAAAAAGTTTTTCTTTTAAGTTGTTTTTTTTTTTTTTTTAAAGATTGACAAACTTTATTTCTAGAACTTGGATTTGTTTTCTGTTGGTGAGAAGCATTCGCGTTATTAAAGATTTAAGGCTCGGTAGATAATGGCAATGATAATTACATGTTATTCTTCCCGATTCCTTCGGCAGAGTTGGAATTTACATAATGCCTCAGCTCTTATATTCTCTTGGGCCAGCCATTTCTTTAGCTTGAGAAGTTTTTTTATTATTGTGTTTTTCTTAAAGATTTAATGCTACTGAGTGTTTCCTAGTGAAATGCAGTAAAAGCGTAATATACCTTTGCATACACAGCATGGTGAAACTCTAACAGCTGAACAATAATGGCCACATTTATTTATGTATGTATGTATTTATTTAACCTTTATTTAATCGGAAAATAACCCATTGTGCTTGACATCTCTTTTGCAAGGGGGACCTGATATAAAATACAGTTGCACAAGACAGTTGACAAACAAGTCACAGTCAAATGGGGAATGAGACAGAAGTGTAACAGTAATTAAAAAGCAAAGCAGAGGTTAAAAGCAGGAGCATATTTCAGTCACAGAGTCATGAGTTACATTTAATGTGTAGGCTAGGCTACACACATGCTGTAAAAAGTACAAAATAATAAGTTCAGTCGTACGATTTATTTGTTTATTTCAGTGCTAATATGTGATTAACTGTATTCTATTGTTAAATGCTATTCAAAACCATGGTATGTCGGCACATTTGCTACAGTGCATAGTGCTCTGTTTTTATTATGAAATTGTCTGTTGTGTCCTTAACTGTGTTGCAGTTAAATAGTGTTGTATCAATTGGCCTTTTATTTGTCATGTTCCTTTGTGAAACACCCCAGACAAGACTCAGTTGAACAACTGCAATTAATACCGTCATCTCATTTCCTTTTTGTGCGATCTAATTTCCCATGAGCCGATCTGTATTAGCAGGGTCAGCGGTTTTTTACAAATTTCACGACACAGACTTTTGTAAAAAAAAAAAAAAAAAAGAAGATGCTATGGCCCTCATAGAGTTATTTTGATAAAGGCACAACTGAGAATAGGGAAGGAAAAGTTGTGCGTTTTTCTCATAATGATGATAATATCCTGTATTAAAATAGCATTCTGAGCATGCAGCCCCTTATATAAATCACCCACGGGGATGTTTGGATTAGATGTATTATTTTTCATTTTGATGTTATAAAATATTTAGGCTGCCTGACGCCCGAAAGACACGTTTGACCTTCAAGGGGGAAACATTAACCAGTTATTACTGTATTTATGCGGCTCGTCTTCCGTTTTTTTTTCCGGCAAGATTATAAAATCGTTTTAATTACTCAATTAACTGCCGAATATGATCCCACACCTGACAGGTAAATTGATGGATTATTAAAAACGATGCTTTTGAGCAACGACGACTGCGGGCGCAGTTAAAGGGGAGAAAAACGTGGGGTTTTTTTTAGCATTTTATAGTGTAGTCCACTGTTTATCATGCCGACACGGGTAAATATATTATGAGATACCTAAAGGTACAAGAGAGGATGAAAGCATGTGTCGCTGGAATCACAGAGCAGTCAGCAGTCTGCTTGCTTCCCGGTCTCTCGTATGGAATTGCCGAGTCTTCGTTTTTACGGCCTGCGTTGTCGCAACCAAATGTTGACAAGCCGTCTCTTGATAACTCTTCGGGAAACTGTTAGAAGTGCCTTCAGAGTTGATGGCGCATTTATGCATTTTATCTCCCGGAAACAAAACAAAACTCTGTTCTCCTTGTTGTTTTGTAGGCCTTCTTTCATCTGTAAACACAAGGAGATCCTGAGGGGACAGGAAATCCTCAATGACCCAAGATGATTGGGTTCCACGTTGATTATAGTCTTTTTCTCTCGACCCGATTAAAAAAATCGAACCTTTGTGTATGTCAGTTGCGCTGCGTTTTTGTTGCCGTGCAACAGATTCTCGAAGGGCATTTCGCGTTTTAGCCCCACCTCCTTGTGCTAGTCAACCCTTTCCACGTGTGCCACATTTGCTTTGATTGGTTTGAAGCACTCTTAAACCTCCCTTCTCAGAGTTGACGTAAGTTTTCATAAATGCATCCAACATGAAGTCTGAACATAAGCATCTGAGGTATCTATCTACTGCACTATAAAAAATAACCTTCAAATATGGCAACAGCTCGAAAAAAAAGTCAGTTAAGGATGAAAAACAGCATTCAGCTCTGTACACTGTGCTCCAGATAGCAACTCAAATTAAATTTTCTTACATTCTTTTACAATCATCCTTTGTGTTTAAAAGGTCACATAACTAAGTTCTAATACAATTAAACTCATCCCAAGACTCAAGTTAGAAAAAATATTCACAGTTTAGCATGGCAAGCAAGCACTAATTCCTGTGTATTTGTTAGCGAAGCTGAAAAAAGAAGAAAATATTACAGGAAATTCAGGTCCAACAATTCATTTGAGTTTCATTTTTGTGATAGTATTCAAGTGTCTTGCGAATATAAATGATCCATGTATCAACACCGAAAGGAGATGCCAATAACATATATGCTGACAGCGAACCAGCACCTCTGAGATTAATAGATCTCCAATACAATCTTTATTTTCCTTTATCAGCTGGATATGTAGTCTGCCATTCAAACTGCTCTTTCCAAAGGCAAGGGCTTCTGTCAACATTTGAAAAGAAATTTGCTATTACAGTACTTTTGTGCTTTTCTGCTGAGTGAAACCCTTGCATACATTTTAAATGCCTCCATTTTTCTTCAGGTGGAGTGCAGAACAAACAGAGTGTGGATTTATATATCAGAGAGTTGTGTATGATGTTTTGGCATTCAATTATATCTTGTTCTCTTAGGAAGAGGAAAAAACTTCAGTGGTTCTTTAATGGATGTTTTTTTTTATTATTTTTTTTTTTACTTTCCTCCCTGAAACTTTCTACAGCCCTTAGCATTTTTCTTTTAATCAATAGAAGATATCCAGATCTGTCACTGAGTCATTCCCTGTCTCACAGACGTACGGTACATTCTAACGTTTAATTATTCAGAGGCCAATATCAGGCCTATGGAAATTTCTATATGGCATTTCCTGGAAAAGTCAACAACCTTTTTGTTCACATTGAAATTCACATCATAGAACTGAAATACTTCATGCCTGACTTATATAACCAGAGTAATGATACAGGTACACTAGGCAAGCATCCTAATAGCAGGTGTGAAAACTAAAAAATAAGAGCATATTCATTCAACAAACTTTATATGTATTTTTTTCTTTTCATTTGTGGAGATGCCTGTGGTAAGTTTTTTGGAAAACTATTGAAAAGATGACTCGCTCTAAATCTGTGAAGTCGGATTTCTGGGCAGGTTCAAGTGCCAGTTGGCAAACCTGAAAAAGAGAGAGAGAGAGAGAGAGAGAGAGGGAGGGAGGGAGGGAGAGTGAGAGAGAGAGAGGGAGAGAGAGAGAGAGAGAGAGAGAGGGAGAGAGAGAGAGAGAGAGAGAGAGAGAGAGAGAGCATGTGGGCCCTTTCTCTGCTCGATTTGACAGACACCTTGTCAGCTGGAAAGCTCTCCCGCGCTCGGAGGTTTTGGACCTCTCCCTGCCGGGCACGGGAAACGCGGTCCAGGCGCTTGGATATGCATGGCCGCCCCTGCCTCCGGGATGGCTGAAGGGAACGCCGTCTGCAGTTCTCACCTGCGCCCATAAAAATGCCCCAAAACGACGGGAAAACTCTTTGCCGCCGATTTCATCAGATTTTCGTCCAAGGGGCGTGTGGAATTATCTCCTCCTTTTATATATGTTTTCAATAATCGCTTGCATACCGATGCTCTTAATACGGTTTATGACTCTAAACTTTCAGTTCTACCTGCTTTACTGTCGGCCTAGGGAATGACCATACCATTAACCATAATTTGAAGCCAGGATATAATTACTCAGTTGTTTTTTTAAAAATTATTATTTTTTTTAATCTTGCGATTGCAAGATGTGTTTAATTAATAGATGGCTGCATGCCATATTAGTGCATGTATCTAACAGCCATGGAGCTCAGGACTTTTATAGTGCCTCCTACCCATACCTTTCTTCGTTTTTAGGAAACGCTGTCTCACCGCGGTGGTGGCTATCAGTTTTAGCAGTTCTGTTCCCCCGGGAAGGGGGGGGGGGGGTGTTCACGTTGTACCTTGTACCCCTGTGTCATCCTCTAATGTTTGAGATAGCATTTCATTGCCCCCTGTCTCGGTCTGATATTTGCAAATCCAATAAAATCCTATTGCGGAGACATGATCGGGAATACATTACCATGCTTTTGCCGTCGCTGAGCACTTAAGACCTTGCGCATATTAGAATGTACTTCACTGCAAAGCCTACGCGAGGTTTATTGACAGACAGTCCGACATGTTCCCCTGCCACCCCTCCCCTAACCTACCGCTTCTTTCGATGCAACCTGGTAATGTGAAATCTAACCGGAAACTAAAGGCTCTGTCTGCCAGGTGACTACAAAGAGCATCTCGCAATATGTACAACGATAGGCTGGTCCTTCGGCATTGGTTAATCTCAATCCAGGACCAGGTGGGAAGCACTGTTAAACTTTATGTTCCTGCACCCTTTTCAGCAGTAGCCAGCAGCCAAATTGTCAACATAATGTCATACTTTCATTTCATACTGAAATGAGCACTGGGTCTGAATCACTGTTTCTTCATTATAAAACCAGGGTAACTGAACTGAAATGCAGTGCTGTCTCATTTCTACAGGAAGTCTTTATATTTCTACCGTGACACCAATGGTTTCTCTCCTGCCTCTTATTTTGTCCTTTTAGCCGAGGAGCCTCTAAATTAATTCAAGTGTTCGTGTTTTATGTAAAAGCTCCCTCCCCACCCAACATTTAAATGGAGGATCTGTCATCTCTACAGGGAAATAAGCCCAAAATCAAACTAAATCCTTTCTGATGTAATGACAGTGCATAGCTCTGCTTCTTTGTCAGACTGAGTCTGTTTCTGTCTCGTTTTGACTAACATGTACTCAACGGTCGATGTGAAATAGTTGGACTGAAACTACCGCTGTGTCAGATTTGTCCTTAAAGTATGCGAGGGCCTCTGTCTCATAGAGTCTGGTTTAAGTCAGAAGCACACAGCCCCAGCACAACAGTTTATGGAATATGCTAAAACCGGGATGTGTAATTAAGGATTTTTAAAATTAATTGAGTAATGTGAAAATCCTTAATTAACGTTAAACACATGGGAATTTAGTCATGCTGCAAAATCCCAGAAATATTAATAAAAATGCATCAGCATAGAATTCTCTGACCTATATTTTAATGGGAAGTTCTGTTGCTTGGAGATTAGATATCTTTCTAGTTTTCTTAGTGCCACATTGGCACTAAGAAATCTTTTTATTCTCTGACTGAGGTTCTCTATGGATGAAAGATGCTCTATGAGAAATGTTTAAAGTGTGCTGTTAGGGTTAGGGTTAGGGTGTTTCAATTAATGTATCAATTGATAATATCACAAATGTCATTTTAAGTCTCATGAATGCTACCTATTAAAGGCCTTCACTGTATTTTATTATTTGTGAAAGAAAACTTGCAATCAGTTGGCTGGGACACATTGACCCAGAAGCAAGTCTCTTTGGACTCTATCCCTTAGATTTTATGCATTTTAGAATGTCCTGAAAAAGTATTTTGAAATGTTTTTTTTTTTTTCATTTTGATTTTGAAAAGGTCTTTTGACAACCCTCGTTTCCAACACAAGGCTGGAATGCATTTTCTAACAAACTCGCTTATTATTCTTGGAGCTATTATTTCATGTACTTTTGTGAAGCCTGCTTAGCCAACTCACCGGCGCGAAGACGTATGCACTCTGAGATTTCTAAGTAAACAAAAGGGGAGCGAGGGGATGCTTGCTGCAATTTGACAGACAGGCAATTGAGCCCTTCGATTCGCAGTTGAAGGATAAAAGGGCGTGTGCTGGGTGGCTGAATAACTTGCCAAATATCAGTTTGTTCCATTAGCGGTCCTCGAGCTGAACGACGAGATAATGGCAGATCTGTTTCCTTTCTGTTGGAATAAGTGGCTGAGTTCTGTAAACGTTTCTGCCTCCTTGATATTGCAGGGACCGGCCGAGGCTGTAATTAGCCACTTCTTGGAGTCCGGCACAGCGGGACACGGCTGGATTTGTCATGCCTGGAGTCGGGTATCTTTTAAGTTTCCCGTGGTTATCTTTGCATTAGGCTCCCCCAGCAACACACTGGGTGCCACACGTCACCAGGTGGCCTCAGCAAGCAAAATGGGGTATTTTTCCCCAATGTGTGCTAGCTCTACTGTAGTACAGTGTGGAACATGTTGTGTGGGGGGAACAAAAAGCCACTGGCTTGCTGATGAGTTACAATTGCAATTTATCCGTAGCGTTCCTTGCAAAAGTGTGGGTGACCATGCAGTTTTAACACTTAAATCAATTTTAAGGTTTTTTGGCAAATGCTGTCTGTTTCTCTAGAAATAAAAGTACGGCCATAAATTCTATGATTTCCGCCCTGCGAAAAGAAATACTTTTTTTGTTGCTTAATATAAATGTTGTCTGTGTTTACTCAACGATCCCTCAAACTTCACTGCATCAAAGTGTCACAAATCAAACAAATTCTATCTTTAAAAATTGCTTATGGAACACTGGTGGGGCTGAGTTGTAGTGTCACTGACATTTGCAAAAAAAACAACCAAGTTTGTAGATCATTTCCCTAGGAAAGAGACTTCTGGAAATTCTCAAACTTGGTGTTTATGTCAGCAAAGCTGTGGTCGATGCCCGATGGCTCGCCCAATCTTCCCTCTACTGATGTCCTGCCAACAGTCCTCCCTTGTGCAATGATAGTACATTGCCATTTACTGAGAAATACTCTGTAATACCACAAATAATATGCTTGATTGAATGGAAGCATTCCAAAGATATTTTTAATGCAGGCAGGCCAATGTCTTGTACATTCAGTGTTGCCTAGTAATACATTCTTGTTATTTGTTATATTCTGATATATGTCCCCTGATACCAGTGTTGCAATTTTGCAATATATTTCTGTATATTTTGTGATGCATTTCTCAAGACAAATTTTAATACGTTTTATGATTCAAGTAATAGCTTCTTGTCTCACAAATCTTGATGACTGTCTTTTGATGAATGATAAACCATCCATGTAGCAAATATATTGGATCTCCCTAAATGGGAACATACTTCTGTTGAAGAAGGGCTTCTTCTCTACCTATTTCATCATTGGCCTGAATAGGAAAAAGTGCAACATTAGAAGCGATTTCAGGTGACGACCTTATTTCCTCCTCTGTACTTCTGTTTGGTGATGCACTGCCGAAATACTTCCCGAAATTGATAAGAGTGCCGGGCAGCGTGCCCGTTATGAATATTACAGGGGCATTTTTCACCGCGAAGTCAGCTTAAGAGTGGCAGGAACGCTGTGTGTGCTGAGTCTGGTCTGATGCTAATGCTTCCTCTGAAAGACGTCGCGCAGCCAGACGCTAAACCCGTCTGAGAGAGCGAACGTTCGCATTCAGACGGAATTCTTTGCGTATTCCGGCGGATCGGCATGATTAAGCCTTTGAGGCCTAATGGCTTGTCAGACGTTGAGTTGGTATTTATGTATGTACCGCGGAGAGAAGAGCTAGATCTCAGTCGGACTGGCAGGTTTCCGACCGCTCGTTTGCAACCGATGGGGGGGAGGGGGGTGGGGCGGGGGGGGGGGGGGGGATTATGGGAAAGCATGCTAAAATATAGCCGGGGATTTTGACTTTCACAAAAAAAAGTTGAAGGTTGGAGTGAGTGATATATTCCAAAGGTAGGCCTTTCTCAACCCGGATGGTTTTTTCAGAAAGCCAGTTCGTGACAGGAAACATTACCCCATCACAGATCACTAGATGCTGTTCACAAGGTGTCAAAAGGGTAGATTGATCATGCTGCTCGGAGATGCTGCCCTATGGTCCGGGACAGTAATATAGCTGAAAATAATGGTACGGACGATGGCACTGTCAGCTAACTTGGAATGAAGCATTTTAACAGCAAGTTGCTAACGGGGGAAATGCTTAACACGAGTCCGCTCCCTCCCGGCGCACGAACTCCACGGCCTTACGGAGTCCGTTTGCCGATCCTTACCTAATATTAATCTCGGTAAGGTTATTGAAAACGAAAAAGTATTGCAGACGAGCTCAGCATCAGCGCCGTGCTTCCTTTTCAGATATAATTAGCTAGATAGTTATTTTTGTTTGTCTCCAATATCGGTGGCTCCTTAATTTATGTGCAATTTGCTTTTAATTAGAGTTCAATATAATTAGAATAACAACATCAATGCATATTCAATACATGCAATTTATATGCAATTAAAAAACCTATTAAAACATAATTAGAGAACTTCTTAGTGCAAAATCCATTTGTAAAAAAGTGCACTGTTTAAGTGCGTATCAGTAACACGTAGTGAAAATATCTTAACAAATACGTAACCTTCGTCTGCATAAGTCTTGCAGGAAGGGACTCAAAGACTACAATCGTTTCTTCTGATCACACGTACATAGTATAATTCCTCAACCATTCCATATAAAAGCATGCATTACTTTGATTGCAGAGATGCAAATGAAAAAGTATATTTTTAGACTAAAATAAGAAGACAGCAGGATACAATCAATAAGCAGTCAATAATCTCATTAATTTACATTTGGGGGAAAAAGTTAAAAAAAAACCTTTACGCATTACTGTCATTTTCAGTTATTTTCTGAAACCCTTTTCACAAGGTTTAAGGTTGGAGACACAGCTTAGGTAAGCGGTGGCAGGCGGGGCCTGTTGCATTGTGGAAAGATACTCTGTTCTCTGGGCGTCGCCTTTTGGAATACAATGCGCCCGTCGCTGGTGTGCAGTATAACCTTGAGCTGCAGCAGTTTGGCCTTTGGACACTCCCCATCCCAACCCCAGCGCTGTCTCCTGTAAATCAAAGCGTCGCCGGATTTTTTTGGAATGGATCAGCACTTTGGGTGATACTGATTGAATTTTATCTTGATTTCATAAAACATTTAGACAAACCAATTAATGGGGCACCCGACGAAGGCCACCGGCACTTAATCCATCATGCTGTCATTGGCGTAAAATCGGAGTGACACTAATTTAGTCGATGCGTTGACGCATTTGCAATCGTGCACAATAAAACGGAATGTGATTAGAGAACGTGTGCGAACCGGGCGAGGGTTCCGGTAAGCAAGCATTATGCAGTAGCTACCGCTCTGATTTCAATAACTCTGTTATCTTTCACCTAACACAGCGTTCATACCATTTATAGCATGACGGATTTTGATGCCCTTGCTTTTAAAGCTTTTTTTTCCCCCTTTTCGTTTCCTTCTTATAAAGGTCAAGCTTTACATCTTGCTTGGAGCCTTTTATGACTAGTTTAAACATTGTATCTACTTTTGATGATATATCTGTGACACACTCTCATTAGGACAGTTAACTCCACTTACGTTGCGTTGCATTTGTGTGTTGAAATGACTAGCTGGGTTTATTTTATGTATTTTCTTCACCTTGATCTTGATCACTGAGAAAAAAACGACCTATATCTACCATTTGTCTCTCTTCATGTGGGTTGGACATTTGTATTTATACTCATTTCATGGAAGTGAGATAAAATCTTGAGAATTTACTTCACACTGAATCCACAAATCTTGTTCAAATAAATTCTTTGAAACTCTTCCCTGGGAAACAGTTCCTTTTTTACAAATAAATTATGGTCAGAGGGATTTTGAATGCCAGTAATAGTACAGCAAATAGCAAATGCGCTTATAAATATTTGTGTAATTTGTGCCACAAGTGAGAACAGGGGTGAAGTTTGCGTCGAACGTAACTCTGAAAGTGCAGCGACAATTTTATGTACTTTTTCCTCTTCTCTCCCTTACAAGTACACAAACTGAGGAGGCGGAACGGATAGGGGGTTAATATATGCTTGGTCTGGATCGGAGCTAATATATGTTTGGCCTTTCTCTCTTGGCAGTCCCTGGCTCCACTTCCTCTTTTTTGTGTTTTAAACAGAGCTCTTAATTACTTCCAGGCCCATTTCAGTTGTAAATGGCTCTTTGGTGCCATTCTTTAATCAGAATAAATCCTAGATCCTATTCAGGAGGCTCGGCGCTTTTCTATTGATTCACAAATGACCCATTCATTATTAATCAAGTGTTTTGCCTTTTTTTTCTAGATATACTGTTACTGCATCTGTCCAGCACTGTCCTGAAGGGCAAACTGGCTCATATTCTCAAATAAAGATGTTCATGGTGATATCCAAACCCCTGCTGCTGTTCAGTACATGAAGTCAGAGACTTCTTTATTTTAGGACAAAGACATTTATTACTGTATGTGTATCTTTGCTAAACAAAGACAAAACTTGATACAGCATCCATGTGCAGACTAAGCCCACACCCATCTCCCCATCTCAAGTTACATAGTGTAAGGTGCCAGTTTCCTTTTTAAAAAAAAGATTTTAAAAATATTGAAACTTTATATGACGTGAAGCTTGCTTACTTGAGGGTATAAACTATTGTAAACGGTTGAAAAAAGAAATGTTGGCCCTTGAGATTCCACATTATTATTTTACCTTGAAATCAGCAGCCAATCTAGACCCAAGTAATCAGGTGAGGTGAGTTAACTGTGGCTTATGATCATCAACCTGCTGTAACTGATCAACTGAGTTCTGAATAAGAGTGAAAATCCAGGTAACCTGCAGCTGTGGAGGACCAGGGCCTCTGCTGTTACCCAATGTTCAAATGCAGGTGAGTATCAAAATATTGACATTTTGAGGGAGCGTAGATAGCAAAAAAAATGACAGTTATGCTGAAATTGCCGTTTCCATCTATTCTTAGTGGTTGCTTTGAGTGGATGGAACAAAGTATAGATTCTCTGCTTGGGTGTGGACTGGAGCAAAGGTATATTGCAGTGGTTTTGGAGCCCACTGCAAAACATTGGTTTCAGCCGAAACCAACGGGCATCAGTAACAACAAAACAACAAGGGTGATTTTGAGAAATAGACACACACACACACCCACACACACTCCTGAAGTGTCCCATCCCTCCAGTAGAGTTTCAGAGACTTGTTGAATCCATGCCAATGTGCAGTGAAGCTTTTCTGGTGGCTTGTGGTGAACCAACACCTTACATAGAAACTTTATGTTGGTTTTTCCTTTGATTTGTCACCCATCTGTGTCTATATATATATATATATATATATATATATATATATATATATATATATATATATATAGACACAGATGGGTGACAAATCAAAGGAATATATATATATACATATATATATATATGTATATGCACACAAAAATTGAGAATCGCAACATAGAAGGCAATCAGATATTGTCAATAAGTTGTTGATCAAAACTGTTAGCAGGTCTTGAAAACTTTCTTTTCTCCATGTTATACCATTACCACTCCACAGCACTTCCAAAAGGATGACTATCTGGCTGCTAGGCAACAATTCTTACCTATCAAAGACTCTGCCGATCATTCAAAAAGAAAATCGTCCACTCACAAGTCAAAGGAAAGCTCCAAATCACCGTCAGCTGTCAGCGCGCTGTTATTGAATGAACGTTTTAAACGCTCATTAAGCATCTCAGATATTTAGATGGCGAACAGCAATTATCTGTAATTACATATTAATTGGCAGAAATGCTCGAAAGGTTATTTAATAACTGACAGTTGTTATGAAATGTGTGTCAATTGGTGGCGCATAATGTGTGATTCACATGGAAATGCGGGAACGTTGCGGTCCTGCCCGGGCTCCGGAGTGCATGGGAATCCGTGAAAGGTCTGAACGTCGTTTCGGTGCTGACTCACCCGGGCCCCTCGCTCGATGCATAAGCATCTTTCTGAGAACCGCCGCTCTAGGCTGTGGCGTGGAAGCCTGGCGCTTCATATCGGCCATAATCCCGGAAAAGTTTATTTATGCGTACAGGGAATGAAAAATATGATAAAGAAGGAGGAATGAGAAATATAATATCGCTCATGCAAAATGCCATGGGCCGTGGAGACCGGCCATTAAAATATCAAAATGTGAACTCATAAAAATGATCAGACAGTGTCTAGTCTTACAGGTGGATGCTGCAGAAGAGGCGATGGAACTTAAGGAAATAATCGTTAGAATATCTTCTTTATGGATCTAATGAAAATGAGCTTGCACAATAATACCCTCGACAGATATATTTTTTTATCGACTGGCAGTAAAGTGTTGCTTTATGACACAAGATTGCAAAGACAAACCTGAGGTCTGACGGTCTGCATAGCATTTTCTCAAATTGCATTGTGGACAGAGGCGAATTGATAATCACAAATTTAGTGGCCCGTTGGCCTCACAAAAGAGAGAATGTTTAAAGGTACTATGGTACCTAAAGTACCTTCTATATTTACCTGAACACCAATAAATAAATATTTGAATATTCTAGGACAGGGGTGTCAAACTGAATCCCAAGGGGGCCGCAGTGTCTTTTTGTAGTTTTTTTTTCAATCAGCTGCCAGTTTAGGACTTGAGAACATAGTGTGTGGATTCCTTAGCCAATCAAGTACTTAAATGAAACACTGGTGCCAAGAGCACCCCATAAATCAGCAGACACTGCAGCCCTCCTGGATGAGAGTTTGAGACTTGTGTTCTAGGAGATAAGGATGGAATTTTAATGTTAAATTCCTTCTATTCTATATTCTGTGAATTGAAATCCGTTAGTTACGTGCTGTGACCTGTATAAAAATATTATTTATCCTGTTTTGTGCACAGAGAATTTCATCTGGGATAAATAATAATAACCGTAGAAATAATTTAAGTTTTGACATTGTAGCACAGGTTTAGAAGTCATAGGCTGGTAAAAAAAAATTGTGTTTATGATTTATGACTGGGACTTTAATCTGGGAAAGTCCTCTGATCTTCGACTTCTTCACCTGGCACTGAGGAGCACTTTCATGTGGACATAAATCTTATCTGGAACGTTCTGTGCCAAAGGAGCTGAAAACTTTACTGTACTTCTAACAGATACTTTACATTTTGAAAGTAGCCACACAATAATGATAATGAGTGATGTTCATCCAAAGCATTGTCTCACAATTCAATGCAACTCCCTTTTTTTTTTTTTGCTTTGTTTGTTTGTTTGGTCAGGCATATTATGATCATGAAAATGAATGCAAATTAGCTTTAATTGCAAAATACATTTTTAAAGAAATTCAATTGCAATTCAAGATTAGGCCAAATGTCAGTTGAATCCATTGGTCAGTCACAGGGGAGATTTAGGTCTTTTTTTTGTCTGAATGACTCATGGGAAGGTTTGTTTTGTTCTACACATTTTTCTCAGCACACCAAGGTGAATATGTCACAGTTAAAAGCGAACAATTTTATTGCTGACTGTGGTGGACTCAAACCTAATGCTTCTTGTTTCTGTTCCTTTTCTGAAATCAATGGAAGTGTTTACAGGCAGGCCTGCATTTGCCTGTCGGTCGTGATCACGTCTGTCCGATCGGGTCAGTGTAAGAGCGTGGCTGAGTCACGTTAATCTCCGGTTGTTCGTGAGAGGGGAAAGGATACGGGCTCGGTGTAGGCTGTTGACCCTGCATTTCTTTGTTTTGCAAGAAGTACATATGAGAGAGCACCTATTGCACAACTGTGCCCTGCCCAGCTCAGAGTGGAAAAAATGCATTGCATCATATTGTAGATGTAAAGACAAACAATAAATATTTAAAAGCCTTGGAAACAACTTGCACAAGTTAAACTGAAAAGTTTTTCCCATTTAGTTGTCAGATATAAGAGCATATAGTTCATTATAACAAGCACACACACGCAAACACACACACAAGCACAAACATACAAACACACCCAAGCGCACACACTCACACACACACACAAATACACACACACCCCCCCCCCCCCCCCACACACACACACTTACACACACACACAGACACACGCGCGCATACACACACACACACACACACACACACACACACACTCATTGCTGTACAAGTCTGTGTAATCCTCAGTGCTGCCATGGATTTAGGCGGACTGTGACGGCACTCTTAAAATGCTTTTCTCGCTGTTGCTGTAAATTTAACACATTATGTACTGTGACACTGCAAACACACTTTTCCATTGGACACTGCCTAGTGCTCCCAGTGCAGGGGGAAAAAAGAGGGCTGAGTGATAGGTGATAATGATGATGATGACGATGATGATGATGTAAGCAGTGGCTTTTAAAGCAGAAACGCGATACTAAATGGGTAAAAAGTACTATATTACTTCATCTCAGAATAATTTTGTTAATGTTCCTTGTCCTGGTGTGTTGCATGGCTCTTAAAATGCGTCTATTTGTGATTATATGAACAGGACAATTTACCTATGGAGGCTAATTTTAATAGATCCTGAGCACGAGGAGATAAAACAAGCTTAAATGCTGTGTCCATAGCGATAGTTATTCATGTTGCATAACGTTACGTTAATAAAGATAGAATTAGTTATTTACTGAGTGGCTTAAGAGGGGTCCAGCACATGATAATATTATATGAAAGGTAATAGATAGGGCAACAAAAAATATATATGAAGGACTACTACAAGGAAAGCTATTGAAGGAAAGTATATATATATATATATATATATATATAGATATATATATATATATATATATATATATACACAAAGAAAAATAATGACTGTCAAAAAGCCATTTTATAACCCTTGAACACGCCACATTTCGAAACATTTCAATGTACTGCAGTTTTTAAAAAAAAATGCAAATCCAAGCACACAAATGTTCTCTTTGGTTGCAGTTTTTTTTTTCTCTCCTTCCAAACACGTCACCAGCTGAGTAATGTTGCGCCTGTGCATTTTTCCCCTGGCCCGCGGGCACGTGCACGATCCCCACTTTTTTCGGCTGGCAGTCGAAACTACTCAATAATAAAAATGTCAAATTATTATACAGCGACTTTTGCGCAGGAATGTAAATGAATGAAATTAAAGCCAGGGAGCAGTTACTGAACTAATAAAAAGGCCTGCCATAAATGCTCATTGCTGTTTGTTTGCACAGCTTAATTTATCTCCGGAATGAAAAACCCGGCTGATTTGCATGTCCCTGGTTGTGCATTATTTTCTCCTCTCCTGAATTTTCTACGTGTTGGCGTTCCTGCCATCACTTGGATGGGTCAGTTAGTTTCTTATTATACTGAATTCATGTTGCTGTTCAAGTCTTAAGGCTAACTTCATTTTCATGCAGCATGCGTCGTACAGGTCATATGATATTTTCACATGCAATTTATTGTATGGCTTAAGGAGATATTGAGTTGACTAACTGCCAAGTTGGAACTGGTGCCTTTTTTTTTTTTAGGTTTCTAGCAAAACTGTTTAGAGCAGGGCTGCCACACCCTGTTCCTGGAGATCTGCTGTCCTGTAGGTTTTCACTCCCACCCCAGCAAAGCACTAACGTTCTTGTTGAGCTGCTAATCAGTAGAATCAAGTGTGCCAAATTAGGATTGAAATGAAAACCTATAGGAAGGTAGGTCTCCAGGAACAGGATTGGGCTGCCCTGGTCTTGAGAATATTTGAGCCTTCAGTATCCCACAGTGCAGTACAGCTCTGAGTGGTGGAAACACACTGTCGGAGATGTTTTTTTTAATTTATTTTTTTTAAACATTAGCTTGCAAACAGCACATAAAACACTGGTGCAGTTTGTGCACAAGCAGTCGAAACAAATGAAACTGCGAATCATCAGGTTGACAACACGAAGGGAACCATGTTCTGTAGATCTACTTAGCCATTGCGCTGAACGGATATTCATAATCAAGAACATCTTTCTCTATTTCACTAAGCATGTTTTTTAAGGACCCATTGATGCTCACTAGAAATGAAAGGCTCACACTATATCCTCTACTTACTTACTGGGTTAAAACCATGGGAGAACCTTTATCAATTCATCAAGGAAGCATTTAAAATGATGGTTTTATTCAATAACTTGGTTTATATATATATATATATATATATATATATATATATATATATATATAATTTTTTTTAAAATCATACCCCCATGAATCAATGGTTCCTCAATAAACCTTTTAACTACATTTTTAACTTGAAGAACTCCAGAAGGTTCACATTTGAATCTTTCGCCATTGTGCGAACCATGATATGTGTACTTCGGTCCTTCATTTGACTAGAAGGTGCAACCATGGTCAATGTATTTATCATTTTTCTTGATATGCGGATATGAACGGAGGTCAGCGTTTGCATAAATGCTCCTTTTTCAGAGATCATGGCGTGCACTGCCATGCCACGCCTCCCCACCGCGTTACAAATGATCGAATTTTCAAAGAAAATATCTCACGCGGGTTTCATTTTCAAGTAAAAAAATGGAAGAGAGGAGTTCAAAAAAAAGAACCCCAGAAGTACTAAAGTTCCAGCACATCAATCCTTTAAGCAAGCTGTCCGAGGTGACATTTCATTAGCACATTTTGTCAATAGAGAAATCGTCCGGAGAGGACCGGGCAGAAAAGTCAGAAAACGTGCAGTCCTTTTTCATTAGATCCATCCCCAGTCCTACCGCTGGAGATTAGGAACAACAGGCAGACCAGACTGGGGAGAGGCATCCTGTCTATAAACTGCATTAATCATTCATCCTCGCTCCTGGGTGCCTTGAGTCAGTGCTGCCATTTTCTTCCTTTTCTTTTTTTTTCTTTTTTACCCCGCGCGGATCTGAAAATGGCTATTCAATTTTGAGCCACATGACAGATGCATTTCAAGGAAAATCACAGACGTAACGACTCCTGCCATGCCCGATAAAGTCCTCATCCATCAATTAGGAAGTTTCCAATAAGCGGGAGGGACGACGCGGCGGAATAAGGTCGCGCTCGCGATAACTCACGCGCGGACAGGTGGGGATTTCTTCCGAAGGTACCTCGCCGAGGCATTGCCGCGGATACGGACGCGGGGGGTGGGGGGCAGGGGGGAGGGGGGGGGGGAGCGGAGGGCGAAGAGCTTTATTTCTCAGTGGTGCTGAAGAGGTCCTTCGTGCAAGCTGGAGGGGGGGAACGGGCCGCGGAGGCCGGTTTGAACAGCCGTAGCCGCTGATCTGTGATGATAGAGGCGAGCTGTTTCGCTGTGGCGGGGAAGCGAAACGTCACGGAAGGCTCAAAGTCGTTGTGATCGCCTCCAAGGGCTTGCCAACCATGTTCGGATGATTCTTGTGTGCACTGGGACAGCCTTGCTGTGGTGGACTGTCAAAATAATTACAATTGTGGAAGAAATATAAATATTTTTTTTTAAAAAACCTTCTGCTTACTGCATTTCCCCCAGCTGTCAAGGTTTCCCAGATTTAGGCCTAGAAAGATGCTTGTGACTTGTTGCAGTTTAAGTGTTGAAGACGTAATATCTACAAAAAATGTAACAGAAGATGCACGGAGGTTTCACAAATAATTTAATATCATATTATGTTGAGAAATGTTGCTGAATGTACTATTACATTTTTATTTAACATCCAATCATGTCTTGAAGGAATAGTGACTAATTCCCATCACCTATTCAGCCTGTTCTTTGGGTAATTACAGAGAAAGCGTTCTGTTGTCTGCTGCGTTTACTGTAGATTACTGATCACAATGCACACAAACACAGTTGAGTAAAATGTCCTCTGTTTCTTTCCCTCTGTCGTTTTTGTAATATTTCTCCCGCTCCTTTGACGTATATGTACAAGTTGAGGATCGTTTGCTTTATCAGCACTATAGATATAGTGTGGTGATATACTGCAAGAACAGTGTCACCAGTCATATTTCTGGAGTAGTACATGATGGCATTCTCTCTCTCTCCCTTTCTCTCTCTCTATCTCTCTCTCTCTCATACACACACACGCACACACACACATACACAGACACACACGCACACAGTCGAACAGTCAGACAGACAGACACACATAGCCAAATGAATGTGTGTGTCCTCTGATCATGCATATTTTGCAGTAGCTTCCGATCATCCGCTAAAACTATAAAAACGAGGGCCCGGTTCAACAGGGAGAAATAAAAAAATCTGCAAGTTTATTTTGCATTCGCTAGGCTAACTCAGCTGGGCCTTTGCTGAATTAGTCCACTAAAATGGAGTCTGTGTGATTTTCTCATTTCATTCTGGAACCCCAATAATGACAAGGAGGGCAAATGCAAACAGTATTGTGAAAATGTCTATCCCCTCTGTGCTGAATACACACAGAAATAATACACAAAGTTAAGCGACAAACATTAAATTATAATCCAAGTATGCTGGCTTCGCACAGATCTTAGCTTTCTCAAAAATTGCATGATTAAAATTAAATGAAAGCGCATTTACTTCTTGCATTCCGAGGATCCATCTCTCATTAATAAATGGATTATGCCAAATTGTTTCTGTAGACATGGCAGGGAATGGAGAAATAAGGCAAACTTATGGGTTTGACCTAGACAGCAATGAGTCTGACTGAAAAATTGAGGATTGACCCCATGGTTAATGATCAGTTTATAAGTTGTTTTTTTTAACGCTAAAGTGCACTTTGAAGTTTATCATCCTGATGAAAAACATTTCTGTTCAAAGTTTAAATCTGTAAGTTCAGCCTTTTAATTATTTTTTATAAAATATTGCAGTTGATTTAAACTTCAAAGATTAAAACTTCTAAACCTTCATTTGCTGGAGGTTCAAATACTAATCATTAGCTGTTACACATAGTGGCTTTTTAATCAGTTAAATTATAATAACTAGCTTATTTTCAGTTTCAGATACCAAATGCTTAGATCTGCTTCACCTTTGGGACAGCCCTAACATTTTCATTCATTTAAATATTATGCTGAGAAAGCAGAATACTATTAATGATGTGTCAATCATATTTTACAGAATATCTTAATATAGTGTACTGTACATGCCATCCATTAATAGTCATATTCTTGCATTTTATGAAATGATTGCATATTCATAAATGATGTAGTGTAGGACAGAATATATATTATATTTTATTTTTCAGTCAGTGTTCACACTTTAATGAATTTTGCTGCTCCAGTACTGCCTAGGAAAATGTCTCACAGTCCAGCTTGTTATGCACAGATCACGATCAATCTGGGGGGCACTGAACTGGACACACTTTTAATTGGTTTAATTTGATTGTTGATTGATTGCGAGCAATGTGCTTAATTGATTGGGTCGTTCTGTTTGTTTATGGCTGAGGACAAATTCCAGCCTGTGCATGTTTAGCAAGCCAGTGCTAACCAATGTAATTAAATGAATAAATCTTTGATACATGTGAACTGTTGAAAATTCATTGACGTGCTATGCACAGGGAAAGAGTGAAAATCTGAAATTAAAGTATGGGGCCAGAATGCACGATCAGTTCTCTGGTTCATTAATAGCTAATTTAATGGCTGTGTTGTATACGTAAATAATATTCATCATTCCAGTTCCCTGCATCTATAAGGCCCAGTATGGATAAAAATATGAATTAGCTTGTGAAAATATATATGCTGAAGTATACTATTGTATACTTATGAATATTAGGTCTAATTAAAGTTTAGCTAATACTGTAACTTTCAACCATGTTAACCTGCAGAAAAGGTCAGGAATTTGCCATAATGACATAATGCCAATGTTAAAAAATAAGACAGCTCTCCATAATAAGATGGCTGTCCTCAGCATCTTTTCTCAGACTTGGTTAGTCTAACAAAAAGGATTGTTCGGCTGCACTTTGAAACCTGAAAATTATAATTGTTTACAAAACGGAATCATTTGGAGGATGCGTGTGCACTTACAACCTTAACAATATAACCTTTTGCAAACAGGCAATTAAATGGCTTGCTAGCAACCATTTTACGAATCCTAAACAACGGGAGTTAAGGATCAGAGAGAAGGTTGAGATTACTTTTTGAACCATGTAGAATGATATCTTTCATACCCACTTGTGGTAGCTTATTTTCTACATTAGACATATAGACAATGTACATTCTATGTGCAATATATATGTACAGATTTTCAATGTGTTTCTGTAAGGTACTGTAAGTCCTTAATTTTGACAACTATTGTCTAAAGTGGCCACAAATCTTGTTTCCAAGAACTACAGAAAATTGGCTGTTGAATGAGTAAAAACTACAGAAACTGGCAGGTACCGCAACAGCCCTTCAGGCCTGCAGCGAAAGGTCCCTGAGTGTCTGAATCAGCCTCCTAACTGCTGTATGTGCTGTCTACAAAGCATACTGCATCTTCAGTGCACTCTTTTAGTACCCAATGGGCAATATGCAAAAAATATCCTTCATACTAAATGGTTGTTTACTTTCCGTAAATTAGGGTCTCGAATATACTCAGCGAAACCCCAGAAATAAGCATATCATTCTGGGATTTTTTGTACACTGCATTTAGAGAAGATTTCACCGACTTCCAGTGTACTCAATAACTATACTCATTCACAAGTGCTCTGATTCGGACACTTCCCTGGTCTGAAGAATGAAATCCAGACTATTCCAGTGGATCCCCAGTATATTCCTCCAGTACAACACTAGGATCACAGAGTCAGGTGAAATGACAGTCAGCCATACAGACTTCAAAGCACATGAAAGCTAGCGTGGAGCACACTTCAGAGATGGCATACGCCTACAAGTTATTTGAGCAAAAAAAAATCAGATCATTGAAGTCCCAGTCATCACATTGAGATTCTCTATTCAGGCAGACAGCTTGCCCACATCTTCAGATTTCACCATGGCGCCACTGACTCCTTTTTAGCTGCTGTCTACTATGTGTATCTATGTAAAAATTGGTGATCTTCGCAGATATTCATAATTGTCGGATTGTTGGTTTGCTTGGTTAAGATCACACTTATATTTATTTAGACACAGACCTTCTGAGGCTTCTTGGTGAAATTAGACTGTTGTTTTCCTGAGGCTCACACTGATGCTCTCCACAGGTTTAAGCTGCTCAGGACTAGAACGTCCGCTCGATGATTGTAATGTGAATGTCTGTCTTCGTGGGCAGAATGGCTGATTTTTATTTTGGTTTCCTTGAACCCATTGATTGCTGTCAGCGGCGAAATGACGGTCCGGGTGTCAATTTATGTGCCCGTGCCGTAAAACCTTCGCAATCGGAGAACTGACCTTCGTTCACTCCCTCCTGCCACATAACAAAAAAAACAAAGGGAATTTTGGCTTAATGATAAATGGACGATCATTGGCTCTCAGGAAGAAAACTAGCTGTGCGTTCATTAGCTGAAGCCCTTGTAGTAGGTTATGGTAGTAATGAATTTAGGCGAGCGATCAAGGACGGTTTAACTGAACCCGAGAAGGACGTGATTTGCAGTGTGACCCGATGAAGGCCCTCCGTTCGAATGCGCTCGCTGGATTTCACGGCGCCCTTCTACAACCAGCGTCCATACTGATTCGAGAATTTGATGCTAAATTAAAAAAACTGAGCGAAGGAAAGAAGAAGAAGAAGAAAAAACCCCAATAAATCCCACGAGAAATATTAATCTAGGTGTTAAAATTCGTCGGATTCCGCGGGAGCTTTTTATAGGCGTCATCAACTGTCAACAAAGCACAATTTAATTAACAGGTCCAATTACGAGCACATGATCCCCCTCGTGTTATGGCGGCAGGATGTTTGGAATAATTGTTTTTGTGCGGCGCCGGCGGCCGGGAGGACGCGGATTGCGGACCCGCCGGTCGTCCTCCGCCGCGCCGGCGCGCGCTAATGAGCGACCGTGCTACGCGAGTCGCGCGGCTGAGCGTTCGCCCGGCGCGACGCTTGTTCTCGCGGTGCCGCGACTGAGAAGCCCCTCGTTAAATCAGGTCCGTTTGATGTGTTTTTATGTGCTTAATAAGCGCGGGATAAAAATAATGCCGTCTTCTGAGAAAGGTTAACGCCGTTGTCAGACAGACGGTCGGAGCCCTCCCTGGTGAATCGCCTTCCTTTTTTTTTTTCATTTCTTGAGTGTGTGTGAATTGCTGCGCGTGTGTGATATTTTGCAGAGCACATTTTTACACAACACGTGACTCAGGTCGTAGCACAACTTCTGCTAATAATAATAACAATAATATGAAGGAGAATGATTATGTTCACATTGTTTCATTTTCAGTCATACAAAGGACGGACGCATTTCAGAAAATATGGAATCTCGAGCCTTCAGCAAAGTATGAGATTCGAGCCTTATTGGCTTCTGCGTGTTTGCGATTGTTCCATACCATTTTTAAAAGCCCATTTTCACATGTTGCTATGTAAACATAAACGTAATGTTACATAAACATAAAATGTCTATGTCTCTTCAGGCAGCGCTTGGCCGCAGATTGCCATGTTTATTTTCCAGATCCGGGAGCCAGTGGTCGTTCTTTTATCTGTTTTTCATTCCCGGTGTACTTCAGACACCCGGTCTTGATGGGACATAATTAAGCTTCCTGCCGATACACGTCAGAACATGCTTGATAAGGAGGACCGTGCTGAGTTTCTAGTGGGGTGTGTGGGAGCCAGAGCTAATAAGGCCTTCCCTTTGTACAATAAAGCTCGTAATGTTCTCCTTAAAATATTAGTGGAAGGGATTTTTAATCAGCTACTTCAGAACAATGCGTCTGGAGATGAATAATAAAGTCAGCAAAAAGCCGCGCTCCGAACTGCCATTTTGACATCGGTGCGTAATCTAATATGCTAATTCAGCATCACCTGATTGTTTCTTAACTATGATTAAAAGCTGTTAATCAAAACAAGCGTGGAGACCATTAGCCTGTTTCAAAACCCCCGTAGCCTTATAAGAGCCCTTCAATCAGTGTTTACTTCTGCTTGTGGACACTTGTTTAGATGTCAGAAATCTGGAAAAGGTATGTTTACACAAGCACTGTATTTTAAGGGAGGCGTAGATAAAAGAATGTTAGAGCATTTCTACGCCGGACCACAAATAAAAATGAGGATAAATAGGAGTTAAAGGCGGACGGCTCAGTGCCTCACAGCAAGAAGGCCCCGGGTTCGAATCCCGGCCTGGACCTTTCTGTGTGACGTTTGCATATTCTCCTTGTGTTCGCATGGGTGTCCTCTGGGTATGCTGGTTTCCTCCATGCAGGTGGGCTGATTAGAGACTCTAAATAGGTCTGAGTGTGTGAGTGAATGGTGTATGTGTGCCATGTGATTGATTGGCAGCCCAGAGTGTATTCCTGCCTCTGGGATAGGCTTCTGCCTATAGGAATAAGCAGGTATAGATATTGGATGGATGGATGGAAGAAGTTAGAGATCAGCTAATCTCTCTCTGTATACTGTATATGAACACATATTGCTGTACACACAATGTGTTATTTTTAATGTTAAATCTACAATTTAAGTCTGCAATTGAACATACTTTTTTGTTATTAAATATTAACCAACTATAATTGGTTCTAATTAAGTGTATATCACACACACTCTAAATTTAATTGTGAATCTGAGATGAAACGGCTCTGAAATATGGAGAATGGAATATGCAGTATATGAACCATGTCTTTAATGATGGTCATGGTGTCGTAACTATTTATAATCTTGGCCTTTAAAAGCTTTTTTTACCAGTTGAAACACTCAGGAGGCATGTTCAAGGTTAATTGTTTATCATTATTTTTAATTATGCAGTCATTTAAGCTTTATATAGCATTTATTACCGGCAATATTATAAACACATTTGTTTTTATATTATTATAAAATATGACAATTTGAATATGAGTGTGCCACACTGTATTGATTTGTCAATAACTGCTATTGTAGTTTGTGTCATACTTGATTTGTGTAAGAAAAAATGTGTTCAGCTGAATCTCGAAGAGCAAAGCCAAATAAACAAACCGAAGCATATAGTAGATTCTAATATACAATGTTGTATAATCCTCTTGGCTTGGAATTTTCCATCCTCTCCCATAAAACCCTGAACAACTGGCCAGACCCGTGGGTGAACCTGATATTCTTCACTTTCTTATGACCGCCAAAGTCTCCCCCCCCCCCCCCCCCCCCACGGCATTCTGGGATTGAGAGCGCGTGATTACGTATACAACCTTTACTGGGAGGCATCCTTATTGATCCGCGCGTGCCAGTGTCACGACTTTGCGCAAAGGAACCTTTCGTGTTAAAGCTGTAATCTGCTTTGACGTTCCCTCTCCGGTCACTACAGATAGAAGATGTTTTATCCATGAACCTCCAGCCTCATTCCATGCTTCTGAGATTCAGCACTCATGCTACGGTCGCAACCGTGCGCTGACACGCATGCTCTAGGTGGTGTCTGGAGGATCCGCCCGAATGTAGAACTCATAAATATGGAGTTGCGCATTTATGAAAGTTATTCATCAGTGGCGACATTGGTGGAGGTAGTTGTGTGCATAGTTTGAATAGACATAATTTTTTGAACACGCATTTCTTTACGCGTTAAAGACACCATGCAGTCACTTTTTTTTCCCTTGCAAGTTGCAAAATAAAGATGTATACTTACTAGTTTCCACGTTCATGAATAGGAATGTGAGGGTCCTATTGATGCAAAGTATGTCATTTCAGGAGTGCTGGATGTCAGAGGCAGTTTGTTTGTTCTGTAATGAATATTCACTTCAACTTGACTTCTGATTGGCAGCCCACTAAACAGCTGCTCATTTGATAGGTAAATATGTAAATCACTATGTAAGAAATATGGTGTTCAAAGACCAAGATCAAATTCTACTTCAGTTAGCAGTAAAAAAAAAAAAAAAAAAAAGATCAAATTTTTTTTGCTTCCTGGATAAGAACTCATTTAAAATCTGAAATGTATCAAATGAATCATAGTAGTTGGTTTCTTTGGTTCTTTATTCATAATATAACTGTTAAAAATGATTCCTGTGTTTGTGCAGGGTCTTTAATACTCTAGCATGTAAATCCTTGTGTTGAGCACAACAGCCTGGTTTGACATGCGTGCGGTTCAATATATCTATGGATTCAGGTGTTTTTCACTGCCATTGAATCCAGACTTGTATCGCAGAGCTACCGTGTAAGCTTTGATAACGAATAAATCATTTCCGTCTCGCGAGCTTGAGGTTTATTGGCGAGCAACGTTTGCTCATATTCCCCCCCCCCTTGCTCTGCGCAGTCCTCCATCAACCGACACAACAATTTCCCCTGCATGTGGACCTTGATGAAGTGATCAATATCCAGGTTGTCTGCTTGTTGGATAAGCAAATTGACAATCAGCTGAAATTCGGGGAGGGGGAAGGGCCCCGGTTTAACAACCGGCTGCCTGTTTACGACAGATCCCATTACCTGCGCTGTTGTTTGGCTCCACATCGCGAGTTATTATCAAAAACAACAGTGGGAACATATTGCTTTTAAAGGTTATTGGAAATACTTTTCTGCGCGCGCCTTAAATGGAGCAGTGTTGATATTAGTCTGAAGGGGGAAAAACGGGATTGCTTGGTAAATTGCCCTGTCAGTTTTGCGATGTGTATCAGCGCTGCGTTTTGCTGTGACACCGCCGGTGTTATAAAAACTTCCTCGGCTGGCGGCTGAACCGTTGCCATGGATACCGGTAAGCGAGTAAGCTTTGGAGAAACCGCTAATAGTTTACTCAAAGACACATCGGATCAAATATAATAAATTGAAATCATAACAGCAAAAAGGAGGTGACGAATACAAGCGCAACACCGTGCGCACAGAGATGTTCCCGTTTGAAGGGCAAGGTCTGTTTATCTTTAAAAGTATTTGTGTTTTGCACAAATGAGAATACACTTGATCTAATCATTGAAACTGCACATTGTCAGAAGGGCAGTGGAATCTGCCTCCAAATTTTAAGCAAAATGAATAATTGATTCATACGATTCATGTAATTTACAACAACAAATTGGTCTGCAGCTCAGTTTTTAGAGGCATGTGAAGGCCTGCTTATTTCCCACCCTGTGAATAGGGACTACTTGGAAAGATGGATGATAGAAAAATGTAACAGATTTTTTGCCATACGTTCTCATTCTGCTCTGTAATACCCTAGTCAGCAGTTAGGCACAATTTATGAAATGAGAACAAAAATAACAAAGTGATTGTGTCAGTAGCAGTTAAAGTGGACCTGTCAGCGAATGTGCCAAGGCTCTCTTAATCAGTGTTTTGTAAAAATAGGCTTGTGAAGGTCACAGTGTGGGACAGGAGTGGTGAATGATATCCTTGCTAATTGTTGTGTACAAAAGGCCAGTCTATGGGGAGGTCCACACGTAATAATGTGAGTTTTATTGTCAACACTGATGACAACCTGTATACAGGCCTGTACAGTAGAGGAACACAGCTCCAGGGCTGGATGGTCAGTATACATGCTAGTCAACTCTTTTCTCCTCTTGAGACCTTGCAGAAAGAATGTATATGTAGGAAAGTATGTATTTTTTTCCTGACATAATACAAGTGTCTTGGATGACAAAAGAAAAGAGCATTTATTTGAAGATAGAGGTCATGCGCATGTGGTGCCCAAAGACCTTTAACTGGGCAGATGCCTTTGGGCAGAGGTGTTAGTTGGCCAATAGGGGGCACTGTTTCTATTCTGGGGTGCTGTATTGTAGAAGATGAGGTGTTATAATGAGGTCTGGATTAGAAGATCCCACGGTGCTTTTCGAAAGTGTAGTCAGCGTGTAGTCAGATCTCGTACAATGAAATGTCAATCCATGTGTTCTGCCTGAATAGCATAGTCCAAGTCTGCTTTCATGCTCAATATACACATGAAATACAAAAAAAACTGATGAAAATTGATATCTGAACACAATTAGCAATGATTAACATGAACACACATATACAACATTTGAGAAGAGTTTTCAGCATTACACAAATTTCAGGAATTCCCAATCCACTAATGTACAGGAGAGGAGGGGGGAAAAAAAGCACAGTTTCTTCACTAATTGTGGAGTAATATTCTTGGCGCTTGAACACTGAAAGCAGCCAAGTCCATCGCATCAGGTGGTGCGTTGCTATGACAGTTAGGGATGACGGCGGACCAGCCAGGTTCCCAGGGGATTTTCGTGTTGCCGAGAAGAGAAGTGAGGAATCTCCGCTCCCCTCACCCCACAGGCATGCTGTTCTTTTGAGCGATTGTTCATTTTCTTCGGGCCAACTTGAGATCATCTCTTTTCTTTACCTTTTTGTTTTTTTTTGTTTTGGTTCTTGGAGTGTTTGCCGCTGTGATCGAGCTGAAATAACAGCGGGTGCAGTTTTCTACCGAGCGCTAGCTTTGCTCGTGTTTGTTGTGTTACAGCCAGCATTTTGTGCGAGAACCAATTTAAAGCTAATCTTATGCCTGACTGGAAGGCGGCCATGTTTAATCGGCATTAAGTACAAAAATGGGTTCTTTAGGAGTTTCCAGCAGTAACTTTGAAATGGTGTAGACACTTGATTGTACACACCTTGCATGAAGTGCAGTTCATAAACAGCTGTGCACATCTCCAGATGGTCTTCATAACACATTTAGAACATATGCGATTATTTATCTGTTTATACTTTCATACAATCATTGTTAATTTTTATGGGGCAACCCTAAACGTTCTTCTTATTTAGCTGAACTAGCAACCTCAAGTATGTAATGAAACCTTATCATGAAGTAGCATATGAACTGGTGGTGCTTCAAATGAGTGCATCTTCAGGTTATCTGAAGTGAGTGTACTTTATTCTGAGTCCTCAGGAAGCAGGAGGGCAGTAACTTCAGTGCTATCTGACACTGCCTAATGCCTTTTCTCCAACTTAGAAACTTGAAAATGAGTGTGCTACTGTGCATATAAGCATCTGTAATTCAGACGGGAGGATGAAACTTGGATTTCCTAACATCCATCAATATGGTAATTTTAGCATTTTTACTTTTTTTTTGGATTCTTTGCTATTTCCTTGCCAAGGTAACACTGCAGGAAGTCGCACTCTCTAACAAATCCCCTCATAGAAAAAAAAAAGATTATTATCCCCAAAGCTCTTTGCCTTTTCAGTCCAACATTAACATTCGTAATATTAATTACCAAATTAATCCATGCCAGACGTTTTGCTTAATGAACTTGGTTCATAAGTCCTCTCCAGACAATTGAAAATATTTTCAGTCACAAAATATCTACATACTGGAGAAAAATATCTATGCCACAATTAATATAATTTAAACCAAAATGTCAAACGTTCTCCTGTTTTTTTTATTTTTTTAACATTAATCTTTTCTTAATGGTATTGTCGCATGTAATGAATTCTTGGACCAAAGGGAAACCTTCTGCATGCATTTGATATTATGTTATAAATGCGCCGTGGTGGAATAGTGCTAAGAATGAAAGCTTTTCCCCCCACTGTTGTAGATTGCTTTTTAATGTCACCTGTGAAAAATAACACTATCTGCAGCTGTACTGTAATGCGGAGCCTTTTCCTTTTGTAATGGATGCTAATAACGGAAAGAGACAGGATCTGAGTGGCTTCGCTTCCTAATGGCTGCAAACTGCGAGAAGGAAGCACTTCACTGACAAAGTTAAATATGCTCAATGCAATGCTGAACTACTGCAGATGGAGGGAATTGTTAGTAATTTCCTTCTCAAAGGAAAATGTATATGAAATGCATATTCATAATTTTTTAGAAATATGATGTACATACCATAGGTATCATATATATGTACGTATGTACTGTATATGTTACCTTACAACTTGGTTCCGTAGTACAGTGTCTGCTAAATAATTTACAAGATTGTTGATACAAAATATTATTGATACAAAAAAACTGTGGATTCAATAGCCTTCATTTTCACATCAGACCCATGATATGTCATACATAATTTTTTTTCTATTAATACAGAATCATCATAGTAAATTTGCAAGAGTTAAGCTTACCACAACTGCGAATATGAAGATGTACAACAATGCAATTAAACGTCAATTCACAAAACATATGAAATGTACCAATGCGATAATAATACACCAAGTTTCTTCTCTCGCATTATCCAGGCTGTGCAATGCTCCTGGATTGAATATCTTCACTATACACTCCATAGAGACCTGGCTGGGTTTCAGCAGCACTAAGAATAGTCAGCGCAATGTTTTATCACACTTTTTAATTTTGCACAAGGGCACATTATACCGTGCCTTAATAAATGTAGATGCAGCTCCTAATACATTCAGTCTTGTTATGCGCAAAGCTGTACAGAGGCTGTGCAGAATACAGCAGCCTATGCCTAAACGGGGATAGGTACTGTATTTGTGCCACTTTACCAGTGTGGCACATTGCATGTAAGTATGGCACTGTATCCAAAATCATTGAAAATCTTACGAAAAGTCATCGTTCACAATCGTACATCATCTTCAATGCGATTGCCATGCCTCCCATTTTAAGTTGTTACAACCCCCAACGGCGACCATCAGACAACGAATTAGATGGCAGCGTCTAAAAAAATGACCATTTGAACAGACTGAGGGGGAAAGGCGGTTAGTTATGGCTGATAAAATGAGAGGCATTTCCACTCCTTTTCTCCTTAAATTTTGAAGCGCCTGAGCCTCCGTGGTGTGTGCGTTCCTCTGACAGACTCGCCTGCGAGCCACTGGCAATCCTTTGCTGTACAGGCCTCAGAGCACTGCTGCCGAGCCAGCACCAATCACAGGGGACGCCTGCATTTGGCGTAAAACATGCTGTATGCCCCGGTGAGTATTTATGTAAATGAATAAATGAAAGCAAAACATAAATCATACACCGCTTTGCATTATGATTTTAATGTATTATCCAATGAAGCTTTGCCAAAAATAAAATCATATGTAGAGTATGTTGAGAACAATATCATAAGTCAAAGACAGTAAACATTCCTTATTGAGCTTTGTGTTGAAAACAAATTGCAGAGGAGATTCTGCTAATGGATTGAGACAGGTAGACTACCTAGCGCCACTGAATAATTTGTCCTGTCCAATGGTAAGTCAGTAGTAAGAAGCCGGAGTTTCTGATTGAGGAGAAACCTTGGCCTAAACTGTGAGCAATAAATGACAACTACTTTTCATTCTTGCACTCTATTCCCCTTGTTTATTGTCTGTAAAAGTTGCTATGAGAAAATGAAAGTTGCATATAACTTTTTTGCAATTTATTGTTCGATGTCAATGAGAACTGCAGCATAGCGGTTGGATGAAATATCAGCCTGTCTCAGTTCAGCACTGATAATTCAGTGTTATAAATAAAATTCTGTATTTCTGAATGAATTATGGCCTCCAAACATCCCCTGAACTTCACCCCCCCTCCTCCTCAAACTTTCACACCGCCACTTCTGAAATGATTTGGCTCCCTTGGCGCTTGTATTATCCTCGTATTAAGCCTGCGTCTCTTCATCCTTTGTTTTAAGAGCCGCTGATGGTACCAGTCGCCGTTCACAGTGGGGTATATCTTCAGGTGATTGGACATGTCCTCGGGGGGAGAGGGAACAGGCGGCCATTTTGTGCCTGTCCGAGTGAAGTGCTGAGCCGTGCTCCAGAAACAACGAGAAACAAATCAATATGTAACCCTGTGTAACAAGCGCGGGGCGAGCCCATGTTTTATTGATGTTGCTCAAGGTTCGCTGGCTGATGTCTTTTTTCTCCCCCCACCCCACCCCCCCCCTCCCCTCAGGTACAGCAAAAATACTCGCAAATATATCCTGTTGTGAAACGCCTCCCTAAAAAAATGTATCTATATGTTATTTAATAATTTAAATACCGCCCGTCCTTGGAGACAGGGCTCTCTCACAATGGTGTGGTGCTTGACCCGGAGGGGCAGGAGGGACTGTTACCCCCAGAGAGAGTCTAACCCTGTGGGAAACGATCATCATACGTGCAGACACAATACGTGCCATGTCAGGTGCAAAACCACTGGACTATTATTATTATTATTATTATTATTGTA
Source organism: Anguilla pacifica (assembly GCA_039654925.1). Classification (NCBI taxonomy): domain Eukaryota; kingdom Metazoa; phylum Chordata; class Actinopteri; order Anguilliformes; family Anguillidae; genus Anguilla; species Anguilla pacifica. Next base: position 54,188,283 of record CM077290.1, on the reverse strand, counting down.
ATAGTATTGGAATTGTATTTGTATCTATCTTTGAGGGACAGTATATGATATAAATTTGTATATTTGCTTGTATATTGGGAAGTGTTGCAGTACTGTGTGCACTATATCGATAATATATTTCATTTTAATATATTTTCAGTATATTTCACTTCCATTAGGGCCACTAATGTTCTCAGTCCAGATTGCCGCTCACTGGCTACTACTCTTGACTGCAGTTTACTGCTCTTGGCTGTGCTCTAGTGCACATCGGTGTGTCTGATTACCTGGGGTATTCTCCAGGTAACAAACTAATAGCTGCTCTATCACCAGCCAACAGAATGTATAGTTTGCCTGCTCCCGTGTCACACGAAGGTAAAGATATGTCTGGTTGGGTTTCGGGTGGACTCTGGAGGGGATTCCCGAGGCCTCATGGCTATTACCGGCCTGCAATGAGACACGGGGCAAGACGTAATTGTTATACTCAGCGTTGGAGACGTAGATAAGTGGCCCATGAGAGCGTATGCTGAAGGGTAAACCGTCAAGGAAACTTTACAGCTCAACCCATCAGCGTGTAGAGAAATACTTAATAATGGGCTGTGGATTTATCCTACTGTAGTATATAGTTTGTGGTATCATTTTCTGTTATTTTTCAGGCTTCAACGGGTAAGGGGTTCATAATGCATTTTGGATGTGGGTTGTGGCTCAGGGTTAGTCAAACATATACCGTAAGATGCACAAGATGGCCCCGGGCGATAATATATTTATTCGGTTGGAATTGGCAATAGTTGTTTTCTGCACTTCGGTCTCGAACGAATGATGAGTTTTTCAGGGTTCATTTACTTTTATGGCTGATATTAGAAATTTTGTTTTTTTGTTTTTGTTTCGTTTTATGAAATTCAGCAGTTTCCGAGTCGGTGGGACACTTCTAATATTTCAGACGACGGTGTGAATATTTACATGTTCCGTACCTTGTTATATTTAGGAAAGGGGAGCCCGTTAAGGTGCCTGAGCTTTGTGGAGCCTTTACAGTAACATCATTTGTCACATAGGCAGCCTGTGTATCCTAAAAACATTAAATTTGAAATAGAGCAGGGAAGAAAGTCATAATTGGTTTGTTGGTTCCACAAAGGACTCACTGCAGTACTGCATGAGCAAGAAGTGTTGCATAATATTAGGATTATTTTCCTTTTCCAGTCACCCCATGGTAAGTCAAATTAATGACACTGTACATGCCTCAAAAATACCTCTGGTGAAAAATATTTGATGAGTAGTAGTCTGCTCTCTTTTCCCGAACAGGCCTGTAGATTATAGCCATCAATATCAACTCCCTAAATGATCATGAATGTTCCTGCCGCCGTATCGATTATTTTTTCCCCCCCGTCGGCAAGATGATGTTCAAGGAATAACGTGAATATACTGCCTCTATTTTAGGCCATTACCAGCTATGAGGGCCGGTTGTCAAATTAAGATGTATTGTCATCATTTGCCTGTGGTCGTTGTGTTAGAGTCGGTCAAATTAGTGTTGGGAAGACGTCTGTCAGAGTCTCTGCAGAACGGTGTCAGATGAGGTTGTGGAGAGTCACTTTGACATCCGTAACTCCCGGTGACTGTTTAAGTGTAAAGGATTTTTTTTTAAAAACGTTTGAGGTGGATGTGACTTCTAATGCTGAGTGAAAGAGGTTGTATTCAACCAAGCAATCACCAGAGCTAGCCGTGACTTTTATCCTTGGCCTCTTTTTTGTATCAAACTCTGTTTATTTTCCCAAAGTGTTATTATTATTCTCTGGCAATAGTGATGCACCCCTTTTGGGTTTGATTGTAGTACTGAGAGTAATTTCATGTTTCTCAATGGACGTTTCCATGTAAATTCTGCCTTTTTTGCATCAGTAATAGCAACGAGCCTAGTAAGGTGTAATTGTGGTTGTACTTAGTTTCACGTAGTTTCAGCTCCCATTCAGTTGACCAGTCAGTCTGTGATGCTTATATTGCAAATTTATCAGCAAAATGTTTCATTAAGAGTAAGTGCTGTTGTATTAATTAAAGCAATAAGGTTATATTAACAAACAAAAAAAATTAATTCAAGCCAAAATAATTAAAAGAAAACACCTTTGGAATGCTCTCTGAAATATGCGTATTTTAAGCACAGCAGATTCAGTACATTGAATGCAATAATGACCTCCTGTGAAACTTGAATGGGGTGCTTTCTGGGAAATGGAGTCCGTAATCTACCCTTCTATCAATACGAGAACGGCGAAGGTTGACTTAATTTCCCCCCGCGCCTTCCTCGTTCCCTTGGGGAAATGATCTGTCTCAAATGAGTCATCATCGCTGATTGGATGTCAACCAACGGCTAAGGTCGCGGCGCGAGGCATTGTTTGAGGGTGACATTCTGTACATTACAAATTGACACCGTCCGAAAACTCTCCATTACCTCGAAAATATTCATGAACATGGCGGGGTGTTATCACGACACTCAATGCAGTTCAGCTTTTATCATGGAAACCGCTGAGAGCGCTGAAAATGTATTCACTTTTTCTGAAACAGCGCTGAGAGACTTCCAACAGATAAAAGTGAAAATTTGAAATAAAATGTTTTACTTTTAGACTCTTAACTTGGAATGCTAAAAACCCCTTTATAGGTTATGTTTAAGGATTCTGGTATCGCATGAAATGGAAATATTGTTTTCAGCTTGCATGTATTTATGTTTTGTATGCATTCTTATGACAACATATTTTTTCTAATTTAAATATTGATGTTCTTTAAAATTATTTTGTGAAATAAATCAAATATATTAACTTGCCACATCATGTTAGTTAAATAAATATGCTGATTTTTTTTCCAAGTGCTATAATTACAATAATTACTGTGTGAAGGCCAAGCAGTAATGTAAAGATCCAGTTTCTTTGCGCTGATAAAATCATACATCTAATCAGTAGAATTTTCCTGGATGCTGAAAATGTGTAATATGTTTGTTACAGCTTTTATAGCTCCTCCAACTTTAGTGCTAAAATTTACTGCCCCTTTGTTAATAAAGTATTTTTTTATAGGAACACAAATTAATGTAACCCTGTGAAGGATCCCAGAATGAATCATTCTCTGTGCGTGTTGTACAGTGAGGACCCAATATTGCTCGACTGCAGGGCCATAATTAAGATCCTTTTTAATTGCAGATGTTCCAGTGGGAAAATAATCTAGCGCACGTAAGTGCTGGCTTTGCCGCCGATTGTCCTCCGTGGTGTGAACAGGTTGAGCAACAGTTTAAATTAGTTATAATTTCTCTCTCCTCCTTATCGCATTATGCATGATAGGGTTTCACTGTAACGCAGCCGCGAGTTTCACCAGGGCAGCCGAGCCCAAACATTACGCATAATTAGTGGAGTTAATGCGAAAAATATGCCCGGTGCCACCCGGTGTATTTTTACACATTTTCCTTATGACAACATAACCTTGAACCGTTCCGCAGATGAGTGGAGAAGACAATGTGGACTTTCATGCGTTGCAGGTTCTATTTTACAATTTTCTTTTCTTTGTCCCGCTGAGAGTATTGCATTGTGTGTGTGAACATCTGTATGCCTATCTGTGTGTGAGAACTTTACAGAACATTCAGGTTGTCTTTTTTAATTTTTAGTTGCCACCCTGCTTGCCACATGCTATGTGTCTGTTTTCTTTGTGGAATAGTACGGATTCAAGTCCCACTAAATGGCCAAAGGGCTCCTAGTCCTATAGTTTCAGTCACCTCATTTAGCGAAGTGATGGCCCGTTGACAGTACCCTTCTTACAGTAACGCTACTAGTCCAATCCCAAGCGCAAATTGTCCAGTGGGGTCACAGTCAATTTTGTTTCCCACTCACTTAATTCAGTAAATAAATTGAAATTCAATTCATGGATTGCAAAAAAGAAAAAAAGAAAAGAAACCTGCTGTCAACAAGATTGAAGTTCATTTCCATTTAAATTCAGCCAATTCAGTCAGTGAAGCGATATTCAATGGAATGAGATGAATTTAGAAATAGCCGTAACGTTCCATGAGAAATTTCCAGTCAGTTAATTAAATTTCCATTGACCTGAATGCTGCTTACAGTATTAATCTTGTAAGGAGTTCCTGTGAGCTCCACACAGGCGAATGCTGGTGGAGGTGAAATAGCATTCTACAGCTTATTTTTTCTGATTGGAGAGGTTTTAAGAGACCAAGCTGCTCTCAAGGTGTCTGGTAGGATGTGCATGAAGTGGGACTTCAGTAGGCTGGGGGGTCAAAGGTCAAAGGGCAAGGAGTGATGAAGGCCAATACGAGGGCTATAGGTGATCTGATTGGGGCAGGGGTTGCAGCAAAAGTGTGTGTGTGTGTGTGTGTGTAGGGAGAAGCTGATGACTTACCACAGCATATTAATGTCCTCATTCAACACCTGGAAAATTGACTCAGTGTCGCCACATTGAGTCCCATTTCAAAGAGGAGACAGATGCTGATTCTATAGCTGCAATTGTGCCACTGTCCTTCAGGCACCACACGCACACACACACACACACACGCACACGCGCACACACACACGCGCATGCACACACGCACACACACGCGCACACACGCACAAAGCGCTGTTTGTTAAGATGATGTTCTTTTCGCGCAGCGAGAGCTCCTGGTTGTAAAACATTTAACGCTGACATTTACAATTTGTTTGGCGCTACTGGTTGAGCCCGGCTCAGCGTTTCATGCAACATTAATGTGCCGAGAATCCTCCGAGGTGCTCGCGGAAGAGAAAGCCAGGCGGTGGCACCGGGAGCAAAGTGACTATCTGTCACACTCGTACGCTGCCAAACCACCAAGCAGAACTGGCTTCTGATCACAGGAAACATTTCTAAGCCATTTTTCCTAACGTTATTTTAGAGAGAAAGAGAAAAAAAAAGACACAACGCAGTATTGTTTCTAGACAAGGCTGTTGGAACCTACATCTTGAATTCGCTTTTTTCAGATATTTTTTTTTATGTTGGATGTAATGTCAATTTTGTTTTGATTCATTGAAATATGTTGGTTTTGTCTTCGATAAGAATGGGTGAAAGCAAATGAGCAAACCAGAAAGGAAAAAAAAAACCTGGCGACACAACAACTGTTTGGGGGAATAATTTGAAATAGTTGGATTCCCAGAGACGTGCGCGCTCACTGCCAATTTAACAGATACAATCAACAGTATCATATCACATCCACATTATCCAAAATATTATCTTCACAGATTTCAACAATGAATAAACAATGACTGGCTGTCTCCAAGAGAGCTGACTTTTATCATTGCTGCATACATAATATGCTTTAATTATTGCGAATTCCACATATTAACAGTCTCATCTTGCTGTACCCTTTCAAAACAAAACAATTAAAGGATTCTTAGTGCTGGTCGACCTATTACTTGGCTCATGCACGTTTGGTGACTGGCGTGTGGTTTTTTTTTTTGTTTTTATTCAAAATGGATGTGGATACCTGCCTTAGTTTAAAAAAATCTATTTCATATTTTATAGTCCACACACTAAAGGGATGACAGTACAGCGACTAAGCGGTGACTAAAAGATGGGCTCTTGGGAAGACAGAACATAACCAAACATATGGACACATAAACGACCCTCCTAGGGAGAGAAGCTGGCCCGAGCCATATACTGTTTTAATATCCGCTAGGGTGTCTCCCGGTACACAAACTCATATCTACAGTTTACAGTTTCTCCTTTCCGTGGGGAGAAATAGGGACTTCTCTGTAACCTTAGACTCCTCAAATTTTTTTAAGTTTATGAGAGAAAAAAAACGTGAAGGTGGTTTCTCTCTCTCTCCCTCCCTCCCTCCCTCACTCTCTCTCTTCCTCAAAGACTAAGCGTTAGCATTTGAATTTTATGCATGTCCCACCCTCCCGGTTTCATTTAGCTAAGCGCGGGGCTATCGTTCCCTGGTGGCCTGACTCCAACCCGGCCGAACCCATCCATAATAAAAGTCAATAGCTCCCAGTCACTAAACAATTACTGCTGCTTCTTTTAAAAAATGCACAAGTCTTCAGAAAAGCAGGTTTTGTTGGCTGATTAATTTGCTGTTTGTCTGGGACGTTTGCATCGAACTGCATTGCTTAACGCTCCGTTGAGGCCCTCGTTGAAATTCCCTCCAAGGACGGGCTGCCGTCAAAGTCCCAGCATGCACCTGCCCTGACAAAGGACAGGAAGTGACAGGCCAGTAAGCAGGAGACCCGACTGCCCGTTGTTCCCCCGCCGACATAACCTTTAAACAGCCAAACTCAGTCATGCTCATTTCACTGCCAATGACATTGGAGGTGGGAGGGGGGGTTGAAGTCCCCTGTTGCCAAGATTTACATATCGCATATAGGCCCATATATTTGCTAAGAATTATGATATCCCTGGAGTATGTTGTACACTTCTGGAAAACGTAAGCTAATGTTGGTGTTTATTTGAATGAATGAAGGAATGAAGCACACTGAGGCATTAAAAACATGCCAGACCTAGTCCCCCAGGTCCCTCCATGTAGACCTGTGTCAGTGACGCAGAGTTGTGATGACTGGAATTGTAGGTGTTCCCTAGAATGATGTGCAACAGTCATTCTGACAAACCGCCCAGACAGGTGGTTTGTCACAGAGAATAAAACTAGTTTTGAAGCAGAAATTTCCAGAAAAGTGTTCTGCGACAAAAACAGTAGGAAATGAAAGGCAAAGTCTCTTGTGTCAAGACCACGCAGAGCGAACTTTTTTCTTTTATTTTGACGATACCACCCACGTGGATCGGCTGAGACGTCTGTGATCAAACTTTATAGTTTAGAATATTTCCTGCAAGTGAGCTTTTCAGTAACTAACTTGTATTTTCATACTTACATCTCCATGTTCAGATTATTTGATTTGCTAAATATTTTCACTTTTGCACTTCAAATTTAGCATTTTTATGTTTTGGCTTTTTAGCAAGAACGTAATTACACCCAAGGCAGTCAGATTACAAAATTAGACATTTTAATGATATACAGGCCCTGAAGTCAACATCAAAGCTGTTAGTTAGCTACATATCCAGCTATCAAACTTGTAGCACCATTTCTGGAGAAAATCTTGATTTGTTGGGGCATGAATGTCATCTGAATTTTGTTTGGTCATTGATAAAAGTCTATACAGCAGATACCTTACGCATCGAGATAGCAACATCACACTCACATATCCAGCTCCTAAAATCTCACGCACGTCAAACGAATCCCTCGCGTTAGCAATTCTACAGATCTGACGGCAGCTTTTTAAATGTTTCTGCTTTGTAAACATGGTTGTAGGTCCTACGTCCACAAACCTCACAGCATTCCGCAGTTAAGCGGTTGTTCCCGCTCACGTTGGGGAGGGTTGAGGCGGTTTCTGTTTCTTGTCAGGCACACAACGACCGTGAGATTTCGCACCCTTACAAAGGGGGGTGTGAAGGGAGCCAAAAAAGCCTCACCGTGAGAGTCACACCCACATTAACGCTGTGCGCAATAACCTTACCTCCCCAGGTGTGTTTTATCCAATCACCAACCAGTCTGTGCAGCTGTCAGCCAACCGATGCCTCCCCGCTGATAATTACTTCAGTATGAAATACAAACACTCTTGCCACAGGCTGGACCCTTTTTTTGTTTTTCAGTTTTTGAGTTTAGTTAAGAGTCGCTCGGGTACGTCACTGTGAGAACCTCCCGTGAGACTGCCATTTTGGCTCGGTTAAGTGCACTCGCCCTTTTGTCCCCTTACCTAATAGGCAGCAGCGAATCAATCAGCGGCCCTGGGCGGCGAGAGCCAATGAGAGGAGAGGGAACCCGTGATCTGTGTGCGCCTCAGCCAAAGCACCTGGAAACATGACCTTTTTAACAGTTTGGTCTTCAATTTGCGGAGGATTATCCAACCTGAAAATGTAAATGAAACCTAGAAAGGGCAACCGAATCAATTCCACTTTAAATACCAACAGAGGAGGTTGGTGATTTCTCCGACCCCCCACCTCTAACCTCCCTTAATTTCCCCTTTTTTTGTGAAATGATTGCCTTTATGGAGTCTTATAAAGAATCAAATTGGTAGAAAATGATCACAAGATTAAAAAAAGGAACATAATCTAGACTCGGGCCTAAAAGAATTCACTTGATAACTTCTTTTTCCCTTTAACGCACAGAGAACGCTTTTATGCAACGTTGTTTTGTTGTAGCTTTCAGAATAAAAGCGTTGTGGCGGCGCTTGTTAAGAGCTGGTTCTTAGCTGCTCGTAATGACCCGGCACATTCGCTTTCACTCAGAGTATCAGCTGTTGCGTTTGTCTCACACATTAAAGTGTCCTCTAAATTATGGCTTGCCGGGCCATCCGAGCGGCTCAGAAACTGACACCTTGTTTACAGAGCGGAGCTGCTTATTTGTATGCCAAACATGAACGTGGCGCGCGAAGGCTTAGCGTCACGGTAACCTTTATAAGTTATCTGACTGCAGGAATTAAATGCTCCGAAATACAAGTCAGTATTTTTCCATGTACAAACATATCTACAATATATTGCTTTGCAAACATATACAAGCATATTTCCGATGTATTGCTTTACAAACATATACAAACACACTTACAATATATTGCTTTGCAAATATATACAAACACACTTACAATATATTGCTTTACAAACATATACAAACATACAATATATTGCTTTGCAAACATATACAAACATATTTAATATACATTGCTTTACATTCCATTTCTGTAAAAGTATTGGGTCAGTTGTGTCAAATCGGTAGTTTTTCCTCCATTAATCATATTACAAATTTGATTACAAATCAAACAGTGAGTATGAGGCAAAATTCACAACGTCTGTATTTATTTTACGTGGGTTTTTTTAGCATGAGTATTTGGGGAAAGTAGGTTTTGATGAATTTAGTGACTTGCAAGGTCAATATTTTGTTGCTTACCCATTACATTTGATGACCGTGTGGAGTCTGCCACTCACGGATGTGTCGCAGAGGTCGAGCGGTCGAGAATCTGCGATGCAATGTCTGAGAAGGGGACAAGGTTGTGGATAGTAATCCAATAAGGCTTGAAGCTGATTCGCTGCTCTCCTTGGTTCCAAGGTCACTCCTTTGGTTGTCATACATTTGAAAATGAAAAGGAGTAATTGCCCTTGACAGTGCATGTCCCCAACATCAGAGATATCTTTGTGCAATAAGGTGCAAAGAACTCTTCAGCTATTATATCGTGGATGGCCGCATATTTCCGACCATTAAGCAGGAAGTCACGCAAGTCTTCGATGTCATAACTGAAGTTTGGGACTTTGTGTTCCTTCCTCTTCCTTTATTATTGCTTGCATAAGCTCGCATCTCCTTATTGGGGTCAGGGCAGAGAGAAATCCTTAGCAAATTACCCCCAAGGTCTCTATTGCCGTAATATGGAAATTACATTGGCCACTTGTCAATTATACTTTTCCGGGTGATGAGGTCATCTAATTGGTTTGGGAAAGGTAATGTGCTGTGAAAACAGCGCTCCATACAGGAGGGCCAGGACATGCAATGCCTGGCTAATGAACACAGGGGCCTGACCGCGGCTCTTAGCGCGTCCTGCAAACTTCTTACGGACCGTACGCGGATACGCGGTCGCTAAGACGAATCAAGGAAATCCTGTTTGTGGAATTGTTGAATCGGAATTTGGTAAGAAGTGATAACACCTGCGCTGGTCTTTTGCCACTGCTAGCCTTTACACCATTGTGATTCAAAGTCAAAGCTTTGGTTTGAAGTAATACAACATGGAATACACTGCACAGTAAGTCATCGCTCCTAACCCTGAAGTATGCTGAACTCTGAAATGTAAATCATTCAATTGCCATGTCCCACTCAATTTTAAAAAGTTAGATTTATTCTGTTGTTGTGTATTATCGATTTCTGCACTGTTGCATGGATGTTATGTTATCTTAGTAATGAGTGAATGAATGAATAAATGAAAGCATGTGTCTCTGAAACATTATTTCATGCCTGAGTACTCTTGTCCATACCAAAGCAACTGAGAAGTGTTATTGATCAAACCTTCCTCTTTTTTTTTTTTGAGAGGTGAGACTATTGTCGCTCAATCCATTGTCAAGTTCTCGCACGATCCAATCATCTGTAGAGATTTAGCATTTTGCAGCATATAAGAACAAGCTGATGCCTAATTAACATTGATCCCTAATCCTTTCGTTACCCATTCTCCCCTCCCACGACACCGCATTTCAACTCCTTCTGTTTCCGGCGCGTTCTACAGCTAAACGGTCCTCCGCCTTTTCGAAACGCGCCCTTGCGCGGATAGCCGCTTTGGCATTCTTGTCAGGTCCCGTCCTCCCCATTTCGGCTGGTCACAGAGAGAAACCGGAGCTCGATGCGCCCTCGTGCCGCGGTCATTAAGAGCAGAAACACCCAGGGCTGCGGAGAGATTTGAGGAAGAACATTAAACTGGAAATAGTAGCTCACTTTAAAAGGCCCACAAATTGGTGCTTTGAGGACATAAAAACCCAAGTGTTCAGGTGGACGCGTGAAGCATTTGTAATTCAGCCCTACAGAGACCATTGACTTGATGGTATCTTAAAAAAAAAAAAAAAAACTTTTTTTCTGGTTTTTGTTTTAAACTATTCAATACAAGTTTTAAAGAATATTCAACATTTCAGTTCAAGAAAAGCATATTACGCAGTCAATGTATGGTTAAGAATCAATATGGGTTACCACACACACACACACACACACTGTTATCATCAATGAAGGATCTTGGGTTGGTTTTTTTTCAAGGATTTTCAACAGACTATAGATTATTGTCAGAGATCACCCCATGGTGCCTATTTTGTGGGAGATATATTTTCAACAATGGCAGCTATTGTACTACACTGCATCATCACCGTTATGCCACGCCCTCGTACGCAGCTGCAGCTGATTGGTGAGTCTGCCGCACTGCTACAGCAGAGCTAGTGCTGATCCACGGAGGAGACGCGTTGCGGCAGGAGACCCGTATAGGCAGCGCCGGTTCCAGGCGTAGCCCACGCCCACATACGAGGTCACCTAGGGAGCCATCTGTCCACGGGGGGAGCCGAACGGTTCCTCTACCGCAATCTCCAGCTCCCAAAACTGCCCCGCCCGCCCCTACCCTATGGTCTGCAATCTTGCCTAGGTCAGCAGAGGAGCTAAAGTCGCGTCTTCAGTAATACACTGGGGGGCTTGTGCAGGAACCTGATGAGCCTGATTCACCCGGCTAACTATATGCCATTCAGTACAAACCCACTTTATGCCATTCAGTGCATGCTGAGCAATATAGTTTAGCTTTTTTTTCCAGTTTGTGTTAAGCACTAAATAAGTGGGTACAAATACAGTGAAGTACCTTGAAAACAACCCTGGAAACATATGGGCCTTCTATTGGATTAAAAAGCCTTTTCTTACTGCAGAGCCTACAGTATCAATTGTTTGGTTGATTGACCAACTAATAGCAAATTGATCATTTGGGGAACTGAATGGTTACATATACGTTTCCCACAAGGCATGCCTAGAAATGCTGTACACTTAAACCCAAAATTAGCTTTTCAAAAATTGGATCTTGATTAGATAGTTGAGGTTACTGAGCATAAAACTATTATTTTCCCACTGTCGCTTAGCATTTCAAAATAATCCACATGCTACACCCAAACTTTTTCTCGGTTTAGCCACGTGGTAGGTAAGTTCCAGGACGGGTCCTGGTAAAATAGCCTGATGTCTGGCATTTCCGCCTTGTAATCAGAGGTGAAGGCTACCTGCCATCGACAACGCAAAGAATCGTATGCAGTCCCTCTGCCAAGAGCCTAAATTGTATATGTGAATACCAGCTTGCCACTCCAAAAGCAGTAAAATATCAACTTTCTTGAAGAAAACTAAAAAAAAAATATATACTCTTCTTACTTGTAGTTTGGCTTGTTATAACCTTACTGACCTATCCTACGCTTACTGTGGGAACTACACCTGATATTCATGGCTATGGATGACTTTACTTTATGGGAATTGTACGTTATCAAACCGAGTTCTGCAGTTGCTCCAGTGACCTTTGGTATGCACTTATTGTACGTCGCTTTGGATAAAAGCGTCTGCCGAATAAAATAAAATGTAATGTAATGATACATTATTGTTTATAGGCACTTTTTATTGTTCCCATAAATTAATGCACTAACCTGCCTTTGCAGCTATATATTGTGCAGAGAGGGTGCTGGATTTAGATCAAGACCACAGAATTTGCTTTGCTGTGTTCCAGATGAAGGTGTACAGTCTTCATACAGTATATTTAGATATTCATGATTTAAAAAAAAAAAATTGAATAGCATCATGCTTCTACAAACTGAGTGTTTCATTTCATTTTATTCACTTTTGAAGTTGAATATAAATTATGATTATATACGTCCTATAAGGATGCCATGTGTCTTTTCTTTTTTTTCATTTAATTTTTCTTTTTCTGTGTTGAGGAATTCATGAAATGCCATTTTTCTGGAATGTTCTCCTTTGTCATAGCTAAAAAAATTTACTTTGGCTTTTTCCATGGTCAGCATTGCCCTTTCCAGAAAAAGGAATGCAATCTGTTCATAGATGGAGAGATGGAGGGAGGAATGAAAAGAAGTAGAGGATGATTTTATCTGTTCCTTGAAAGTGACATTTTTTTCCTCCTGTGGATATGCTTTAACCTTTCCGAGGAAGAGGGAGGACTGTTTGTTAATGTTTAAACATGCGGGAGGATTACTGCTTGTGTGAAGCTCACTGGCATTTATTGAGCTGAGTTTAGCTTGCCGTCATCTGTGAGGGCTAGAGTTGCGTGCACAGTATAATGGTTTTAACATTATCATCTTTTTGATGTTTACAGTAGCAGTATCATATTATCATGCACATTAACCAAACTCACCCAACCAGTCATATGCCTTCTGAGCAGGAGGCTGTAACCCTGGTTCGAGCGAGCCACAGGGTGTGCTGGTGGTCATTACCGAGTAATTAACTGTTCAATTAAAGCAGGTGATTACGCAGTCAATCACGGTTAAGTTAACCTCACCTGGATTCTTGGTTCTGAACTGGTTGCCGCAGACACTGTGGCTCTGCAGGGCCAGAGCTGGAACATGGAAGGGCGATGCTTGCCAACGTGTAGGCTGAATTATTGAGCTGATAGCAGGGGACTTTCTGGGGCCAGAGCGTGATTCATTGTGCCTCTGATTTGTCACAGTGTAGCATAGTGCTCTGGAAAAGTCTGCTGTCTTCTAAATGTAATTGGAAATTGAGAGGATTATATGGGGTGAGATAGAAGATGGGGGGCGGGGGGGGGAGGGGGGGCATCACCCCCCTTTACTTTGTTCCCCGACCTCTTGATTACAGTCAGAGCATTTAACCCTTTGAAGAGTAGGTCTTTTGGAATGTTTTTTTTCAGTGTTCTAGAACATTGTTTTCAGTTACCAGTAGTGATTGTTACATCCGCATTAGAATGTTCAGTTAAGAACATTCTAATTGCATATTTGTGATCTTGCACCTTAAAGGGTTACAGTAAGTCACTATGAGAACAGAACAAGCCCTGCTGCTTGAGGTTCATCCTATTAAGGGCCAATCTGCAGACAGGACACATTGTCCGGTATCAATCCCAGACTGTCATCACTGCCACCTGTGACTGGCATCACCGCGGGTTGGCTCTTGACTGAGTGTAGCCTTGCCCTTGGAGGGGTGGGGGGGCGGGGTGGGTACTCAACCAGGTAGCCTTGCATCACTCGCCAGCGAGCCCTACTGGTCAGCCAGACGCCCGTGGTCTGACTTCCTCAAGCTTCATGTCCAAGCGTCTTCCTCAGACTCATGTCTGTGCAGGCTCAGCTTGAGGGCCGTGGCGTGCAAAGAATTGGCGATTTCGTATGGCGGTTCAGAAGAGGGCATGGGCTTTTCCAGGGCTCAGAGTTTTCGGAAATGGGCGCGGCTGGTGGATATAGCTTGGAATTCCAAACTGTGAGGGGGGAGAAAAGCATAAAAAACTATGAAAAGCATGAAAATCTGGAGGGAAAAGTAGAAGTAAAAAATGATGTTGAGAAACCAGGGAATTCTGGAAGAAAAAAATTAAGCTCCTTTTTTTAAATGAGTCCTAACGGGGAAAAGAAAGTAGATATGTGGTTTGAAATGTACTTTATTTTTTTTTCCTGTAAGTTAGTTTCCTTTTATTAAGATCAGGGATGTCTTAAAATGCCCCCCAGGGTGGATCTGTTGGAGCATAAAACCCTGGGGTTTGCTTGATTGGAGGCTTTAAGTGTTTTTAAATTGTCTTTGCAAAGGACCACAGACATCTGGCACGTCTAGCTAAGCTCTATCCCTGGGGTTATTTTTCAAATAATGACTAAATGATGATCATTTTTATTTTTTAACAGGAAAATGTAAAACCGGTTTCAGACTCTGAATTTAATACATGCTAAACAAAATCATACATACATATTTAAAATCTCGATGATGCTTTCCCACCCAGAAATCCTCTCGACTGCGAAAAGATATTGCATGATGACATTGTGACCAAGATATTGTTGCCTCATGGACAGTGTAGTCATTGGACCCTTGTAGGCCAATTGGGGCCCAATCATGTGCCACTGAGGGCCGAGAGTACACAAGTTTTCATTCCAACCAATCACTGCACCTCACCTGCTGATGTCAGTAATTACTTCCCTATTCTCTGGTTGAAGGTGTGTCAGTTGGTGATATCAGCTTGAGTACTGACTGGTTGGACTGAAATCCTACATACACTCAGGCCTGCGTGGCATATGATTGGACACCACTGCTGTCAATCTTCAGGCACTGTGGCCCTTTCAAAGTTACTGTTGGCCTCACAGTGGTGTCTCTGACCGGTATTGTACTTCACTGGCAGCTCACTTTTCAGTTACAGTCTGATCTAGACAGTGTCCTGCTGTCACAGTATGTCAACCCACTTCTTTATTGACATGGCCATTCTCCAAGGGTTGCTTGGAGTCGTATGCCTCCCCGCTCAGCTGTGGCCTTTCTACAGTTTCAATCCAAAGTTATTCTGGAAGTTCCTTTGTCTTCTTGGCAGAGTCTTTGCTGGAAATTCACTGCCTGACTGAAGGACCTTACAAAGGCAGATTTATTCAATCTCATTTTATGAAATCTCTCATTTAAATTTTTTTTTCCACCTGGGCTAATTTAGGGTCTGAATACTTATCCAATCAGGACGCCTGAGTCATTTCATTGTTGCTTTGACTTGAATGCATTTCTCTCGACTGAAGGCATTTGCATGCCACTGTATGTACATATGCGTGTTTGTACATATGTATTCATGTGTGTATGCATATATGTGTGTACATACCTGCATATGTATGTATATATGTATGTATGTGTATGTACTTATATATGTACATATGTATGTACATGGTGATATAATATAAATAGGTATGTACAAACATTGTTTGTGTTCGTTTGTGCATATGTCTATGTTTGTATGCATGTTTGTCTGAAATGTGTGTGTAAATGTGAATGTGTTGTGAAAACAGGATCAAATAGGATAAAAATGGAGGTTTGTGAAACGAAACCAGAATGTGTCACAGCGGCAACGATTTCATGGTATTTGACAGCAATCGCCTCCCATTTTATGTCTTCCACTTGATCTTTTGGGCACAAATCACACCACTAACTCTTTTTCTATGACTCAGAGGAACAACATTAATTTGTTCCAATTTAATTTTCAGAAATGTGCTACCGTTACTAATTCATCAGAAAGATTTTTATGTAGTTTGTACAACATGCATAATTCATCCCCTAGAAGAAAGAGTTTATCTGCAGCATTAAAGTAAATCACAGAGCCGGTCATAAATAAGTCATTAGTCCAAAGAAGCCGTCTTTTTAAATCAAAGCGACTACATCACTGCTCGCTCTCAGATATGTGGAACTGATGCCTAGTGCGAAAAAAAAAATGTTCACTGAGAACTTCATTTACTTGAATTTCATCTCCTGTAACACCCCCATAAATGTTCATTATTTACGGTATATGAATCCTCAGTGTATAATACCCATAAATGTTCATTATTTATGGTGTAAGAATGTTAAGTGTACTGCAATGTCCATTCCAGGGCATGCCTCCTCTGTTGTATGTTTCTTCCTGATACACTTTAACAGTTACTTTGCATAATAACCTATTTTATAGTACACCACACTAGATTGACTCCTCAGGTAATACATCGGCTTATTTTCATATTTGCATGCCATGCGTAATGTGAATTTATTTTACACGACCAGAACTTGCAGACTTGCCGGAAGACATTCACAATCACGTCTAAATTCCCAGGCCATCACTGGTCTTGCTAACCTTTTCCCTGCACAACAAAACCAACTTCTCCTGAAGTTGTTCATGGGTCCAGCTCGCTCTCGATGCACCTCTGTGTGCCTGTCAGTTTCCCTTTCATATTTTCATTTCTGTAAAGAGCTAAAAAGGCATTTATAAAAAGGCATTTCTGCTCCATTGCTTCTCTGCTGACCTCACAAGTTTTGTTGGCTCGTGATACTCTTTCAGCCAATCATATTCAAAGGATATGGTCAGACAGATTTCCTGCAACACTTTGGTTGACACATGATTCAGTTGTCAATTTGGAGAAGGCAAAGTAGCAAATATGCTCACTAAAACATTCAAAAGATGAGCCTTTTCCAAAATGGGGAGTTTTTATACCATCTGATTAAAAATGTTTAACACATTTTTCACGTAACTTATCTATGACCATCTGAAATTCTGGATAGTCAAATCGGTACACACAGGCACACACACACACGCACACACACACACACACACACACACACACCAAAATCAGGTTTTGGCTAATAGCGCCCCTGTCAAGCATCACATATTACTCTCTAATATCTGATGGTGAAATACAACGGCGATGGTATTTACGGTTACTTCTTTAATAGTTTCTTGTGAAGTGTGGGCTACATCAAAGATGCTTTTATTTGTGCCGGGTAATTGCGAGTCGTAGCGTTTGAAGAGAAAAATCACAGTAACAAGGTGACATTGTTTAAAAACCCTGTGCTTACTGAAAATTGTGCTGCCACTTCCTTCCTCATTAATCTGTCACCAGCCATAAGAAATGCTCGGGGACAAGCCTCGGTGCTTGTCCTCACTCAGAGGCGTTTAAAATTAAAAGTTGTTCCGTTAGCGCATTTTCGCTGGCGCGTTCATTGTCTGTGAACAGTCATTTGCTCCGTCTTCAGGAAAAAATGCAATACCCGTTAATTTGAGAATTTTCGTTTTCATATGTGTTTATCTCTCCTAATACCCCCCCCCCCCCCACCCCCTCAAGCTCCCATGTTTGGCTATAGGTTTGGGGTGTTTATTTAATTAAATTTTGGGGTCAGATTTGATTTACATACCACGTTGCCTCCGGTGCATTTCTGAAGCCATTTTGCCATTTTCACACCTAGCCTATACTTAATTGCACTTGATGTATATTATTAAATGCAAATGCATGTAATTACACTGCAATAGCTTTACTAATGGCAGTCGAGCGTAATTGGTTTTAATGGGCCGACTGTATTCTGCGTCAAAATGGATCTGAACCCACCGTCGCCTCATACTCCAACTTCCAAGACAAACATAATCTTTGGGGACACGTGTACTTAGCTATAAACGGGTTGAAAAGGAATCAAACAGAAACATGAAGTATCATTACTGATGACAGGGATGCATTGCATTTAAAGAATTAATTCATGCTACCAGTGTAAAGAATTCAGCTACTCTAGACAAATAATAGGTTGTGTTGTGACAACAAGATATGAATTATGAATTGTGCGTTTCTGTAGTACACGCAGTAACACAGCTTGAATCAGACAAAGCAGTGCAACTTGCTTGCAGCACTTTTCCAGTTGAGATAGCTCCATGTATTTCTTCATTCTCTCTCTTTTTTTTTTGGTTATTGCTGTAAGCAGCAGAATCAGCTGGAGCCTCTGAACTTTGACCCCGTACAGGAATGGGCTGATGGACAGGAATACAAACTCGGAATGCATTCCTCGGCACTCTCGACCAAAGCGCACCTGATCTGCTACGGGAACAAATGTGATATGGAATCCCATAAGCCTCTGACTGAAACTTTTCAGGAAGCCGTGCATTATTTATCTTAGCATCATTTCTGAGGCTAAGACGGCAACTTAGGCTTCTTTTTTTACCCACAATGCCCCATAAGTGCAGGGGCCGATCTTCCAGGAAAAGAAAGTCGACACAATGCAAGAAAAAAAACTTTTTCTTCCAGTCTGGATTACTTGTAATTTGTATAAATGTTGCCAGAATATGTTGTGGATTCTGTGATTTGCAACTGTATTACGTAACTCTTTATTTGGATTATATGCCATAAATCGTACATAACACAGTCACAAGCATGACATAAAACCTCTGGTCATAACCAGACATACTATTTTTTTCATTCATGCAGTAAATTTTATGAAAAAAAAAAAAAAATTGGCTGTGTAATGGCATGGTTATAACTGGTCATAAAATGTCTTATGACATGCTTATGACAGCCTTAGCCATTGAATACCCTGTATTTGTATGTGCAATACCAAAGAGACATATGTATGTATGTATGTATTTATGGATGTGTATGTGTGTATAAATGTGCATGTGTATATACACATTTTTTATGTCTATAAATTTTTAACTGCAAGTCAATGTCTTGCGTCAATCCTTTCTTGAGGAAAGTTCTAACGGTTTCAAAATGATATAAAATGTTCTCTTTTCTCCGCAGCCCTCTGTTCTATTACAGAGACCGATTCCCGAGAGGAGCTTCTCTCTTCCTCTTTATTAATCTTTGCTTTCATCCGCCCACTCCTGAAAGCAGACCTCAATTCACAATTTTACCGCTGTAATTGTGGCGCTCTGAGAAGTTCCCTCTCTTAATACGGCGAGAGACTCCATTTGCTCCCGCTTTCGGAATTAGAAACAAACAATCTGCCGCGCGAAATGATTATGTGCATTTTTAATGGCATGGCATTCGGAATTACGTTCGCTCAAATGACGATACTTGAGATGCTACATCGCTCGCTTTGCTGCACAGAAAATCATATATTATATGTTTCAGAGTTATATATATATATATATATATGTTTTCTATTCAGATGTTAAAATTAGTGGAGCGAGGCAGGCATTATATCGAGCAATTTCGCTGCAGATTGCCTCCGCTGTCTTTCAGTGAACTAATAAGCAGTTCAGAAAGCATCAAAGAGGAGACGGTGTCGGTAATACAGTTCATGTGAAAGCTACACCCTCGGCGGTGTATAATTTCTGTTTGTTTCATTTTTTTGCCGAATAACGTGTCCTTGTTTAAACCTTTTTTTTTTTCTTTTTTTTTTTTTTAGACCCCTGTCAACGTTTAATGAGAAGCTCGAGGGAATAAGCCACAGCTGGAGTGGGCTGACTGATCTGGAGCAATGACACAAATTCACGAAGGAGAAACTTATACTTTGTAAGTTGAGACAAAGCTGCTCCACCCACGAGTGCCTTTGCACACACAAGTGATTACCCGCGCATCTGTTGTGCTGGACAAAACAATAATGCGACGATGAAACAAAGTCCGAAAGTCTTGTTTTCTTTCTTTCTTTCTTTTTGTTTTTGCTTGCTCATCTCCATGACCCTGTCTCTATTTACTATGAACAATCGTCCTGCCCAAAGCCAGCTTTCTTTGCTGAATTATTGTGGCTACTTGCTCATTCAAATAACTTCAATTAAATTACTTTCATAAGGTAGTCACAGGGTATGGAACAATGCTAGACGGCTAAATCTAGGAAGAAAGAGCTAAGGATCACTTACTGGGGGAAAAAGTTAACAACATTCTGTTCGGAGAAACTTCAGTCTGTCAAACCTCAGCATGAGGTCAATCCAAACATGAAAATCAGTCTATTTATTGAAAGCTCACACTGCAAGTACTCCAGAGTGGTTTTTTGGGTGTGTTTGTGTGTGTGTGTGTGTGTGTGTGTGTGCGTGTGTGTAAGAAACTATCTAGATCCTGGAGGCTGTAGATCGTGTAATGTGTCCCATCAAAAAACAAAAAATAACAAAATAATCCACTGAGACATGAAAGTTAATGCTACTCATGTTTGAGTAGTTTTCTATTGGTCATCATACAAAAATCATACATTTTGCAGCAATTTTGGTTTTAGAAAAAGTCTAATGTTATGTTGAATGTGCCAGTCAGTTTTATTTTACGTCTCATTTCACACAAGCGAATGTGAAGGACTTCTGCTCTCTCAGGATTCGCTCCCTGAATGAGCCGAGCAGCTTTCGGTCGCTGGAATAGTCCACGCTGAACTTCGGTCGCTGGAATAGTCCACGCTGAACTGGGTCTTCGTAATCCTGTCTTCTGTTTCAGCACGACCTCGTAACCGATGAAGCAATCAAAGCAGAGAAGGGCTGGGAAGACATCTGCTCATAAAACAGGAAAAATTTCTCGCGATTGTCTTTTCATCCACGGAATAGGAAATCTAATGGACTAGAAAATAAGATATAACCTCGCCCCCGTATGGACTTTAAGAAACTTTTGTTCACTGCAAAATATGAGTAGACAACTCAATTTAAAAAAACTAGTTCTAGCTTCCAGATATTCCACAGTCTAGACATGGCAACGTTTACATACATGCTTAGCATTGTATGTTTTAAGTTATCTATGTGTAGCTCTGCTTCTTATTACATGCTTCATAAAATCCTGTTTAGGTGCATGTATCTGCGCTGGTTTTCTTTGCTGAGGTACTGTCGCACTGGTCTGGAGTTTGGTTGTGGGTTTTTGACAGTAGCAGCAGTGTGCTCTGCATTTTTGTCTGTAGGCCTGTAGGACCTTTTTCTCGTAGGGTTATGTAGGGCTTTTTATCCTGTAGGGCTGTATGGCTTTTTTTTTCCTGTATAACTTTTTTTCCTGTAGTGCTGTTGGGCTTTTTTTTCCTGTAGTGCTGTTGGGCTTTTTTCCTGTTGGGCTATTTTCAGATTGTGTCACTGTGCTCTCGGGTGTGTCGGTATTGAGTGACTTGGTTTCATAGTAAAAATAAATAAATAAAAGATCTCAGCACCATGCCTTCATTCCTTGTACATGCAGCTGATGTTTCAAATGTTTAATCCTGAAAGGGTCCACTGGTAAGTTACATTTAAAAAAAAAAAATTCGCTTAGAGATTTTTTTTATCCTTTCAAGATAATGGCAATGGAATACAATGGCATTCATAATCCCTCTTCTAATTAACTGAAAGTTAGGGAGAACGCAAAAAGTTATTTCAGTCAATACTGGAAGTTTCTGTTTCATGTTTACAGTCCTGCTGAAGTTTGAATTGATTGACTGCAAAGACCCAAACATCTGACATTAAAAATAATCTCGCATTCTGTCCACAACATGGACTAGTTTTAAATATGCAACCGAGGAGCTCATTTCATTTTGATATGATTGCAGAAATCAATAGATGTATAATGAATGCTAAGCCAAGCCACAATGGCAGCATCGCTTGAATGATATGGTGTCATGTGCAGTCTCTGGGGTCGATAAATTAATGGGAAATGCATTTGCTGAATACCAGATTTCCAGCTTATTATTAAATCATTGATCAGAGATGTTGCCCTTCTCTTTAAATGACAGCAAAGGGTAATGGACGTGCCCATGGACTGGGATATGTAAGAAGGCACACTTCACAGGATATTTGACAAACTTATGTCTTTGTCTAGAGTGCTTGGATATGTACTTACGTAATGTGGGAGTTGCCAGCATTATCTGCAGTACTGGTTCTAGCACCTTGTCTTAACCAAAAGTTTGACTGTGTACTACATTGATTTTAAACTGGGGGTCCGTAATCACCCTCTCAAATACCTCCGCCCCAACCCCCCCAACCAATCCCCCACATCTGCTATGGCAATGTAAAGACCCCCCCCACACACACACACACACACACGCTCGCTCTTTAAAAAACCTTTTTTTTAAATCACTTTTTATCCCTTTTAAACTTATGTAGGGTGTAAGGATGAGAACCCTTTGTCTACTTGTCTATGTCAGAAAAACATGTTTTTTTTTTAATGATGCAAGAACACTCGAAAGGAGGAGCCTGAAATAACTACCAAAAATCACATTATCATATCTGTGGTACCCAGTGTGTGTTCCTTTATGTCCAGGGTTGATGCATGTTTTTACTCAGCATGGTTTACCCAGGCACTCTTAAATGAGATTCTTAAATGAGATGTAAAACAGTTAATTCTCTCTGCTTCTATCTCCTAAAATGGTGTATGTCTTAAGTGTGTCTTCATTTGCATGTTTGTATATGTGTAAAACAGAGAAACAGTACTGCTCAAAGACATTTTATGGTAAAGAAACTGCTATTTAAATTCACATTCTAAGGAAAGAAGACACTTTTGAACAGTAGACCGGCTTCACATCAAGAATAGTCATTAGGTTCTTAGAACTACATGCAGGATTAATTAATTTAGGACATAGAATTGTAAAATGTGTTAAATTGTTAGCTTTTGGTCCTCTGCTTAAGAGACTCTGGCATGAAAATAACTCATAATGTCGTCGCAATAAAATCTCTCTCTCTCTCTCTCTCTTTCTCTCTTTCTTTCTCTCTCTCTCTCTCTCTCTCTCTCACCGCACACACACACTCCACACTCACGAGCGCCCGCACACACATTTGTATTCAATTCCCTCGTTCCAACTTTCAAATGGCAGGACCCTGTTAGAATATGCCAGCAGGCATTTGCTCCCATTAGTTATTCAAGACAATGATTCACACGTGTTCATTTGAAATAGATTCCATTCTCCTCTTTAAGAGAAAATGGTCCTATCTAGTGCCAGTGAAGAGTTTTTCACAGGAGCATGTTGAGGTGCTATAAAGAACTCCCCATTAAGGTGTTATATAGGAAGCACTTCATGGGATTATCAGGGCTCTTCTCTAACGTTACGAAGCCTTCAAAGTCTTTACGTTGGACACGTTTATTTCTTCAAAGAAAGTTATGTACTGTCTGCGTCATAAGTATTCTATTAATAATAGAAATCGCATGTAACTCTGGTTTAACATGAAAAACGAATAATCGCTGGAGATGTAATCTCCCAACACTGGCCTTCTGTTCTTTACCACTAGTGAGGTTGTGGTAAAAACATTTCTAGCATGTTGGGTGAGCATGAAAATGTATTAAAACACAGCTGCCATATTCAAAGATAAGGTAATTAAAAGATGAAATCGATTCAAAAAGTTATGATTGAGAACCTAGAGATGCTTCTGGAGTTATTTCAAGTGTACCCCTTTTGTCAGAAAATAAAGTGTTGTTCAAAACAAATTAGCATCTCTGCAGTAAATGCCTGCTGGTGTTTTCAGGTTTGCTAATCTAAATTAGACTTGTGATAAGAAAAATCGTGTCAGTTAAGATACTGGTATGTCTGAGTGAAATATTTAAAAACTAGAATTGCTTTAGATAACAGGACAACAAGCCAGCACCTAATGCCCATGCCTGCTTGTCTGCCAGAATTTTTCAAACTCACCAGTGGTTTGAATTCTCTTAACTGCTAATTCTCGACAAGACTGCCCTGCCTCAGCTGCTGCAATGCTGATTTGGGTAATGCTTGGCGGACGGGCGGCTATGCCGATACTAGGCCGAAGCTGGGCCGACGGTGGGCCGACACTGTGTGCTTTCTGGCTGGGAGGTTTGTCAGGGTTGCACGTCGGTTGATTAAATTCAAATGTGTACAGTGTTCCGCTGAGCATACTGCCACCGTACACTTTAGATGTCAGTGCTTAGAGCTTCAAAACTGGAGAAATATAAAGAAATAATAGAAACATCAAGGAGATATGCTGTCCTTTTAATCATGCCTGTTAAAAGTGAATGAGTCAGAATTTTATGTGTGCCGTTTACACAATTCAATATCGTGTCAAAACATGCCCACGGTCAATTATTGAAATGTTCAAATTATTACCCATGCATTATTGAACTTTCTGTAAACATTCTTGAAAACATGATTTATTTTTGAAAGCGGTCTGCATAAATCAGACAGGCTGTCTAATTCATCAGTGGCTGAAGTGCCTGCTATCTTATTCGC
The DNA here is from genome assembly GCA_039654925.1 of Anguilla pacifica. Lineage (NCBI taxonomy): Eukaryota > Metazoa > Chordata > Actinopteri > Anguilliformes > Anguillidae > Anguilla > Anguilla pacifica. The sequence goes on along the minus strand of CM077290.1, from coordinate 54,164,279 downwards.
CTATGTAATCTGACCAGACGGACCTGGTGATAATATTGCTTTTATGTCACCGGTCCAGCGTAGCCACGTCGAGCTTCATTTGGTTTGTTTTGCTAAAATTAGTTTCTCCTCTCAGGCAAAACTTTGCCTATGTGGGTGACTGTCCATTGATTTCCAACTGCAAAATAAAACAGTGTAGGCATACTGTCTGCTGCTATATATATAGTTAGGTATAATGCAACAAATATATTAGGATAGAGAATAGCATTTGAGAAAGCAAACATTAACCAACAAACTAGGGCTCCATTTATTATGTATGGGAAGTAGTTTGTTTTTTTGTTTTTGTATTTACTTTTTCAAATCTCTGCTCAATGTCCCAACAACATATGAGTTCATTATTTGTTAATTTCGATAAAGATTGATACAGCAACTGAGCCTTACCTACCATCCATCATGTACAGAAAAGCAGTCACATACTTGCTGTACTGTATCAGAGTCATTTAAAGAAGGCCCAGTCGAAAGATATGTTTTCATTTATACAAAACTGCACAATAATAAATTCTGACTGATGCAGAGAAATATAATCAGTCAGATTGTATTTGTAGCATGTAAATAGCACGTCATTGCATTTGTACACTGAAGCGATGTGTTGGATTGTGTCTACCTACCTCTGCATGCTTTTTGTGAGACCAGTCAAGCAGGACATACGCTTGATAAAAGGAGAAATGGCTGTATTCATAACTGTCATGATTTGCATATTTATATTCAGCCAGTTGCATCAAATATCATTTTTGATAAATGAATAAATCAGGCTGCACATTGAGACCTACAAAACAGAAAATACAAATAAAATGTACATCTTGCTTTATTTCTCATGCCATTCCAACAGTATGAAAAAATATCAAATTCTGACACATACAGAAAGAATTCCCTCTATACAATCAATTAAATTTATGCTTGTGATTCATTTTTTGATCCTTGCAGCTGCATTAAATATCTATTGATCCTCCGAAGACTGGCCTTAATCCTAATGCAAAAAATAAATATGAAATAAATTCACCTCCAGAGAACCTAGCCCTTCGAGAAAGCGCGGTTTTGCAAACAATCGATACGAGCTATCGGATATAAAATAACCTTTTGATGACCACTGTGAAAACGCGAGCTCTCCGACCATTTCTCACGCCTTCATCGATTTTTCCACTTGTTTCTCTTTGGTTCTCCGTCAGAACTTCAAGCAGTGTTACCTTTTCAGTTTGAAAAATCCCCCTCTTAATACCGAAAGCCCAGGATCTTAGGTTAAGGAGATTTATATATGTAAAAACTATCTGGGTCTACGTGCACTTCACCCCACACGTTCATTTATCTGTTTTTTTTTTAAAGTTACTTTTAAGTCGTTTAGTTTGTTTTATCGTAGCAACCGGGACACGCTGTGCTCCTTGCTATCTTAGTCTTCTGAGGTAATTGAACTGGTGAGATTTTTTCCAGGGACACGGTCACAACCTGAGGTCAAAAAAACCATAGATAAGTTGATCAAAGTTAATGAAAAGAAAATATTGACTCTTGTGAGGTTGGGCTCTTACAAGGTCCTCCAGAACACAAAAACCGATAAAGCACGGATCACGACAAGCAAAAAAGCTTTGGCTTAAAAGAGATTCGGGCATGGTAGTGTGGTGTGGTAGTCTTTATCAAGCAGAAATATTCTGCGCTGTTGAATGAAATGTAGAATAGCATTAATATTTCTGTCCAAGATGTGAATTTGAAGGACTTTTAACAAATGACAGATTACAGATAACAAACCACGATTATATTGTTGCACTTCCAGATTTAGTCCTGCAAAGCTAATGGGGAATATTATGCTTAAATGGGAGAAGATGTTGACGTGCGTAATTGCATTAGGGTTTGCAGGTTTTTCCGTAGAGTAGCTCTTCTGTAACTGTTTTTAACGGCTGTGAGTTTTGAAATTTCATGAAGTAAAATGACAGCAGGGCTGCAGCCTATATTGAATTGTTAAACTGTCTGGAGGTTACGGTTTCTGAGAAACTCCGAGAAAAGAAATGAAAATCAGTTTTTTTTTGTTTAAAAAGCCGTTATTCCTTCCCCTGTGTTATCCGTGATTGCCTCGGTGAAAGGCCCAAGTTTCAAACCCAAACTTGCACAGACTTTCCTATCTTTCCTGCTATCTGAAGCAAGCCATCTAAGTCCTTATTTAATTTTAATATCAGATAATCAGATTCAAGTGTCTGTTTTTATTTTTGTATTTTCTTTAATGCCTTGTGGGGAAAGTGTTGAGTCGATTCTTATGGGAGCCATTCATGTCGACATCAGAATGTGTTTTGTGAGGCAATAAACACCATAAGGGGTGAAATATGATGAGGAAAATGTTGCCTCACATCTTTTACAATATTGTACTGTTTAAATATGGGAATATTTAAACAGAATCATCTGTCTGACATTAGGGTATTTCTATTAATCTGCCTGTGAATTAAATTCTTCTAGATCCTGGGTTTTTAACAGAAGGTACCATAGGTACCACCCTCAGTTTGCGATTGTCAGTGTCTTCGCCCCGCCCCCCAACCCCCCCCACCCCAGTTCCACGCACACAATCACTCTTAAACCTTTTTTAAATACGACCCTGTTTATCTCCTGATTGGGGCACACCTTTGAGCCTGGGTGGGGGTCCCTGGATCAAGACTGGTTGAAACCCCCCCCCGTTCTAGAATATTATTCCGCTTCTTTAGTTTTTTTTTTTACATTTTAATGTGCCGCATATTCACATTTAGCATATTCAGACCCTTACGGGCCACATCCCCCTCCGTCGAGACGAGCTCAGAGGAGAGAGAGGCTCCCGAAAGGTGCTCGTCGGATTTGGTCTCAGAGCGTCTTATCTTCCCAAATATAGGAGCGGCTCTTCGGAGATATTTCTCTGCGCTGCTCTGTTTAAAATCCATTTTGAGCTGCCTGCGCACACCCCCAGCACCCTCGCTTAGTATGCAGGGGGGGAGGCGGGGGGGGGCGGGGGGGTACATCGGGCTGGCTCAGGGAGCACCACTGTTCTGTCATTTTTTATCAGATTTCCCTCGAATTTACCAGTTAGTTTTCCGAATCCAAATTTTATAACCTTGGGTCCCAGGGCGCTGGGCATATTTAATGAAATATGTTAATAAATGTGGGATTGTACTGGTGTAAGCAGAGCTGCTGCAGACTCAGCTCTCTCCACGGACCCGGTGTGCAGACCAAAATAAGATTTGTGTTGGGGAGCAGGAAGCATATTAGCGTGGTCATGTCCTGGCATAATCTACAATGAAATCAGGACTATGACTAATTTGCTCTGCTATTAGGGGGACGATAAAGCAATTGAGGGACAGGGAGATATTGCAGATGAGGTTTACAGACACTGTTTAAGGTTTCACGTTTGCTTGTTTACTTTGACGTAAGACATGCTCCCGGACAAAAATGAACCAACATGCGCATTCCTGCATAGGGTTTTTTTTAATTGTTTGCAGACTTGTATCAGAATTTATTGATTGCTCTGACTTATTGCTTATTGCTGCCATATATTGTCTACAATTTTTTTTTTTTTTTTTGCTATTTATCTGCATCTATAATAAGTGACAAGCGATGCCAGCTACAGAAACATTCCAAAGATCCGTGGAAATAAAACTCTACATAGAAAGTTGCATACGTGCTAATGCAAGAGGAGCTAACTTGTGTAGGTGTGGGTATTAAGCGCTACGTTAGCTCATCGGAAGTGTTTCGCGAACTGCGCGCCCTGTGCTACGCTAACGGGCGTTTCTGCGATTGAATTTCCTCGCCGTGGCGACTCCTCCGAAAGGGGTGAGGCTGAGCAGAGCACGGCGAAAATGTAGCGCCTCAAATTGAGCCTAATTTAATCGAGCGGGGAGCGCGGAGACCGTCTGAGGTTCTCACTTAGCCCCTTGGGCCCGACTGTGTCCAACATTTAAGTCCGAAATGCTCCCCTTCTGAGTCACTTATTCGACGAATCCCCGCTCCTGGCAGAGAGGCCGACCTTCTCGGTGTCCCGGGGTTTAACGGCGGCGGCCGGACGGCGGCTGGCGCTGATGTAATGGCGTGCAACGGCACGTTCCTTTTCCTGGCGTCCCGGCCAGCGGCCTGGTCTTCAGCGCTGCGTGGCTTCAGGTCTGTCTGCGTCTGTCCAACTCGCACAAGGTCAACGTGGAAAGTTGTACTGCTGTTAGTAACGGAGTTGATTTCATGTTTGTTTTTTTTTTTTTACCTGAACATGGATGGTGGAAACATGACAAAACATAACATGACATGACATAACATGACTTAATATAACTTAACATAACATGGCATAACATAACAATGTAACATAACATGACGTAACATAGCATAACATAACATAACTTAACATAATTAATATAACATAACTTAATGTAAGATAGCATAACATAACATGACATGACATAACATGACATAATGACAAAGAACAGGCCATTCAGCCCAACAATGGCCGCCATTCTCCCTCCATTTTACCTTGCGTCATGCAAGAGTGCAATGCGCACAGTGGCCGCCGCAGTGAAAGCCTCTGGCAGCAGAGGCAGCAGCAGGCAGCCGGGCGGCGGGTAGGGGTGCGGAACAGAAACCCCGCCCGCGTTCGGCATCGTGGCGCGGCGTGGCGTGGCATTTTTCCCAGCAGGCACTGCGGCGCGAGCGCCCGGGTCCCCCCGCTCGTGCCCCCGAGCGTTAGCGGCAGAGCCAGGCTGTCACAGCGCACCGCGGGATCTTCGCCGGCGGTTCCTTGGCTGTGATCGTTCGGCGGCATCTGCTTCCAAGCGGGATCATAACTCTTTCCATAATTAGCTGAAGGTGTTATGAGCGGGCAGGCGGGCGAGGGGGGGCTGGGGGGGGGGGTTGTGACGACAGCGCCCCTCGTAGGACAGAAGAGATCCTGCAGTGCCCACAGCTGTTGGGATGGACACACAGAGGGAGAATATTTTAAGAGAAGATGGAAGGCGTGTTAAAACTTAGCGATGAAATAGTGTGGGCTGTAAGATTAATTCAGATACTTGGAATTTGGAAGTATGGGAGTTATTTGGCATGATAGTTAGAATAATGATAGTTGTTATGTTCAGGCAACATAATTCAGTACAGGTTCTTTTTTGTTTTTGTGTCTTCTTACAATAGCCTGTCAATTAATTTGTATTAATTCCCTTTAACTGGGTGTATAAATTCAGGCAATTAATGCAATTATTTTCTTCTACTTTTCTTTTTGGGCATTATTCTAACATTTATATTATTTAGATTAGGTTTCTGGACTGGCCAGTTTGTATAAATCCAGTATGAAGGCCTTAAATGTGCAGTTCAAAGAGATGTGCTCTGAATTTAATCAAATTGTAAACCCTGCCAAAAAAAAATTAAAAGCAAAAACACATACAGTAAATCATATGAACATACATTCATGTGCATATTGATGCAGAAGTGCCTCCTGCAACTTGGTATCTAGGAGAGGAATAGTTTCAGTGTGTTCCCTCTCTTTTTGAAGCTCTTTTCAAAGGGGGAACATTAAATCTGCCTTGGCACCAGCGAATCAGGCTAAGAAGGCGATTTCTATCATTTTTTTTTTTTTTTTTGAAACCCAAGAACCCAGTGAAGAAAAGGCAATTAAGCTAATGCAAGTGGAGTGTCATAAGGTTGCAGATATTTCAAGAGCCGAGCACTTTAGAGTCTGGAAAAGGAGGAGAGATCTTGCATAAAACGTCCCCCCCCACCCCCCCCCCCGGTTGAGATTTATTATGCTTTTAGCCGTGTTATATGTGATGCAATTAACAGAAGGTGCCGATAAAGCCTTCTCACAAGGACGTGGTCTTCCCATGCCATCTGTTATTAATTGCATTGTCCTCTGTGCCGCGGGATAGAGGGGAAGAAAAGTTCTCCCGCAGCCACAAGGCGGAAGGCAATGCAGCCAGGCGCCACCTCACCACCCATATTTCCTAAAGGATGGTTATGTTTCAGGGCACAAATAACTCCACATATAAAGGAAACAAAAAACTAATAATTCTCCAGTTTAATAAGCAGTTCCATAAACCTCTCTCCTCTCTCCAGTCCACCCACACGCTCTCATTAAAGGGCTGCATCAAGGATGTTTGCTGTTTCGTCGCATTATTTCATTTAAAAGATCAGATATTTTTCCTCTTTGTGTTTCGTTTATGTAAACTATTCCCAGTCTTTTTTTTTTTTTTAAGAAAACAGCAACGAAATTTTTTTTTTTTTTTTTTTTTTTAGATACCAAGCACAGGAACCGCTAATGAAATCCAACGCAATATGCGTGAATATAATTCAGTGACGTTATGTTTAAAAAGTCGGGCTTTTGTGTCGAAGGCTAGTCGTGTGCCGTTGCGTTAGCGTCCCTCGAAGCTGGGCCGCGCTCGCTAAAGAGCGGATTTGGGGGGGGGGGGGGGGGGGATGGGGAGGGCGGGGGGGAACTGCAGAGGGCAGCAACGACAAGCGAAAGGGGTCGGCGCCTGGAGAAAAAAAAGGGGGGGGTGGAGGGGGGGCGGAGAATGTTCCATTCCGTGCGCTCGCCGCGCGGGCACCAGCTAGCGCTGAGCAGAGCAGGCCGCGGTTCTCAGCGCGTCGTCAGAGCCGTGGAACGCATCCAAATCAATAAGGCCTCGCTCCAGGCACCCGGCACAGACAGCCCGTGGGGTTCATTTACAATACCAGGGCGCTAGCGCCACACCAAAGCCTATTTCTGCACCGCGTTATGAAATTGCATGATATGGAAAATTGAGTTTTTTCTTCTTTTTTTTTTTGTTGTTGCTGTGTGTGTTGTATGTGTGTGATTATTGTCATTAAATGATTTTTAAGAGGATTTTTTTTAAAGACGCGGTTAGAAGATAGATTAGATAGATAGAAGATACCATATTGAACACAATATGTTTGAACTCATAAGACCCTTTGCTTTCCCCACAGAATGTACAGCAGCTTCATAATATGAAATAAAAGGAGGCCATTTTGAGAAAATGTGAAGACCCGTGTTTAGCTTCATGAGGTGGCAGCTACAGCCCATACCAGCGTACAACAGATGCATTTCAGTGTCTTATCTCTGGTGCACATCAGGCAGTACCTTCTGGGCTTTTGAAAGCATTGCATGTGAAGGTTGAGGAAATTATTTCCTGTCGTGCCATGCTGTCTGTGATCTCCTCACGTCTCCTGCATACAGTCGCGTTGCATAGGAGGAGGATTTAATTTTTGTTTACGACGACGGCTTCCCCGCAGAAGTCTCCCCATGTTCCATAACTCCTCATTAATTCGCTGTGTCTATTCATGTAGAATGTTGTGGGCATATTATGCGGAGGCTAAACCGAACAAATTGGATCCGAGCAAAGGTTCAATTATTATATATGCTAATGTTCAGGTACTGTGGCAATTTAATGCTCAAAATAAACACGCATATCCAGATTGCATAACGCAGTGAGGAACGTTGAAAATATACTTCTTTTCAATTTAAAGGGTCAAATTCCACCTTTGAGAGAGGAAAAAAAAGGTTTGAGAAAAATAAATATAGTATTTCTTTCATGTACTGCGGGGTCCAGAATGATATTACATCTAAAATGGTTAGGTAATTAAGAGGATGTACAAAGCTCTGAAATACTATATGACAAGAGGTGAGTACAAGAAAAACTAGAAGTATCCCCAAGACCCGATTTAGCATCTTTAGCACATTCCTCAATTGCAGTGCGATTGAACAGCACCTTTCTCCTACTCTGGATTACAATTAATGTCAGACTGTAAGTGGTGAGGATTTCCCATTATATAAGATTTTGGTTTAAACTCCCCTTTTTTTAAAAAAAATTAATGGATCAAATAGTGAGAATGGGACTGCCATTCACAGCCATTATTCAGGGTGGGAGTGAGTCGCGGCCACTACCGTCTGCCGAAAGTAGACTGCAATCAGCAGGCTTTTTCCGTACACCTAATATTAGTCCTGTGAGCCTGTGGCTCAATTTAGGCTCCTAATGGAGAGAGCTGACTTCCACTGTCAATCACTGACTCGCACGGGTGCAGCCAATCAGAACCCCTTGCTGTTGTGCAAAAGGCTATGATTGGTTGAAATCAGTGAGTTCCCCCCACCACTCGTGTTAGTGTCACTCGTTTTTAGGTTCCGTGTTTATTTTCTGATACCCGGCATTTCCCACAGAAAATATCCATGTCAAGCAATAATTCAATGTGCCTGGGTGTATTGTGGGTTTAATAGACTATTCAATCACAATAAACTTATATGACTCAAGAAGTATAAGTTATTGCTCACCTTATTTTCACCTACTTAGCTGAAGGATGACACAAAATAGAAATACAATCTAATAATAAATAATAAGTAATGATAATAAAACAGAAATAGCATCCTATTTGCTCGGCTCTGTATGATTTACAAATTGGAAATTGAATTAGCAAGTTTCTCGTTAGACAGTTAGAATCCCAAGAAACCATTTTAATGCGGCCTACTTATTTTTAGGATTAAAATTGTTAATATTGACATTTCTGAAACATCACCCAGAATTTTCTTGCATCCAGAGAAATAAACAAATTGACCCTTACCTCTACCAGAACACAGTGCTAAAATAGAATTCTTCCCCAGATCAAGTATTGTTTACCGTAAATGATGTCTCAGCTACATTAATTATTAAGACCCTCTGTACAGCTCTGTAAGCAGTGATATACTGCCAAGCCATTAACTCTTGAGGGTATTACTTTAAATGAGCAGCTTCAGGTTCTGAGCTGTTTCGGTTCAGTGGTATTTATAAAGATATCTCTTACATCCCTCAACGAGAGTCATATTTTTTTGTGTGTTGTGTGACTGTAGCCATTGCATGTAATCGTTTATGTCTGTGAATCAGGTCCATGAAAAGAAAAAAAGAAAAAATCACAATCTCCCGATTTTACGACGTTCACTGCGAAGCCGCAGAGACGGAGCCGAACAAATCCGGCGTTGTATCGAAACTGGCTTTGCTTGGCAGACACGGCTACGGCTTCAGCTAAAGTGGCTCTATGTAAATTAGCATCATGTGTCTGACAATGTGCCGCCTCTCGCCTCAGTGATGTTTTCAAGCTTAATAGGATTTGATCTATATTTAGAGGGATCATGTCTCGGTTACAGAGGAGGGTATTTAAAATTGAAATTGAGATACCTGGGTAAATTGCTACTTTGCATAGCCTTTTTGACAATGTGTCATTACACAGCACTCATACCTGCCAACGGGGTCGCCTGTTCTATTTTTAAGACGAGAGAGGAGCAGACATCAGCCGTCTTCCCGACCTCAAATAAACAGTCGGGGAGCATCCTTCGACAACATTTCCGACAGGCGGAGAGACGGGCTTCTGACACGGCGTTCCTGGGATGAAGGGCCCTCACTCCGGAAGCCTGACGCAACCCTTCGCCCAGTAAAGCGTGAGGTGACGGATCGGAATGAATGCAAATGATCACCCTTCTCCCGCCCCAAACCCCCCCCCCCCCCCCACACCCCCTCTCCCCCCTGGCGCCAGCTCGCGGCTCACCCGCCAGGGCGTTAGCGGAACAGAGCGAGAGAGAGGCTCGCGGTTCGCGGCCCGGCGTGGCGGCGGAGGAAGGGCCCTGCGTTTCGTCTTTAATTCGTCCGTTTGCCGCGAATGGAAGCGTCGAAGCGTGATTTTGGGCCGCTGATTAAACGTGCCCGTTACCCCTCCCCCTCAGGGGCGGGCCGAGCGGGACAGAGCAGCTGGGGGACTCCAGGCGGCCCTGACGAACACGTAGTTACTTTTGTCCCCGACTTCGGCGGCGAGGCCTAATCGAACCGGCGAGAGCCGGGCAGAATTAATTAGCGGAATGAGGGAAGTGGAGAAGGTGATGTCAGATCCCCGACACCATAAAGCAAATAAGTTCAGTTTACTCTGATGGCTTTAGGAAATGGATTGCCTTGGACCGCTTGACTCGGGCAGCCTGTTTACATATTCGATTCTTTCGAAGTTGAAGCTGCCCTTGTCGTGTTGAAGAGCTGCGTTTGGACTTTACAGTGCAAAAAAGTTTTAATGGGTAGATGGACCGACGTTCAGTGTCAAAGGAAGTGTGCTGGCCAGAGTGTGTTCCTGCCTCTCACCCAATTCTGGATAGGCTCCAGAACCCCCCACGACCCTGCCCAGGATAAGCGGGTATAGATAATGGGTGGAGTCCAATATCAAGTGTTTCTTTATTTGTGTTAAGGTATCTCATCTCTAATTCCATGTAATCAACCCTAGAGATGGTGACAAGGCCACCAGGCTGAGACAGCTTAGTTATTTTGTATTTATTCATTTTATCTGACACTAGTTTAGTGTTGCTCATCTCAGTTTAATTCAGTGTTGAATGTGTTACACTGTGGCTCCTGACAGTCCTGGTGCTGCTTTGTTTATATATATATATATATATATATATATATACACTATATATCATCCAGCACATGATTTCTTAGTCACTTAAATATTGAAAAGGGTACCTTGATGTCTTGGCATTTTAATTATGCTCGCTTTAGCAAATGCGTGTTAATTTGTGCATTTGAGACAGCTTGCGATTTGTAAATATTTTGAAATTATTTGTAAAAAAAAAAAAAAAAAACGAGGGGTGGGGTGGGGGGGGGGGGTAGGGGGGGCTATCGAGGAAACGGAAGGGAATGGCTGTGCTGTGTGCGGGGGAACAGGAAGCGGGGTTTCGCCATCTGTCCCGTTCCACGCGCTTCTTTTCATTTGAATTGCAGATGGGGCCATGCGGAGAGAGGTTTAGGAATCATAATTTTGGCAGATTTCACAGGGAGAAAGGCAAACATGTTTAAGGCCTGCCATCTTCGCCACGCGAAGCAGAGGCCGGGGCGAGCTCTTTGTTTTGCTCGGGAAAGCCCCCGTAAGCGGTCCCCTCGTAACCAGAACAGAGTGCGGCAGAGCCTGTGACTTTCAGGGATTTTTAGATCAGATTTTGAGATTTTGTGGGATTTTAGTGTTTGGTAGTTCTGTGCACAGCTGATTCTAGATGAAGTTGATGACCCCCCCCCCCCCCCCCCCCCACACACACAAGCAGGCACGGACACACAAACAAACAACACACACACACATAGGCACACACACCACACCTACACACACACACACACCCACAAACACGCCCATACACACACACAAAAACGCTGCATGCATTTGACATTGTACGACTGCACACCCCACAGACCCACTTGCCTTTGAAACATGGTTGTGTGCTTTCCACATGAATGGGCTTTCAGAAACATCAGTTTCATTTCATTATATTTTCATTGCAGTGATATCTCCACGCAGCTTTTATCCTGCAACACAAATACTTTTTTTTTTCAAGAGCATAATGAAATCCTGAATGCATTTGATGACTGTAGTCAGAACTAAAATATTTTAATGGGCTTACCTCGGATAGGACAGGATGTCAAACCAAGCTGATATCAGTAACAATGTCAGATGATCTAAAACACATTACAGTACATTACAATATTACATTTAGGCATTACACGAGAACTGTTATCCACAATGACTTGCATAGCTTATTGGGACAGGCCTACCAAGGGTTCAGTATAGTTAAAATGGAAAGAACTTCTAAACAGAGTAGATGCAAATTATGCAATCTACAATATCTTCCCCAGGTAAGAAAATAACTTCAAAAGTGGAGAGTTGGATATTGTCTTAATTACATGATAGAAATCAGTTTCTGCAAATGATGATGACTATGTGACTGGGCATAGTATTTATATTGTCATGCATCGATCAAGCCAACGCCGACACGATTATTTGCAAACTTGTTCATTTTTCATCCATACACCTGTGGAATTGTCCACTTATAGGTTGTGGTCCTCCATATTTTTTAGTGGCCATGCGCAATCCTCGATGTGCTTAACCTACACACTCATCCCTGGGTTCCATCCCATTCTAATCCTTTTTAATGAAAACGCAAGCCTTCGCTGAATTGGAAAACGAGCTGTAAAGTGCTAGCTGATGATATGGGTGAAGCATGCCTGCTTGGAGATCGCTAGCGACGGGCTACTGTACTGCAGCGACGCTTGTCATAGATACAGACAGCGCTTCTGCCGAGGACGAGCCGAATGGCTGGTTCTCACCAGCGCAGTGCTCTCGTGTCCGCAATTCAACCGTCTGCCGCACTTCCATTACGCGTCAGCGAGTGGCTCAGTGTCTGGACCGTACTTATGCCGGGTCAGAGAACATTTCCATCAGTTCAGCGGTGGAGTTGGTGGATGACATTCCCTCCTCCCCCCTATTTTTTTTTCTCTCTAATTTGGACTCAGTAATTGTGTTATGCTGTCGCACATGCTATCCGCTGCATCAGTATACCACCCACGTCCACTCCGATGGCACCGCAGAGAAGCATGACTGCAGGGCTGTAGTCCTTAACCTTTTGAAGGGCATGTTTTTTGGAATGTTTTCAAGTCAGTGTTCTAGAGCTCCATTGCTTTCAATTGCTAGTAGTGATGGTTACGTCAGCATTAGGATGTTCAGTTAAGAATGTCATTATCATGTATTTGTGATCTCCTTAATGGGTTGACTGGGGGCCAGGATCTCATGGTGGGCTGTGAGAGCGGATTATGAAAAACACACAAAGAAAATAACTTTTGTCAAGCACTTTCCACGGACATTCAGACTGGTCGTGTGAAGCACTTTTGTTATGTGCACTGCTGCAGACGCTGTTCACACGAAGCTGTTAATGTTTTTCATGATTTGAGAGGGAATTTGAGCATCAGCTGTGAAGCTGGAGAAACAATCCGTCCTAAAAGTGGCACAAGTGGCATGAATCATTTTCATTGACTAAGCATGGTTGGTAGGATTGCTGGAATAATTAGAGAATAATTTGGACTGTTCCAACGGTATTGTAGTTTTAGATATTTTAGCCACTGGAAAGAAGTCTGGTTAGTTATTTTTTCTTTGTGGGGGGAGGGGAGGGGGGGGGGTTTCAATCTGTGAATTTTTTCCTTAGTTACTGACTCCATGCTGAGATAGCGAGTCACTGCAGAGCAGCACAAACAGTGCTACCTGCCGAACACCGGCCTTGTTATCTTGAAAGACGTGTCTACAGGGGCCCATTTATTTGTTAAAATAACAAAAATAACACACAAAGATTCCCCTGCACAACCACCGCCATCCCCACTCCCCCCCACTCCAAATTGTGACCTGAAATAGTCTTGGCTAAGGGCCTCACGGAAGGTACAAAGTTCTGGAATGTTGCAAAAATTATTGGTACTTCTAACAGGGTACACAACAGTAATCATAGTCCTGATGTGCACCGGGTAATAGCAAGTTATAGAAACAGATGCGTACCAGGGGGTGAAGAGAGAGAGTGTGTGCGCAAATCCAAAGTCAAATCTTTAAAAAAAAAAATATTTTTTTTAAAGAATTTCTGGAACTGAGAGGAGAGAGGAACACTGCAGCCATTAAGCAGTACTTTCTGTCAGGAAAGTAAAAGATTGCATCTGCGGTAGCGGTACCTACTTTAAATGGAAACGCTCAGAATAATCTTGCGCGCAAAATCATCTCGAGAATACAGAGCAACTCCTTGTCGTTTCGTTTAACTGCTAGATGCTGTGTTTTGAAGCGAGGGGCCCTGTGAGCCTGCCTTTTTTATCAATCAACATCAGAGGCCCAGCGATATCTGCAGCATCACGTACTATCTGTGAACTGTAAGGAGAATAAAATAATAATAATTATTATAAGAAGAACAGGATGAATAATAATAATAAGAAGAAGAAGAAGAAGAAGAAGAAGAGAAGAATAAGAAGAAGATAATAATACAAAGAAGAAGAAGAATTCATCCCACACTTCTGGGACCAGAGATATATAGACATATATAAGCAAATATACAGTATATTGACATGTAACATTTATATTTCAAAAAATAATATGTAAAAGTAAACTAACATATAAAAGTATGATAAAGATGCAAGTGATATCCAGCTGTGTAAATGGATTGCGTCCAAAAATATCATCTGAGTTAGTCACACTGGATAATAGTGTCTGCAAAATGTTGTAAAATAATGTTTAACCTCAGAGTAAATTATATTCATAGAAAATATTTAGAATGATTTTTGATCCAGAAACATTTTTTTAAAAACTGACATCTGATTCCAGTGAAGATTATCCGAGAAGGTTTTTAGCACATTTAAGATCGATTTAGCTTCATTGTTGTTGTACCTTTACTTCCCTCACCCACCCATAAAATGGAGGATTTGCAACATTACATTTTTGAACTTTAAAAGTGCAAAGCTGAAATTTGTGGCGGCAGACACCAAACAGCCATTAAGCAAAACTTAGTGTAGTATGAAAGCCCAAGACATTATCGGCAATAAAAGTTAATGCCTATGAAAAAAGAGCGGAATTCACTAGGAAAATAAAAAGAATGGCGGTCTAAAATGTGATGACAAAATCAATATGGATTCGAGGGGATTGAGATGGAAAGGAATTAAAGGCAAAGCATGTTAAACTTTGTAAAAACGGCAATTTTACGCGCAGGATTCTCTCTCGGAATGGAATTTGCAGAAGAGTAATGCATTTTACAGAATGCTAGAACTTTGAAAAACATAAATTCAGCACAGTTCTTTTAAAAGCAATCAATATTAACAGAATAGCCAAACACACAGGTAAATTCCCTCGAGATTAGTCGCAGAGAAAGAAAAATAAAATCAATGTTGCGCACAACAGTGTTTTATACCATAACAACGAGTCCCTGAAGTTCCTCAGTCTTCATAAGCTTAGAACTCAGGCATTTTTTCAGCGTCCAGGCTACATTTACATGTGCACATATGCAAGTGTGGGTAAGGTTCAAATACCGTTGCAGAGAAAGGAGAATATATCTCATCACTTTCTTTATATTTATTAAAACACCCCATCAATGACCAACAATGCAGTGTGAGGAGGCATATCATCATTTAGCTTAAAAAAAAATTATTTATAAATGCACTTTATAATGGCTTCAATCCCAGCTTAACTCTTCTTTATTTGATTAGAAGTTAGTTATCTCGCCCACAGTAATCTACAGAACAAATACCTTTCTCAGTCTTGTTTTAACTTTTACTTTTTGGGAATGAATGCTTTTTCATAATAAAGGCAACAGACACAGTGTAATGGCTACAGACATACCAATACAGGGTTCAAGGCAATTACATTTAAGCCTCAGTAAGTACAGTTAATTAAATTATCACAAGAAAATGAGTTCATTTGAGAATTAGAGGTTTTTGACCTTTATAATCCATTGTGCTTTGCATGGACGTTGTAGTTTTAATTGCCCTTTGAGTTTGTTAGAAGTTTTCCCTGATGCTTGATAAAATGTGACCTTCATGTATTTGAATGTTTTTTAACACCTTAGATCATGTAACCTGTCAGTTCATGGTAATTTCCCTTTTGAGAACCTTCCCTGTTGCAACCAGGTAACCACTGATTTGATGTTTTCACTGATTCTTGTTCATTGACAGTACTTTCCTGCAGAGCACATTCAATATAAATTCCAGATGTTCTGTATCCATGCAAAATGCTTTAATTTTTTTTACGAAAGCAGACATTTTGGAACTAAACTGTAGTTTTGGGCATGCAATGTGTGGTACTCTTCATGTTGGAAAATAAGAGAATTTTTCAACACAACTTGAAGAGAAGACACCACTCCTGACTGGAAGATTGCAATCAAACAGTCTTGTGTGCAGCACAGTGTTCCCGTACTGAATCTCAGCATTCAGTTCCACGGCCTTCTGATGGCCAAAAATGAAGGCATGCACGTCTGCAGCAAGGTCTGGGGTGAGGTTCGAGGTCCGACCAGCTGCTGTGCTTGCTAATCAGACACGTACGAGCATTCAGTGAAACCCACGTTACCCTGACTGGGTCAAGCGTTCCTAATAAGGTATTCCCATGACTAAAAGTGAGCAAAGCAACATGATATTAGCAGAATATATCATCTCTTCTGCTTCAAACATCTACATTTGAAATATTGGCTTATTCAGCTCACTGTGTTCCAGGTAACGTGTTTATCTGATTATGTTTAATTCATATTTATTGGATATTCGGGCTAATGACAGAATATTGGGCATGGTTTGCATGCCCTAAGTGCTGTGCTAGAGTTGCACATTCTGCCCTCAAGCAAAACCTTGGTGGAGAGCAAGGTTACATTTCATTCACTTTGACTATGTAACCGTGGACACAGGGGCCTAGGAAGATTAGACATTGCTATATGAAGAAACCCCCCCACCCCCACCCCACGCACACACACACACACACACACACACACACAACGACTCCCCAACTTTGTAACTTTTTGCATAGGTTCCTTGAATGGTTGCTTCTGCTTTGGCCACTGTTATTCTGACCAATGACGCTGTGTGGAAAATGTTGTTGGTGTGTAATGGACAAGCATCCCAAATATAATTTGGATAGTAATGTGCATTTATACAAACTTTTTTTTTTTTTACTATCTCTTTTTATTGCCTGATGACAACGTAATGGTTGGTAATAGACGTAATTTGGTAATAGACCCGAATAGCGACCTGCTCCGTTCTGTTGCTCATAGCACTGGCATGGCATGTAAATGAAACGGTTGACGCCCCTGGGACTTCCAGTATAATTCAACCCCTACTGCCAGGGCTCTAACTCAATTTGGTTCAATTCAATTTTATTTGTATAGTGCTTTATTCGCAGAGGCACTGTCACACAGACACTTTACAGAAGAAGAAAAAAAAAAACAGCAAATAGGAAAACTGGGAGAAAAGCTGAGTCTGAACCCCCCAAGGGCTGCAAGTGAAATAAAACACTCCCTTTTGGGGAGAAGAAGAAAAAAGAAAGCACAGAAACTGTGGTGAGAAATAACTCCCTGGTGGAAAGAAATCTCAGGAGGGACCCAGACATAAATGGGGGACCCCATCCTCCGCTGGCCAGATAGGCATCAGTACCTCACACACGCGTGAGGAGAAGCAGAACCGCTTATTCATGCTGAGCGATACTGAGATCATGGAGACAGCTCATGCACATGTGACCTTCTAGGTTGTCCACTAACATTCCGCCTCTTACTCATTCTGGTAAAGCACATTATTATGACATCACTGTAATTAAGGACACTGTTCTCGTCCCCACTTAAAGTGACAGTACCTCAAATATGGATTGTTTACAAGGGTTAGGAAGGTCTCCCAGCTGGAAGCTTTGACAATGTTCAAGGGAAGGTAAGTATCCTCTGTGATACTTACCAACTCCTTCCAGTGTTAGGTGTATTCTCTCATGGCCCTGCGCTGGAAGTATAGTGACTGTCTCAGAACTGGAGTTCCCTTATGCAAAAAAAGAAGACGTTTTTCCCAAGTATGGAGATCCAACATATCGCCATTCTTGATTTCGTTTTTTTTTTTTTTGTGACAATGGGTGTTCTGATAATATTTTCAGAATTTAATTTCACATCCCAGTGACATCAAGACATAGTATCGGCTTGCTTGCAAGTCTTACTTGAAATGTACAACATATTATAATTTGTATGGAAAAATGTGTTTAATAATAGGTCAAAAAAGTTACCAGTGTATTTGAATATTGCTAACTCAATACGTTAAGCAAGATTTACAATATAGGGCAATGTATAGAAAATATATATGGAGTATATTCAGCAGTATTATTCATTGTATTACAGTATATTTTTCAGCATGTTTCATAGTGTATAGGTTCCCCGTTCCACATGGTTCCCTTTTACCGCAGTGAAATTTGATGGTTAGCGGTGTGAAAGTCGGCACTGGGCTGCGGCTGATGGATCGGTGAGAGAGCCATCATCTGAAGACACAAGCACCATCGTTTGTTACTTTCACAGCGGCTGTCTTCAGGGCTTCTTCTCGTAATGAGTTCCTGAAACTTGGACGAAGTGGAGCTGCTGCTGATTTTTCCACTGAGTGGTCGCCACTCAGTTCAGGCGCCGCATGGCCAAGCGTATCGTTCTGGGAAAATGTGCACAAAGAGACAATTAACATGCAATTCTGATTTTACAGTCTGCAGGCTCTGAGTAACTGAGGGAGATAAAAAAATCAACAAAAGTAATTTAACCGTGCTTTCAAAAACACATATTTTGGGAAATGTTACTGTTTTTGTTGATTTTATTTGTTTTATGTCAGCTTGAAATGCACTCAAACAATAATTCATGGAAGATTAGCTCTGCAGGGTAAGTATTGAAGCTGTTGTCCATCTTTGTAGTTTTCTGTTGTAGATAATTTATGTTATTGTAGTTTTCTGTTCTACCTTTGAATTACAATGGATCGGCTTCGCAGGGGTCTGGATTTCATCTGAGGGGCCAGTAGAGGTCAAAGGTCGGGGACATGCAGACTGCAGGACTACCGTCAAACAGGGTCTGCAGTGAGCGGTGACACCCCCGTCGGCCCTTCGGAACATTCCGGTCCCCCACGGGTCGGGAAGAACCGCGAATCCGCCAGGCGCTGTTTGCCCTCCCCCGCCCCCCCGGAAAAACCTCTCAGGAGAGTTGAGGTTGCAGACCGTTCGCTCTGAGCGCGTAGCTGCGGAGTCGGGGGACTCTGCGCTGTTTGCAAGCGGTGAGAGAGTACATATGGTTCTGTACCCCTGACGCGGCGGGAGATGTATAGAAAACATAAAAATGGCGGTCGTGTGGAGGGTATCGCCGACCCTTTTCGCCCCCTCACGCTTCTCCAGCTGTGTTATAGCACCCCCCCTCCCCCCCTTGCCTTGCCACAGGTCTCCACTGTGCTATTCAGTCGATAGTAAGACCGAGGCGATCACCTTAGGGAAGGGGGATGAATTTGCATATGCACTCATACGCTATCATTATTTTGACACGCGCACTTAGCAAACGTCGCTATTGGAGGGCAGCGGGGGAGGGATTGCACAACCTCCATATTATCCATTTACACAGCTAGCCGCCTGCGTTTCCCTGAGCCGCTGAGGTTAAGTACCGTTCTCAAGGGTGCGACGCTGGCGTGACGTCCTAGCGCGCCAACCCCTTGGGTCGCGACCCCCCCCTCGCTTTTTTACCGCCACCGCCACCGCCACCGCCGCGGACTCAGAATAGCACGCCCGCCCACCTGCGCGCTCCGCGGCTGCCGTTCCACCCCCCGCAGCGCCTCGCTTCGCTCGCCATCGCTGATGTCAGACCGCGGCGGTCCTGCTCGCGCCGAGGGGAAGAGGGCGAGGCGGTGATCCGGTGGGTCGGATTCACGGGACGCGTCGGATTCGCCGGCCGACTCCCGTCCACGAGGCTGGAGGGGCCAGGGGACTGCCTGACCCCTACAAGGTCAAGGGCCACACTGCCAGCAGGCAGCAGATTTTCTCCCTTATCGCATTTACTAAAAGGACCCGGGGACCTTGAAATAATGCAGCTTCAACATAATTACCTGCCAATAAAAAAGGTGCCGCCATTTTCGCCTCGGTAAAAAAAAAAAAAAGCGGCTCTTTGCGCCGCTCCCCGTATCTTCCAACCTTTAGTCTCCTACAGACGGTGACTTACAACCGTCCTCAGGTTCTTTAGACAAAATGGTAATTTCCTGCTAAGTCTTCTTTTTCGAGTGAATGCTTTCTCCTTTTAAGTTCTATTCACAGGAGATGTAGAACTTCAGATAATTGATTTTTCAGACAAGGCTAAAGCGAGCTTTCCCCCCTTCTCAGGCTGAGCTATCTGTGTTTATCAAGTCGGATATGTTAATTGCAAGATTGACTCATGTAAGATTTAGAAATGTAAGATTTGGAAAAAGTGCCCCAGGCTTTAAGTGAAAGCAATATTTTCAAAGAAAGTATTTTTGTTCAACTTTTCTTACTTTACAAGTAATTGAGTTTTGGAAACATTTTCCTTATTTAGTTTAATTTATGTGAAATTAAATACTAATGGTACCCAAGTTCTGGACAATATTGCTGAACCAATTTCTCTTGTATTTCCAGAGATGATTGATAGTGTTGTTATTGACCATAAATCAAACATATAATGCATGTTATAAATGCATGTTATTTTTCATTATGACTACTTAAGACTGCGTTATCTTGCTGAATAAATTTAAAATGTGTGGCAACTGATGGTATAGAGTGAATTGCGAAAGTAAAATTATGTTTTAAATATGCCAAATTTCAGTCATAATAGTTTCGTAATAATTTTGCCCTTTCTGATGTTCCTAGACTATATAAATTGATATGTTTGGGTGGAAATGTTGAATCTATTCTGTGGCTGACCTTTGATGGAATCTAACAAAATATTAAAAAGCTGGGCAATATGAGTGCAACATCACAATCATACGGGACAGCGATTCTAAATATTGGAAAATGACATCTCGCTGAAAAACTGTTTAGGACATGAAATTTCAGACTCAAGGTTATTGGATATATTTCATTCCAACTTCACATTAACCTTTTGGAAATACAGAATCAAATCAATAATTCATTCTTTTCTGACCCATCGGCTCATTGTTTCGTCATAACAAAGGCACATTCCATGACATAGAAACGTTGGTTCGGCTACGTTTGTGTCACGTACGTAAATGTCTACTTGAGATTTTTAAAACTTTCAGGACACAGTGAATGGCTGCGAATTAATTTACCGTGTCAAAACGATAACATAATGTAGGATTATTGGTCTTAATTACCAAGACAGGGTACGTTAATTGGCCTAATTTGTGTAATTGTGCAAAATGCGATATATAACGTGAACGATGTCAGTAAATGACAACTCTGAGTCTTAGTTTAGACACTCTAAACTCTAAACACTATGCAGCCTCAGTGTTCCCCAGGTTCATGAATAAGACTGCCAGAGTGCAGTCTTCTGTAATCCTGGCCATCAAGATAAGGCCACTATATAGTAAAATATTCAGTATTACAGCAAATCTAAATGCGTAAATTTTGTTCTGATAGAGCAGAAATGGTCCCTACTGGGCCCATGTACGAACAGGCACCATTAAAAGAAACACTAAACATTGGACTGTGCAGGTCCACTGCTCGTCAATTTATTGATCAACGCATATACAACGTGCGATAGCTTTAGCTTTATATTTGTTTTTTTGTTTTGTTTTTTTAACGTCAGGTATTTGTTTTTACCCTTGACACCAAGATTACCACTTAACTTGACTAGCACCACATTGTTATATCTTAATGGCGCCATAAACAGTGAACACTATATTTCAATACGCCAACAACTTACCCCCCCCCCCACCTCCAAAAAAAAAAAAAAAATCCAACCACAATCTCTTAAGCATTTAGATCCCTATTGAGAAACTTTCTGGAGTGAAACAACCCTGGTGTCGGTACAAATTATGCCACAGGAAACAGCTGTAGCAAGCAATATCTGGAAGTTTTCCGATTCGTTATTTTCTAGTCTTCCAGTCCTGTTGCAGCTAAGGTGGCGAGGGGAGAGCCATGGCTCATGGTGCACAGTATACACCTCTGAACATCATAATATCATTTGGTAACTAAGTGACCTTTTTGAGTGTAAATATTTGTCCCCTCCCCTCCCCGTTTTGGAATGGCCCAATCATTTTCACTGGCTGTGTTGCTGCAGCCCTTGATATCGATCTGGGAGTCCGCAGACATGCGTGGTCTTTCTTCCGAAACACGTGACATCCAGCTGAACCAGGCTCGCGTCCGAGGAAGACATTTCACGTGCAGATTTATCATGCAGGCCGTGGGAACCAAACTGACCGGCATATATGCTGGAGCAAAGACAAACACTATGCGCACCATGCATTATCCCAGGGGCACAACCACTGAGCCCACACCTCGTCATGTCCATATATCTCTGTGTTTGCCTGAAATATTAATGCTAAGAAGGCTCTACGCAATGACCCTCCCTCCCCAAACCATATTAAATTAATGAATACTGTATGGCAATTGCATGAGTTTCCTATGAGGGGCAGTGCAGTATTCTCGAGCAGTGATCACTATTAAGAACTTTCACTATATAAAATATTACTTTAAAAAGGGCTAGGGCAAGTAATCTCTATTTGCCGTTGATTTAAATTAAATTTAAAAAATGAACAACAAATCAATGAGGTATTAATTCCGTGTAGGTGTCATTGTTATTTCACCATAACCAGATACTTACAAAATCACCCCCTGTGGTGCCATACATAATAAACATTAAAATTAGAATATGAAATGACTGACATCTGGCTCTGCGAATGTTTCAATTTATAGGCAAACAGGGGCCGATTGGATTGCCAGTAATTAAATTCAGCGGAATCCTGCTTGAAAATATTCTCCAGTGCGATTTCCAATTAAACTTTTAATTGCACATTTAGCGGGAAAAAAAAAAAAAAAAAAGGCGTACTGACTTTACCCCCTCCAAACTCTGAGCCGCCGCCTAACTTTTCCCAGAGAAGAGTAAGAAATCAGGCGTCGATTTATATCTTTTTTTGCGGGAGGGGAAAAGTTAGTTTGATTTAACTTTATCTTCGAGGTCACAGTCACAGCTTGGCGTTCCTGATGAGTATACAGAAGGGCACCGCGGGGAGGAGGCCGTTCAGCTCTTTTATGGTGTTTTAGCGGTAATCATGGACAGGTGTTCTTCGCGGTCCGAAGGGATTCGCCGTTGTGGTGAATCACCATTCTGGGCCCTCGCTTTTCCTCGGTGAGAACTAAATCAAATTTACCCCCTTTAGACTGTTTCCATATCAGCGGCAACAAAGTCATTTCCCTTCTGCGGAAAAAAGAATTACTCACCCAGAGATAAAAGAGCACAAAAAAACAACAACAACAACAACAACAACAACGACAAGAACAAAAATAAATAAATAAATAAACAGACTAATCGCAGAAGTGAATAAATGGAGGTAAATACTGCAAAGAGAACGGACCTTGGTCGTGTTTTCCCCCAAAATAACAATTAGGACAATTCAAAGGCTAAACTGGGGAAGTTTTCACATTGATCACTCCGCAGAGCTTATGTTAATACAAATGCATACGCAGGAATGGCCTCCTTGCCGACTTTGTCACATAATACATATTACACAGGAGCTGGAGATGAATAAATATATCCTTATTTTGTTATTCACAATTGGTGTGGACTCATACCCTTAGAAAAGGTACAGAAGACTGGAGTGGCAGTAAGCCTTGGAAAAATGTTCCCTTCCTTAACCTTGGCACCACAGCAGTGGCAGTGTATTACTTATTTTATTATATAACCCATCCAGTGTTTGTGGACCGGCCTGCGTCATACAGTGGAATGAGTGATTGCACAGTTTAGTATTATATTTTAATTAATCCAAGTCCAAACAAAGTTAACTTCAGTATCATTAGTTGCATTTCCTAGTTTGTCTCTCTTTTTTCAGTTTTTAGGTTTTATCATTGCTATCATAATTTCTCTTTTTTTCTTGATCGGATCTAATAAATAATTACAAATTGTATATTTCTGCCCAAGACTCTCTGCCGGGGCCAGTGCATAACTTGATTGCGCTGGTAATGATCTGCATTAGCTCCATTATTGGAAACCATAAAACCGGGCAGAGAAATGGACTCGATCTCATTAATATCGATTTCCTTAATGTTAAAAGCACGGGGAAAATATCTAATCGCGGATGCCCCCTGACGCATGCCGCTCGGATGCGGTGCGTCTGGCGAGCGAACGTCTCTCGCTGCGCTGCGGTGCGCGGAACTTGCGCGCGTGTTGTCATCCGACACCCAGGAAGCGGGCCAAGCCTTCCGGATAATTCTTAGCGGGTCCCCGCCGCTCTTTGAAGCCGGTGCGCTTGAAGGCGGGTCCGGGCCGCTCGGTTCACCGCGAAGCGGGCGTGTCACGCGCTCTCTTGTTTCGTATCGTCTTCCCTGCGTCCCGCTCCCGTATCGATCGCGGATTAGCATATCTGGCTGTCCCGCGTTCGTCTTCCCGGCCGTCGGCTCCGTTAAATACCGGAGGAGTCGATCGAGGAGCATTAACGGCCCGTTTGACCGGCTGCGAAAACCTGACCCGGAGAAACCAGAGTGATGCGGTGAAGTAACCCAAGTGTGTGTGTGTGTGTGTGTGTGTGTGTGTGTGCGTGCGTGTGTGTGTGTGTGTGTGTGTGTGTGTGTGTGTGTGTGTGTGTGTGTGTGTGTGTGAGTGTGTGAGTGTGTGTGTGTGTGTGTGTGTGTGTGAGTGTGTGTGTGTGTGTGTGTGCGTGAGTGTGTGCATGCGGGTGTGTGTGTGTGTGTGTGAGTGTGTGTGTGTGTGTGTGTGTGTGTGCGTGTGTGCGTGTGTGTGAGTGTGTGCGTGCGTGTGCGTGTGTGTGTGTGTGTGTGTGTGTGTGTGTGTGTGTGTGTATATATATAATGTGAAATATCCTATCCTATCTGTCTTATATGTTCCAATAGATAAAATGAGGCACAGGGACATACAAATAAAAGGAAAAGCAATGGCGAGTACAACCGTGGTGAAAATGTAAATGCTCATTTTCAGAGAGCCACGAATGGTGTGAAAATAACGCCAATACAATCAAAGCCGGGCCTCGTTCACAGGTATCGACGCAAGCTTTTAAACGTGACGCCCCGCCCATGAATCATAGCGAGGCCTCGTTTCCCCGCGTAGCGGCATTATTACGCGAATTTCGCGACGGTGATGCGTTTCATTCGCGGAAACGGAGACGACCCGCTCTCTGATTGCGCAGTCAACAATTACGGTGTTGGCGCTCGGGATGAGGGGGTAAATGGCAAACCCTTCCGAGGCGAGCGTTCGTTTTGATGAGTTCATTTGTCTTTGTCTGCCGCCGTCTGATGTTTTGTCTTTTCAATTTGCCACGGGAGGCAAAAAAAAAAAGAAAAAAAAATATGAATGCATGCAAAATGGAATAATTATACCCACAAAGAAATCGCGGTACAGTACGGCAAGGCCGTATTTATTTCATCTGAGCGAGGTCCGGGGGTCGCCATCTTTTTTTTTCTCCCCCCCCCGTTGTGACATTTTCAGGCTTGACATTCTGTGACATTTTCAGTTTAATATTGCTGATACTCCTGCAGTGGAACTGAAAGCACGTCTAAAAGAGACTTCTGGTTTTGAAGCTCGTTTTTCGTTTTTTTTTTTCGTTTTTTTTTCCCGGTTTTTTTTTTTCCCAGGCAGGGGGAACTCCGCCAGTTTGCATATGCATAGGGGGTGAAGAGGAGCCGCGAGCGTTTCCCTGCACGGTGGGGAGAGCTTCTAATCTGCCAGGATTACTCAGAATTCACCCCGTCGCAAAGACTAAAACAAGCGGCGAATTTGTCAGGCTGGGGGAAGATTACCTCAGTCTCATTCTGGCCTCCTCGGTTGTTTTTAATACCTTCAAACTTTGTTTTTCCTTATCGCACGCCAGCCTGTGTTTTGCATTATTGTTTTTTTTTTTACAGTGCCTTTAATGTTTTCTTCAGCATGGGAACCAAAATTTAAAAATGACATTTTTGAAATTTTTATTTTTTATTTTTTGGTGTTAACATCTAGTGAGGGCCATATATTTGTTATCACTCTATGCATAAGAGTCCTAAAATTTCATATAATGACCTTCAATGCATTTCCATTGAATGTTTTTTTGTCAAAAATATGGATCACATATTTCAATACATTTTACAAGTGCACAAACTTGATACAGAGAGGTTTTTGCAAATCTCTCTTAAGTTTAATAATGAAACGGCATTCAAATGTTTGTCCCGACTCACAAATATTTTATCCTCATCAGTGCTCATGTAATCGTATACAAATTCACCTTACGGCTTCTGTTTGCACTGATTTAGTAAATTTGTTTTCAAAGTCCTCTACAAGATCCATTAACTGCTCGGTATTGATTTGTTGGGCTTGTAAACACAGCCTTGAAAAGTGAGCGCTCCACACGGAGAATCTTCTCCAGAGTCGCACGTTAGGTCGGCCCTGCAGTTTTTGTGCTTCAGAACTTGCAAATAGCAATATAGCGTATGTGGTGAAGTGTGCTGGTGTCCTGATTCGGAGGGTGCTTGGGAAGTCCTTGGATGTCACAGGATTAGAGGAGCGAGCGGTTGCGTCACTTCACATCACTGTAAAACATGATATGTTGGACAGAAAGTGTTTATTTTACTTGTGTTTGTATCACACGGTGCCTCGTTTTGGTTAGAATGGACACAGATTCGCTCTCTCTTTCTCACACTCTCTCTCTCACTCATTTGCTTCCTTTACCTCTCTATCTCACTCACACACACACACGCAGAATACTCCTTTCTGACAGAAATAGACTGACTTCATAAAAAAAACAAAACATTTTTTTAAAATAAAAAATCAGTTTTACTTTTTAACGACGATAGAATTTTTAAAGCAATCCGTGTTGACCGGAAAGCATCTTATCTCGCAATTAACCTGTTTCGCTGTCGCCTCCACCCGTAGGGATATGCAGATCATGTTAAAAAGGGGTGCGATTATTCACTGCAAATGCGCCCTTCCGCTCTCTGCCCACGGACCCTTCATTATTCGATAATTACCGCAGATTTCACGGCGCGATTTCAAGGTTGAGGTGGCAAATGACCATCATTGTGCAGCATCGCTTGTAAATCCATTTTGGTTCACTTAAAACTCTATTACAGGATTCCGTGACAAAAAAGTTCCATATCTTTGATTCTCGATACATCAAATGACACGCCTTATTGAAACCATTCCAAAGTAATCAGGCTTTTTCACATTTTTTTTTAAAACATTTGTTAAGGTCCGCTCGAAAAGGCCTTTTGTGGTCTTTATTTTATAAATGAGAGTGATAACACGTCTCTGGCACATTGAGTACTTTGCTCCTTACATTCAAAACTCAATGAAAAAAATGTTGGTAGTCCAACCACATCATTGTATTGTGTGTTCTTCCAAAGCAATTTCCTTCAGCTTGGATATGTCTCTCACTCAGATACTCAGATGCTCAGCCATACAGATCATCCACTGTGATGTCAGATACCAGAATGGATATCTAAGTGAATTGCTTCCTGGCAACGCAACTCTTGTAACCCAATCAGGGCTGACGCACATTCCTTTTTTTTTTTACCCTGCTCACAACAAAAACAGTTTCCAGGCCTGCCTTTCGTTCTGCCTTTTAAACTAATTCTGGCGTGCTATCCGAGTTCTGATTTGTGGCGATATTTGATCGAATGGCTGCAAAGAAAAAAATTCCGCCATTTCAGTGAGTGAGCCAGTCTGCCTTGTTCACTTGAAAACCACTGTTGCTAAGTGGCTAAGCTGTTAAGGGCACTAGCCAGAGACAAAATCAGTGATTTCAAATTGGGGACGAAAGCAATGAATGGAAGAAAATATTTCTTTACTCATGGTTTGATAAATCTATCACGTTTAACTTAATCTCGTTCAACCCTTGGTTACTATTGAAAATGGTATATGTTAACAATGGTATATGTCAACATCTTAAATATGTTGTGTGAATATTAGTGCTTTTGGTAGTCTCAGTGACCTTTGGAATCATGTGAAGTAACACTAAGGTTAGAGCTAGGTACAGTCTTCAATCAAGTATCTTCCATGTTGCTTCTGCTTTTAATGGTTATTGCTGGAGATGACTAGCCCAGTGTAAAATCAACTCTGATAGAGTACAATCTGGTTCCATATTGGACTCATGTAAACTCTGTTATAGTTGACTCAACACTGCGTGCGTTCTTTAGTTTTTACCCCTGATTGTGGAAATAGTTGGTAGTTGGTAGACTCATGCTCCTCAAGCACACTTCCTACAGACCTTCTCTGCTATCTCTAGCCTCTCGTCATAAATAGTCCAAGATGAATATGCTACGGCATCGGCTAATAAATCTATGCCATTAAACACGCCGTTTGTTTTTAATTTATGACCAGCCATTAGAGTGAGATTGCGATCTGGGATGGAAGATTGATAAAACACCCCAATGTAAGCCATGGCGGTTGAGAAACACAAAACTTCTGCTTCGTGATGCTAGCTGCATGCGTCATTGCCCTCTCTCGCTGATTTCAGTTAGCCGCCAACTTTGTTTGCCCTGGCAAATTTTGGAGTGCATTCCCAGACCAAAAACCAAAGAGCAGATTGTAATTGATTGTAATCAAAATGCAAAGTAAGCTTGAGCTTCTCTGCTAATGGATTTAATTGTTGTTTTGACTGGAGAGGTGAATCAATCTCGTGGTATCGACTACAAGATCCAGAAGGATTATGAGGCCAAATGGGTCATGCCATGGATGTCTCCGGAAAGAATTACCCAGCAGTCTTTAGAGAGTCATCTGTTTAGATTAAATTTGCATCCTAAAGGAAGGTTATACGGTAGGTTCTTTGAAGACATACTTCACACATTTTCCTCAGTTATTATTACTATCATTATTATTATTGCAACATCAAGCCTCTGGAAGTCAAAGAGTAGTGACTGGATGAGTGACAGGTGTAGTTATTTTGAAACAGAGAAGGTGTTTCATCAAATCATCACATCAATACAGACAGAAAAGAAGAAAAAAAACCATTAAAACCTGCACCGGAATTTGTATTTGAATTTTTCGAGGTAAATGTACAAAGCAAATTTCTTAACACATTATTTTCTGTGTGTAATTTGCTACAGTATGACAACATTACACTCTTTACCCCTGGATAGGGGACTTTCATTTCTAATCTTTTTTTTTTAGCAGTTTTTTTAGCATTCTACTTTCGTTTTGCATTAAATAGAACCTTTGCTCTGCCTGCAAAGTGAAGCTGGATTCCTTGAGTGGAGGTCTAAGGGAGCCAAGCCAGATTTAGAGCCTGTTTACATTCTATCCACTGCAGTTTCTGATTTCTGCATTCAATATGCTCTACTGCAACTACACTGTTAAGTCTTCATGGAAAGCTCTATCTCAGGAAAAAGGTGTGGATAATTTTCTTGACTTACGAGAAAAAGCACAGATATGCTTAAATGCATAAGAGTGGTCAGTTATTAATTAATCTCAACTTCCCAGTAAAGATTGTATTTCAGATTGTCCTTCAGAATGAATCACAACTGGAAAGAAAAGAAGCGGATCGATGTTAGTCACTGTTTAATTTTAGGTTGCAGAATTGTGATAAATATGGATTATTTGCTGCTCAGTTCAAACCCGCATGGAAACCTATTCAGCTGTTTCAATGCCTGTGAACGAGAAGCATTTCCCACACTCCCCTCGAGTGTCCTTGAGCACTTCAAAGATTTATTTTTAGGTGAATAAAAAAAAAAAAAAAGACAAAGGTGCCTGATTTCTTCCTCCTCCTCGAATCGGGCGTCTGAAAGTAAATCGTTCGATTCTGCCCTCGTCTTTAAAAAAGAAAAAAAAAGAAAAGAAAAAGAAAAAAGTTCTGTGGAGGAAATTAGCAATGAAATTTGTGATTGTGTCATTAACGCGGGGCCTTATTAAGAGCCAGCAAGGACAATTTACACGCCTTAATCCTCTGAATGTGAATGAGGCTCGGATCAATTACTCTCATTACTGAGGTGACAGATTCCAATGTGATTTGGGCCTTGCCTTTTGGGCGGCACCGTGGCAACCTGGCTGCTAACCCTTACACCCCCAACCCCCACCCCCCACCCCACACATTCCACCCCCCTATACCCCTCCCCCCCACCCCCAACCCCAACACCGCATTGAGCCGCACAGTCCGCCAACAAAAATCCCCAATAGAGCCTTCTCGCTGTTGTTTCAAAGTCAAATTAATTAGTTCTATATTGTCCACACAGACATTTTTTTTATGTTTCTCGGAAAAAGAGTGTTTATCAATTCCTCTGTGCATATTTTAGTTGACTAGCGTGATATTTAAGACTTAATTAGAGCTCTGTTTCAATTTCTGACTTGTCATTTGGACAAAGGCACCAAGGTTATAACTGGCAGTAATGTACAAACCATTGAGGAGTTGAATACTAATTGCAATAAATACGATCCCGCACTGAGTTAGCACACAATGGATATGTACTACTTTAACATAATTAGCATGATTATGTAATCATACTACATGCCATATAACCATGGTCATTAGTGTGGTTGTCTGATTTTAACATCATAAACCCCAACACGCCTAAACTGTATTAAGTTCAGGCTCTGAGCCAGTTTAACCTCAGTTCATATTACTGTGATTTAAGTTGTTCCTCAGTTGACAGCAATGACATTGTGCCATATTTTTATTAATTTTGTCTGCCATCTTCTTCAGGTAGTTATTAGGTACGTTGTTTCGGGAAGGTTTTGATAAATGTTGTTTTCAAAGAAACATGGTTGCTTTTATATGGATCATTGCATATTATGTTTAACCTCTTAAGGCACAAGCCAAATTTTGCCAATCCTTGCCCATTTAGGGGGTACCCTATTTAAAGCTTTATAACTCCAGATGTAAACACCACAGAGACTTGAAAAATGGCTTAAATGAAGCAAGACATTTGTACAATTTACAATACTAACGCAGATTAGTTTATATTCATAATTTTGAAAGAAATAAACTGCCACAAATGCAATTGTTTTGACAAAAAATCAAAAATAAATTTGCACTTTTTAAGTTTGCAGTGAAATACTGAGAGATATGAGATATACAGGAGGTTAAACTACACCTGTGCTGGATCAAAAACTTCTTGACCACAAGTTCATAAAATCAAAGGGTGGATATGTAGAACTACTATAGATGTATGAAGCAAAAACTAAGCAGTGTACCCAGCGTCTCCAAATCTATCCAAAATGTCTAAATTATGCATTGTTGTAAATCACAACATATTCACATATTTCAATACAAATCAATTGTTTTGACTCAAGAAAATCACTGTTGCATAATTTTCAAATGGGAATTACAAGCTTTCAGTCAGTACAGTGGTCTAAAATAGCTAGGTGTCCAGAAACATATCCAAAATCTCTCCAAAATTGAATAAAATGCTTTTTGTCCATTATAAAGCATATAAATGAGCCCCTTATGAAGGTTTAAGATGAAACATTGCTATCAGATTTAAAAAATAATGCAAAAATATTGTCACACAATGCAGTACAGTACCTAAATGTGTAATAATTAACTCGTGTGTATTTCTATACTCTGTACTCTCGTATGTTTTCTTGTATGAGGGTAGGACAACATGAAAACAATTTTCGACCGCCCACCACGTTTTGGCAATGGTCCAACTCTGACGTCATCACTGTGGCATGCTTCACAAAAACTATTACACTACCATCTAACGCTATCATTTACAGTGTGAAATATTCACATTATATAACACCACTAACCTATTTAAAGATACTTAATTTCAAAAATAACGTATATAACCGAAATATTTTGAGCAGTAATACGAGCATAGCAATGATGAAATCTCCTCTATGTTCAGTAGATAGAGACAGAGACAGTATCAATGACACTGTCCTATTCGCTTCTGTTTTGCTCCAGAAAACGATGTTAGCTAGGTCTATCAGCAACCATATGGCTTAGCTATGTCCAGAAGTCCTCAATAATAATAGTATTTTCCAAGAAATTACGAAATATCGTTGACCACCTTTCGTTAGCTGCAACGTATTTTTATGCTAACATAGAGTGAATGCGCAAGTGAATGCGATGCTAAGAATATTTTCTGTTACGCTGACCTATAAAACGCTATTCCAAAAGCAGAATTAGACATGTTATACATCGTTAGAAAGCTCATACTCTCACCTACTGAATAAATGAATTGTCAATCAAGCCAGACTGTACTAAAAAGGGCGACGACGCCGTAAACAACAGGTGTGGTATTACGCATAGCTATTTTGGAAGATACCCAGGCGTCACAGATGCGCCTATATTTCCCAAACTGATTGTCCAAGACAATATATGACCACGCAGTCTCAAAAGGGACATCTCTACACGTAAAACCAACAGTAAGGATTTATATTTATTTAATATTTAGTCCCAGATATTGACTGTAGAATGACATGGTATCATTTTTAAAAACGTTTTCTCGTTTATGTCGTTGTTCAGTGAGCAGCGTTTTCACTGCTGTATAGGCATATCTTAGGGCTGTTGTCGGGTTTATCTTGTTGCTATGACGGAATATGATTTTTTAGTGGTGAAAGAATATTTTTATGAATGCCAAGATAGACAATATTGTCCATTATGTCAAGGGTGGGGGGTGTTTTTTAGATGAGACTGCAGGGAGGGGGTGCGTGTTAAATGAACGACCAGAGCGACAATGGTGGGGCTGCGAAACTCCGTCTTCGGCATAGTTGTCGTGTATCGTCTACTAATGAAACTAAAACAACGCGTTTCTGTTTTTAACTCACACTTTGGTTGCAGTAGCACCGAATGTTTGAGTTTAGTAATGTAGGCACGCCGGCGTGCCGACCACTAGGGGGTGTGCACTAAGAGGTTAAAGGTACGGTGCGAACATTATCCCAAGTCAATATACATTTTAAATTATGTCAAGAAGATCGATGCAGTGTTACAGAAATACAAACAATATGAGAGGAAGAGAAACAGTCCACCTCTATGTCTGATCACTGACCAATCAGAGCTTCTCCAGGCCTTCCGTGTCTGCAGACCTGATTGGCTCGTAGTTATTTTGCTCGTTGCTCTCAACTGTTGTTTCCGGATTACTCGACACACACACACTCTCTCACACACACAAACACACACACACACACGCACGCACACACACAGTATATAGACCTATATCTATGTTGTTGTTATCTGATTAAGACTGGCTTGGCCGAAATGCCATGTTTTTTAAAGATAATGTTTTCTTTCTTTTTTTTACATGCAGGTGTCACGTCATGTTTTTGTTTTTTGTAACCTGCACCCGGCACCATTCCTACGGTTGCTCCTCAGCTCAGCTGCTCGTACGCGGACGTTTCATCAAGCGGAATATTCACTTACGCCCTGGATAACAACGCACTGCGCAACGCCCGCAAGCCCCCCCCCCCCCCCCCCCGAAAAAAAAAGACTTCACCGGGGGGAACATCCATTAAAACGGGTACGCGCCAACAATAACTCAGAGGTCTGCGCCTCTTGAATTTAGCCCCATAGACAAGAACAGTAACTCAGGCGCGCGCGAGACACCACATAAAAGTTTAGAGACCCCTTTGTGAATGCAGCATGCTGGAATAGCCTTGGGCGTCCAAATAGGGAATTGGCTGCCAAGACTATGTAACTTTGAGGAGAGCGTCTGTGGTTAATATACGCCCTGGATATCACCCACGGGGGGGCATTTTCTTCTCTGACGGCGGCGTCTGGGAAGATTGCTCTCTCCACCTCGGTCACCCTTCGGGGGGGAGAACCGAGTCTCCCGGGCGACTGAGCTCATCTTCGGCGAGAGGTTAAGCATTCGGAAAAAGATGCCAGAGCTGTTGCGAGGGCCTCCTTCTTCCTCCAAAACGCCAGTCATCGCCCATCTGTTGAAGCAAATCAAAATGTTGTGGCGGAGGGAAAGAAATTAAAAATCATTGCTCCTGTAATTTGGTGGAGTATGACGGGAGTCTTTGGTGGATTGACCTTTGACCCGAGTAGACAGACCTCGCATACAGCTGAGAACCTGTGCTTAATGTATTGCATTACAAACCACAGATATAGCAATAGCATTTTGTGCCTTTGCTTCGTTATTTATGTTTTTATTTTATTTTATATGTATGAAGAGGAGAGAGAGAGAAATCCTCAAGACAATGAAGTTGGTTTCAATCCCTGATTTTTCTATTTCTAACAAATACAAATCAGCTGCTTAGGCCTTAATTATGTCTTGACTAGAAGGCAATTTATCTCAGAATCTCAGTAATGCCACTCTTTTATCTGCTGTTCACAAGGTAATTAATATAGGATATTGAGAAAACAGGAGATATTGTTACCTCCATCTCCCTTAGATAATTTATCTCACTTGTACAGGGCCAGCACTTTCCAATGTTCGCTGCTGTTCTTGAGAACTCATTGATATGGTGTGTCTGTTGAAAAGCCTATGTTTAATTCAATACTCTCCTCGTTGAGTTATTTTTGTTTTTATACATATTTTGTAAAAGGATATTCTGCTGGTGGGATATATCAGGTTGGATATATAGAAAACTTGTGTGCTGTACAAATTATGGCAAGTATGGAGTAAAGAGGCACTCACAAGTGACCATAGCATTTTTAATGAATGTAGTTAATTTGATATTATGAATATTTGTTTCAGTATAGCTACCACTGAAATAAAAACTTATTTAGTGCAAATGGCACATAAGGTGAAATAAACTCTCTCCATTCAAATCATTTTCGATACTGACCATACAAAATTGACCTCCTTCAAGCAGAAATTACAGCACCTGTGTCAGTGATCTGATTAAAAATTAAGACCTGTTTTCCCGAGGTGTGCTGTGCTGACTACACCAACAGGGGCAGCACTGTAGCATTATGGGTAAGGCGCTGGGCTTATAACCTAAAGGTTGCAGGTTACTGTTGTTGTACAAGCAAGCTACTGAAGCCAATTAGGTTCAGCAACTTTCTTAGCCTAATTTGTTCCCATATATATCCAGCTCTATAAATGGTTACTATGTACAAAATGCAAAAAAAGTTGCATAATGAAAAAGTAACAAAATGTTCCAGTCATGTCCTGAAATGTAATGAATAACCTGATATTGCTGGGATGGTGGAGAGTGGCTTTGGCCCTGGGATACGCTGGGAGATGCTCTCTTACAAATCACGCTTCTCTCTCTGCAATTCCAGCCAAACGAGGACACACACAGCGACACGCAGTGCTAATCTTCAACTTGTCATCTCCACCTGTCCACAATCAGCTTTCCTCGCTGCGTTTAGGAACTGGCTCAGCCACAAATGCCATTGTTATCCAAGCTGGTACCCAGAACTGTCATCCGAAGCCTTCAAGCTTCAAGCAAATGAACTTCGACAACCTAAAACACAAAGGAAATCTCACTAAGAATGAATTGAATAATCTATTCTGTGTGCCTTTCAATCTCTCACTGTGGAAATAGTTTTTAACCCTTTGAGGTGTGAGATCACAAATGTGTGATTAGAATGTTCTTAAGTGAACATTCTAATGCTGATGTACAATCACTCCTGGTAATTGAAAAGCAATGGCATTCTAGAACGCGGCCTTATAATTCTGAAAAAAATTCCAAAAAACTTATTCTTCAAAGGGTTAATGACATAAGCCATACAGTATATCCTGAATCCTGAAAAATAGAGAGTCTTTTTCTTAGATATTTCTGTCTGAGAAGAGACACACAAGTAATGTAGGGGTCAGTGAATACAGTCATACCTGATCTCATTCTGAGGGTAGAGTGCAGTAGTTGCTTTGTTATAGAGTAAGAAGGTTGTTGAGTACCAGAAATCCATGGACCTTGCAAAAGTTGGGTTCCAAAGTGTCACCCCACTTTATTGATCCAAAGATTTCCATCTGTTTACCTTGCCCTCTTTCTTGAATATTTCCTAAAGCAGCTTTTAAAGTTGATCTCACATCTTGGCTCACAAATAATGGCTGTCATTGTCCTAAGCGCAAGACTGATTTGCAGCCGGGTTTTCTAGATGTTGCGTTTTAAAGGTTGGATATGGGTAGGGCTACATTGTTGAGTCTTATCTGTACGTCAGCAGCAGAATTAGGTCAGCAAAATTGTGGTGGCTGTATTTCATTTGCGAGACGAAATCTAATTACTGATGCAACCATGAAGAAAAAGCAAGTTATATTTGTGCTTGGAGACCAGTAGTGACGGTGAATGAAGTGTACAAGGACATCAGGAGGATGTCTTTCCAGGAGCACTTTGGGGGAGGGGGTGGGGGGGGCAGTGGGGGTGGGGGCGGGGGCAGTTTCATCCCCCAAGGAGCTTCCAGTGAGAGCGGTTCACAAACATTAGCATAATCGTAAGGAGGCTTCGGAGGAAAAGCCCAAACATTACAGGATAAATGTTCGAGATCTTAGCGGTAAAGGTCAAAGCCTACTCCTCCAAAACCCCCGGTAATCCCGTTGCCATTTTAGCTCTAATTTCCCGGTAAAAAAAGGCTACGCTGTTTTGACAGAACGCAAATGTTACACTTTCGTCGTGGGATGGTCACCGCGCAAAAAAAAAAAAAAGGTACCAAACGAAACCAGTGAGAGAGTAAAAGCAGCCTGGTCTGGCCTTGCTGTGCGAAGCGCATCCTGTCTCCAGGGGCAACCTGAAACCAGGCCGCCATCACAGTCTGTGACCACGCCAGCCAAAGAGCAACAGGGTATTCCTGCTGGAACGGAGGAAGGCACAGGTCTCGCACAAACTTCTATTGTTTCGATCCTCCATCACTCACTCATTGAAGCACTGCTTGGATTGAAACATTGCTGTGCAATAAAAACAGTTTCCGGGAACATCATTTGTTTACAAATTCTGTTCTTCCTTATTTATATCATCCAATAGACAGTCATAGGTGTAATGAATGGTAATGCAGTCTGTCCAGTTTGTTACAAAATGATTATAAACCAGATGGGTTGTGGAGTAATGCATGCAACTTACAACTTGAACAATGTCTACAACTCCTATACGTGTAATGCCAACTGATACATTAAATATTCTTCATAAGCTCCTATTATTTTTTTCTTCTGTCTGCACATTTTTCATTGGCTTCTTATTATTTTTTTTATACCTCAAAATAAAAGTGTTACCTAACTTTAGAAAAAACAAATAAATAAAAAAAAGACTCGGCCATAAAAATGCCACTTTTTATTGCGTGGCACCACAATGGGGGCACACTAAAACGTCTGGGCTACTTTGCAATGTTATCAAACTCGCTCACCGCGGGGACACAAAGCGGCTCGGTGGCGCTGGCTGTTTGCCTTTCGAGGGCCGAAACGGCGGGGCGGGGGAGCTGGGAGTCGCCCTAACTCAGCGCCTGAATGTTATCAGGGAGCGCAGCGAGAGGCCTGTGTGGACAGTGAGGGGCGGCAGATAAAGTTCCTATAAGACGTCCCCCCCCCCCCCCCCTTGTTATCGGGAAGCCATCGTCTGCACCCGGCCAATCCGGAGGCTCCCCGCTTAAAAACTTAAACTTCTAGAACGAACCGCTCCACGCAAAATTTTAAAGAATGCGCCGTCGAAAGTGTTTGACGATCGGTATCGCTGAGCTACGACAGCGAAAAACCCGAGGCCTACTGACAGCTGAAAACAGTACGCAACGGCAATTAATATTAAAAGGAAAGCGCTGTCAGACAGGGGTATGCTAATAGCTTAACGACTGTTGGCGCACATTTTAAAATCTGTTTGAAATCCAAACAGATTTGAGTAGAACCTTCTGAAAAAAGACAGGCTTTTGACACTGCTCATATGCGGGGTGCTCACTAGTGCCCAGAGTGAGACCAGACTTTATACTGAAGAGGCGAAAGGGGCTTTGTTTCTGGAAAGGCTGAACTTACCGTTTGACTGCTATTGCAAGCGTAAGATATATTGGTAATTAAAAAACTGCTGTAATTATCAGGTGGGGGAAGAACAGACTGCTCACTGGTGGCGATGCCAAGCCACCCATTACGTGAAAGGTCAAAGATTGGATAATATTAATGGCCTACATTAAAATCTCCATTTATAGGCTCTATCAGTACCAAATTTCAGGGGATTATATGATCTTAGCTTATTCATCAGACACCTATGTGTCTGTATTAATTAACATGTAAGGGCAAAGCTTTCAGAGGTCAATAGGACAACCTGTCCCATGGTAAAGACAGACAGAGAGAGAGAGAAGCAGAGCATTGTCTCTTTGGATATAAATGCAGATATTATGCAGATGGGGGAAAAAAACGTAAAATCAGCATTGCTTCGTCCATGAAACAGAAGAGCAGACAGGTTAATTAATTTATCTGCTTGTTTGTTTAACAAATTTAAATAACTGTTTGTTCTTAATTGCCTAATTGTTCATTTAAAATTGTGGTTTTTTTGGCCCATTCCATCACTGCCACCAGCACTTGATGACAATGGAAAGTAAATTGAAAGGCTTTATTTGCTGAAACGCAGTTGTGTATTGAAATAGATACTCTTTTATGATTAAAAACGGCTTTTCATCAGATTAAAAGAGGACAATTCACAGAGTAGGTTTATCATTAAATTTAATAGAAAGAAGTAAGGAATCTTCCTGGAGATAAAGCAATCAATATGGTAATGCCCATATCTAAGTGATACAAGTGTGTATTATACCAAAAACGATACACTGTACATTAAATTGCATTTGCAATTCCATCATAGATTGCACACTGGCATCCTCCATTGTGCTTGTTATACAGTAGCTGTCCAGTTTGTACAGTCCTCACTAAGCAAGGTGAAACATTAAAGATGTCGTGTGGCACCCACACACTGAGGTGAGGGCGGTAATGAGTGTCTTTTGCAGGTATTGTTACTTTCATGAAAACAATTGAAGGCTGCACTATTAATACTTCAGTCAAGTTCACCTTCTTTTGACCCGTATCTCGTTCCAGCTCAGGCAATATCGAACCGCTCAATGGGTTTGGGTAGGAGTGTGTCATAATAAGGCAGTTAAATTCTGTAACTGTGACCTGTGTCTCATTGGAGACCCTCAAACATGCAATTATTCTGACAAAGTCCAATGCAAATTAACCGCGGTGCAATTCACATTAATAAAGAAATGACATTCCGTTTGTTTTTCAACATCGATTCATTCATCCGGCCTTCTGAAACCGTGATTCACCGGTTCTTTTATTCCGGTCCTTATCTCCCACTTATCTCGCGCGGGGAAGCGGTTTGGAGAGAGCCGGCCCTCTCGGCGATTAACGCGACGCTGATTAAGCGGACTTCGCGGGCTCGAACGGGTCGCAGGTAATACCGCCGGAGAGAGAGAGAGAATGGCCAAAAATGCGCTCGGGGCGCTGGAGGGGTGTTTGAGACCCGTGGCGGGATCAGGGAGCGAAGAAGAAAGCCACGGGGTTTTTTCTGTGAAAGAGCCGTGAGGTTAGGAGTACCGTTGCGTGTTTGTGATGTTATATTTACTATGTTCTGATAATGATAGTGCCCCCATAGAATGAGACCCAATCCCCAACCCAACAAAAAACCCCACCAGAAGTAATAGCAAGAAATAGCAAATACATCCCTGTGCCTATTCTCCTGCTTTCTCTTGCAAATGTTTAAGAAGCAGTGTGATGCTTTTGTCCATCAATAAGCACTGGAATTAGTATTATTAAGCTCTCCACATTCAATGACAGTCTTTTTTTTTTTTTTACAAGATTTGAAAATTACTCCATCGAAAAGGCGTTCGTCGTTTGTACTTTCGGTTTTTTCGAAAATTGTGAATTCGCTCGATGTCCTCGCGTACCTCTTCAGCTGTCACCTTGACGTTCATGGGCTCAGATAGCCGGAAGTCGACCCATTCATCCTGTCCTCCGTTATTGGAGGGCGCAATGTTCCCTTCATTCTGTTCAGCCTTGGAAAGAAACTGCACTCTATATGGGCTGCAGTGACAGGAAGGAGTTTTAGGACACTTGGAGATAATTCTTCATAGCAGGCGTGGCAGATATGATGCAAGGCAAAAGTAACTTAGAGGCCACACAGTACTCGATGTAATTGAAGCAGCCTACTGTATCCTGTCACCGATGAACCTATTTACATTAATATGTACATGCAAAAAGATTACTTTTCTTTGCATTTCATTAGCAATATAAAGCTAAATAACTAATAACTTTTAAATGAACACGTTTTTTTTTTGAAGTGTACATTAAAAATGTATTTTTGCAAATATTAACGGAAACACAAAACCTTGCCTCATTAGTATAAATCGCTTGGCATGCCATTGCCGTTTGAACAGAACAACGCGGGTGGAAAAAAAACCCCAGAATGCAATAAGCCATTTAGTTTTAATGACTTGTGCTCCTATTGAACCATTCGTTACGAGCGTAAAACAGCACATTACGAGAGCAGAGGGATGGATGTTTAATAGATGAGGGACCGTAAACCTGTTCTATATGCCTGCTTCAAAAAAGAGGCTAAATTCCTAGAAAGTTTTTTTTGGTGACAGGGGACTGTCTTTTGTGCAAGCGACTGCAAGAAAGTGCGGCAAGCCGAAACTAACAAACCGCACACTTGAAAGCAACAGTGTGCAAGTTTCTGTTTCTAATGCTGTGTTCATTTAAAATGTAAATCTGAAAATGATTCGATTTTTATTAAACAATCGATCAGATTTTTTCATTTATTCAAATCAAGCTGAATGGTAATGCAAGATATTGATAATTGGTCAGAGGCTGAATGTCGTAATAGTGGCACATGACATGATGAATCGCTTTCTTCCACTGATATATATCAAGTGGTGGCCACATCGGCCCATACCAATGAGAGTAAATTTCAGTGCAGCTTTACGCCATGCGGTTTTACCGTAGCGGTGGACTCCTCCATCGGCTCGGTGTGGGTTCTCAGACCGCGGCAGTGAGATGACATCACACCCCCTCTGCGTTACATCATCAGGCGCACGTCTCTTCTGCGCCGTGGCGTTCTCCTGTCTGGGCCTGTTCAAGGCTAATATTCCCAACCGTGACATCAGCAAGACCGAGAGGAGCTTGCAGTTCAGTTGGACTCCCGGCACCAGCGGTGGGGGGGGGGGCGGGGGGGGGGTTTGCGAGGGGGGAGAGAGGAACCGTCTGGCCGCTCTCTTTCTCTCCCGCTTCGCTTGTGTGCGGGTGACATTTCGAGCCCCGCCGTCCGCGGGACCTGTCGCAGTTAGGCCCGTATATCCCATTATGTTGTGACGGCCAGCCTCCACGCTCCCACCCCCCCCCCCCCCGCTTGTATCCCTCCCACAATTAGGGCCGCCAGCCCCTGAGAGGGTTCAGGGGTGCCGGAATCGGAGAGGGACGCACTTGTGGTAAACAGCCGACACG
This sequence comes from Anguilla pacifica, assembly GCA_039654925.1. Lineage (NCBI taxonomy): Eukaryota > Metazoa > Chordata > Actinopteri > Anguilliformes > Anguillidae > Anguilla > Anguilla pacifica. The sequence goes on along the minus strand of CM077290.1, from coordinate 54,123,617 downwards.
ACGTGTTCTCGGCACCGAAGAATGACCTCCAGCGACTCGTCTTCCATTGTGTCTGCCTGGGTGGCATACATTTAATAAGCAGGGTATGCATATGCTCTCTTTTTACCCAGAGTCTATTCTTATATTTTCTTTTTTCATGTGGGGGGGTTTTGGTTTTGGGGGGGGGGGGGGTCACTGTATTATCATTTGATATAGTCTAAATTTCCTCCTCCGGTTGACATAATGATGCTCAGGGCCTCTGTGAAATCTCAGGGGTGTAATCACTAAAGATCCCGGTGGCGTCTGCTTGGCTAAGCAGTTTTAATACACAAATCAATTTTGCATTACCTCCTCCAGGCTGTGAGTGCTCATAGTGTGGTTGCGGGGGGGGGGGGGGGGGGGGGGTGGGGGGCATGAAAAATTGATAGGCCTTAGAATGCAGATTGCAGGCTGACTGAATCTTTAATCTGTGGCCAGGCCCTGGAAAGACAATGCCAGGAGAGGCGGCGGCTACTGTTTGCTCTCGCTTCTTAACTTATGAAAATTTAATTCTCCACCTCTCCCTCTTCCCAGAGTAGCGGCTCCGTAACTGGAATTTCAATGGAAAATGTTTGGGGGGGGCGGGGGGGGCGGGGGGGGGGATGGGGGGTGGACAGTTCCGAAGATGGGTAGTGAGACAGGGAGATGAAAGAGATCTCCGCATCATTGTCTTTTTAAATGGAAGAATCTCTGACTGTTTTAGAAACTGTTTTTCTTTCTTTCTGTCTTTCTCTTTCTCTTTCTTTTTTTGTGTGTGCCACGTTTGGTTTATTGTGTGTCGTAACTGCCTCTCATTAACCCTTCAGATTAATTTTTGTGTCCGGGTTATGTGACAGTTTTATTTCGTTGATAGTGCTGTTTTTTAATGTCGAATTGATTTTGCTATATTTGGGTCCATTAGGCCTGTTTTAATAGGGTTCGCAAACATTCAGGGGTTTCCCACCCGCCGTTAGTTTATAATTTGTTTTGTCAAACTGTTATACGGGTCCTCGTAAACCAGACACATAACAGTAAGCAAGGTGTCCGTGGTTTTTAGTGATGCACTAACGTATTCTGGTGAACGGGACACAAATGGAAATTTCTCTCAATGTTCACACTGTGAAATGTATTCCCGTGTGAAAGAAATGTGGGTTGATCGGTTCCAATATGTCGTATTGCTGACTTGTTTTCTGAAGTAATGCACTGATACCCAAGCTGGAGCAAAATGTGCCCTTCTTTAACCCGTCAATCATCCCCTGAAAAAGTTGGCTTGTCAGGAATTACATAGGAATCACCGTATCAGGCTGGCGCAAGTGGCATTCGGTGAGGTAACGTGTTCCCGAAATCCGTCGGACTGGGACATTGTTACTTGAAATAGCTGTTCCCCAACCCCCCCCCCCCCGTCCCCGTCCCCGTCCACCACCTCCCGATTTGGCTGGACTTAATTCTGTACCAAACGGTTCAGAAACAGACTTAGCGCTTTCTCTTTTATCGCTCCTTGCCCTTTGGGGGCACCAGAACGGGAGCCAGGAAGCGACGGCCGAAATCGGCCTCGAAGACTCCGTCTGCGCTCGGGACGAACAAAACCGCCATGCGGGTGTCATCTACGGGCGTAATATTACATATCACATATATCATATCACATATATGTAACGTTCTCCAGCGCTGCGAGCCAGCAGGCTCCGAGGCCACAGCGCTTCACGTCTCGGCGCCCGACGTTTGGATTTTGTTTTGGTTTTTTTTTTTCGTTTTTTTTTTTTCGTTTTTTTTGGTCCGCCGCCGCTTTGCTCAGGAGCGTGTAGCGGCGTGACTGTTAGCGGGAATTACTGCGCCCGTAATTAGCCTAGCCGTACGCCGCGAAGCTATCAAAGGAATGAATGAGGGAATTTCACACCCGCGAAATGAGATTGTGCAAGGTTGTGCAGGGGACCGGCTGCCCTTGGATGGGAAGGATCTCTTTGATTTTAACTGGCAGGAGGACACAGTTTTTTTTTTTTTGTTTTTTTTTTTCGTGGCAGAGGCAAAATTTCTTCCAGGCAGAGGTTTTAGCCACTGGCATATTTCTTTTTTGTCTTAAAATATAAATCCTCTTAATGACCGTGAGAAGGGCCTCTTTTGGAATTTTATGGATTGAGCGTGTTTTCAGCTGAAGAATGCAGACATGGAGGGAGCGTGCTGTAACATAATTATTCATCAGGTTTTTTTTTCCTGAGGGAAATTTGACTTTGTTACCATGAATTTCATATTACAGCAGGTGCCCTTCCACAGAAAAATCCCTTTTTAGTCATGGACTGTTATTTATTTTAGGATAAATAAAAAGCAGGATATGTTCCCAAATGGGGGGGGGAAACATAATCCGACCCGTTCTTCAAATTCCCAAAGGGGAAAAAAAAACGCATAATCCAACCTGTTCTTCATGTGAAGCAGACAACATGTGTTGAATTGAATATAAATGATTCATAACAAATCAAATTAGGCAGTTGCTGGCGATAAACAGCATTAGTTTCTAAACAGGAAAAAATAAAAATAATAACAGAAACCGGAAGACCTCAGTGTATTTTGTCTGGAACTTTAGGGGCCAGAGATGCAGTTGGGTAGGACTGTACGTCAGGGGGGGGGGGGGGGCTGAGCTGTGTGTGTTCTGTACTAACAATCTCTCTCACCTTTCAGGGGAAATTGGATATACCTCATAGCCCACTGGAAGCCATTAGATGTATTCATTTATTTATTTAATAAGGGGAGAGACCAGGCACACACACACACACACACTCCACAGGCGCAGTGTGCCGGGCCTGTGGTGTGTGACTCACACTCCACTGCCGAGCGCGGAGCCTGACGCCAACAGATGCTCCTGAGAGCCTCTCCCCTGTGCGTTCCCCGGAAGAGTAGGAAGAAGAGGGATTCTGGGATACCAGGAGGACCGGGAATGCTGGGACTCCAACAGGCTCGCGGCGAGCAAGACTGAAACGGACTGCGTTCGGCAAAGCAATGAGCAAGACTTTCCTTAAAGACAAGATCTGTCTCATTTATTCATTTGTAGACATATCTATTTCATAAGTTTACAGCAAGTTCAGTTGACAAGAATGAAAGCATATGTTCTGACTTTTCTAACAAGCTGATGTCAAGATCGCAATGAGAGTTTTACTGAAGTACAACTTTACAATTTTTACATTGTTTGTAAGAATTTCATTCTCAGGTGTGCCTTCAAGATCCCCACAATGTTAAAGCTGGCGGATGTAAACATGAAAAAATGCAGTCTATTTAGGGGGTAAGGGTTTTAGTTTTTTTTTTTTAATCGTCACACAGCAGATATTTTTTGCTCGCTACAATAGCTGGTTCTGAAAGTTGCTCCTCTCTGAAATGATCTCTTTGATGAAGACACCGGCATTCGGTTTGGGTACATTCAGAACATCGCTGAGAGCTGCCGGCGCAAAGGTGAGCGGCGTTTAGAACCTGTCGGACGTTTCCCCGGTCTGGAGAAAGATGGCCGAAATGCGCGTCGCCGCACGGCCCCTCCCCGCTTTGTGTTCGGGCGGCGGTTGCCATGGCGATGCTAATGCCGCGCTCGTCGGCGGTTGATGTTCAAACGGCGGGTTGAGGAGCGTTTTTGTGCGCGGGTATCCCGCGGTGACAGGGGTTCAGATGGCGGAGTCAGTTTCCCGCGAATTCTAAAGCAGGAACGTCAAACTGAAAAGAAGAAGAAGAAGAAGAAGAAGAAGGCTCGAGAAAAAAAAGAAGAAAAAAAACGAAAGAAACGTAGAACGGCTGAAAGCCTTTCTGAAACCCCTCTCATCCGGCACAGCTGGTTGTTTAACCGCGGAGCCCGCCGTCGACGGGTGGATTTCTCCCCCTCAAAAATACCGGGAGGCTTTTATGTGACAGGCCCCTTTTGTCTGATCATAATCCAATCAGTGGATGCTATGACATCATTGAGTGCCTGCAGACCCCACTGTTCTATAACAGTTTGCCGTTACATGCTGAGAGATGTCTGTGGAGTGCCTTCCGGAGGATTCTTCGTGACGGGGGTAATGAATGAAACCTATGGCCAGGCTCGATGCTAAAAAACAACAGCCCAGAGATGATCTTCTTCCACTCAGTCTATTTCCAATGAGAGGGTGTTGAAGGACGGCTTGTTTTATGAGGTCTCACACTTGATTGGATGGGGTGGGCAAAGGGGTGTGGCCATGTTGTGGCAGTAAGGCCTGGCATGATGTCCTGATGTAACATGGTCTGTCCTACGCCCGTACCGAACTGTGATGCGTTCTGGAACTAAACAAGGTTTATTCAATGGGAACACGGAAGAACTGACTTCATTCTGGCAATGCTAAATATTCCCACATTTTAAATTAGCTTTTTTTTTTCAACAAGTCATACACAATCAATAGAATTTATATATATATATGTATAAGCTGTCATATGTAAACAAACCTTGCTGGTTTGTCAGTATCTTGCCAAGTTAATTTGTTTTATGTTCCCAATAGTGCCAAGTTAAACAGTGAAAAGCATGTCAGTCACTCTCAGATTTCTAGAGAGTGATTGCATTTCCCAGCCCTGGAAGTTGAGTGCAAGTTTCCCAAAAAAAAACAGTTTCGCTGCAATAGATAATGAGAGATTGATCATGAATTAGATTCACATTAGGGATGTTAATCTTGTACTGTTTACACAGTAATAATTGAAATGATTTCACATTTCTCAACTTGAAATGATTGATGATAATGAACTTTTTCAGACCTGTAGAGTGTCTAATATGCTGTCCTACTGATTACCCATCGCTGACAATTCAATGTGAAATTCCTAGAGGACTGAGTCCTGTGTCTCCATGCTTGAATGAGCCACAGAACTATTTGAGTTACCTGACGTCACCAATCATTATGTGACCTAGGCCTAAATACCGCGTCCCTCCCACCACAAGACTCCTCATCTCTCAAACAAAACAAAAACCAGCACAGTTCATAGGCAGATGGCACAGTCTACGATGAGGTATGCTAGCTGCTACCACGACTGACACCGTAACTGAGATTCATGCCATGGCAATGATAGTATTATTTAACGGGGATGTAAATCGACAAATTTAAACATGGTTGTATACAGTGCTTTTTTTGGGGGGGGGGGGGGGTTTGTGATATCTGTACTGCTCTGTTCTGTTACGTGATGATAAAGGATTTCCCCCCACCCCCTCTTTCCGTTCAATACTAACTCAGTTTGCATGCACTTAGGGCAAATATCGCTGCAATTCATCTCGGGTCACTGATGGCCTTGGACAGTACACTCGCTGCTGCTTAATCCAGATCAGGCCCGGAGGAAGATTCTGTCCTCTGATAGCACTGGAAAACTTCCCTAAACAAAGAGGAGGCACGGCATGGTGTGACTCCGGCTGCTCCGAAAGTCCCCAGCGATTAAGCCAAGGCAATACTGTTGAGTCAAACACGAAAAAGAAAAAAAACCCCAGAAAATCCTACGTTAGAATATTTTTCGAGGTCTCTCGTCAGTCAGGGCCCTTGGAATTCACCTAACTTTACCTTCCCTTACAGCACCCCTGGTTATAATTCCTACTTATACAAGCTAAACTGCGCTGCAGTTGCAACTATGGATTCATTCCTGTTGGATATTGGTCTGTGGAAGGCATTCCATTAGCAGGCAGTGTTTCGAGTTTCATGTTAGGCCTCGTGCTTTTCATAATCATAATTGTAGGCCCAGCCTATTGTATAAGTCTCAATGAAATTGCATTTGCGAAGAAAGAGAGACACACTCAAGGACAAATCGCTGATTCACATCAGGTCGCGATGTGGGTTCATCCCGAAAAGGATGGCAAGTCACAGACCCGAGCCCTCGGCTAAGCGCCCACTCCAGAGTGATTCTCGGGAGTCTTTTGAAAAACTGAAGGGCGGCTTCCGGTACGTTCCGTCTCTGCCGCGGTTGATCGATTGAGCGTCAAATGACACGGAGGAGCTGTGAAAGAGCAGCGCGTGCCGTACGGTCGAGTGCTCTTGGGGAAGCGCGTCGGGACGCAAATCGCTCACAGGTGAACTTGGTGTTTCGATGACCTTCTGGCAGGCGGTTGCCTCGATGGCTGACAGCGGGACAGAGCCACGGTGTCCCTCCTCGAAATGGATCTTCCTCTGATTGCGGCTCATCGTTGCGTAACGACACGCAAGCTGGAAGCGGCCCTTTGAGAGACGCAGCCTACGTATCTGGAGAATTGGCCGCTTCACTGCTTGCATCTTCTCAGTCTTCTGCGACTGTAAATGCTGAACGGGCAGACGCAAACGAGAGAGCAAGAGTTTAATAAAGACAGATGTGCACTTGGAAACCTCCCATAATTCGATGTTTGAATCAAATTCATTTGTTAGATTAGATTAGTTATGATACCATATGAAGCTGCAGATGTAACTCACTTTCGTGCTCCATGGCAGGGAAATCACAAGTGAAAAAAACATGCACATTTAATGCCTGAAAAAAAAGATTAAAGATGATTTTATGATGTCGTATTGTAAAGGAAGTGCTATAGACCAATTTTTCCAAAAGGGTGAATAATTCCTCCTGAATATAAAAAGCACATTCTGTGTGTGAAATTGTTTTCGAATCTCTTTTCTCATATGACAGTTATTCGCCCTATCTGTGCAGTACATGGCACCCTTGATTGAGAAGCCTGTGTTTTTCCTACGGAAGAGAGAACGTCAGTCCCTGCCAGCTGCATGTTTCCGAATCCTTGACTTAACGGTTGTCTCTCTTGTTTACTTTTGCTACAGAGAGAGAGAGAGAGAGTGGGAGAGTGCTTCCCGCAGCACAAGCTGTCTAATCCCAGCAGTCTGAGGCACCAAGAGGCTGGGGGAAAGTGGTTCTGACAGGAAATCTATTCAAATGCGGCACGACCCCATGTAGTGTCAACAAACACGTAACACGCGTAACAGCCAGGTCCTGGGGCCCCTGTAACAGCAGAACACTGGGACTTCTGTAACTGTCCTGGGGCCCCTGTAACTGCAGGGCCCTGACGCCCTGTAACAGTCCTGGGGCCCCTGTAACTGCAGGGCCCTGATGCCCTATAACAGTCCTGGAGCCCCTGTAACCGTGGGGTACTGGGGCCCCAGTAGTAGTCCTGGAGCCCCAGTAACAGTCCTGGGGGCCATGTAACAGCAGGGCCCTGATTCACCTGTAACAGTCCTGAGGCCCCTGTATCAGCGGGTTCCTAGGGCCCCTATAAATGCAGGGCCCTGATGCCCTGTAACAGTCCTGGAGCCCCTGTAACTCTGGGTTCCTGGGGCCCCTGTAACAGTGGGGTCCTGGGGCCCCTACCCCAGACAATCCTCTCAGGCCAGGACAGAAGCCCCCGCTGCTGCGGAGCTGGATCCTGATGTGCAGATTACTCCAGTAAATGTTAAAAAAATAAAGAAAAAAAGGGAAGTGGGGAAAAAACAGAAGAAGAAGCTACACAATCTGTCCGCTTTCAAAACACGAAAATCTCTGATTGATTTGCATTCCTGTGGACAGAACATGAAATCATCTTAATACCATGTTAGGGTATCTCCTGTGTCCGGTGCCCTCTGGCCCTTGTGTGTCCACCATACAGTGGTCAAACAATCTTTTTAATTTACTTAAGGGGGGGGGGGGCATCAGGAGACACATCTCCACTGGCTTGCTGTGTGTGTGATATCTCTTTTGATTAGTTTGGTTTCTTTGTTTACATTTGGATCAAGGAATTTCATTGTAAACACAAAACTAACAAAAAATATATATCAGTATGTTTGTACGTCCTCACTCTGGAATAGGATTTATAATTGAAATTTTTTCGTATTTGTGGTAAGCTTATTTGTGTTGATTCATTCTATTTTTTGATGGATGGAGTAGAGAATAGACTGTGGCAGATAACAAGCAGAGTATTGATGTGAATCTTGAAAAACATTGAATTCAAAAACCTGCAGCTATGAGTTGGAAATTTTAGCATTTCATTTTTTAGCACATTAAAGTTACATTTTCTCTTCACCTCTCACAAGCAATTACAGATGCTGAGTTTTCTTCCTAAATTCATACATTTATGTATTTTTGATTAGTTTTCGCATGCCATATTCTAGTCTTCCCAGCAAATACATTTTACATAACACAAAAGTTCTTGCACTTTTCACAGAACACCCCCGGAAATGTCTTCATATAGATGAAAGGTAACTACACATATACCCCTCCAAAGTCAATATGCTGCAGAGCGCATTGACATCAATACAGATTATTTGTATTAAAAAATACCTCACCTTCCTTAGTATTATAATATAAATATGAGCAAATTCAACATCCACACAAAGAATCCATACCTGTGCATTGTGGATGTGTTCATTCTGGCTTACAGACTTGAAATCTGATTCCGTTACATTTCGGTAGAGAAAACAGAATTCTAGGAATAATTCCATTTAATATTTAAAGTGTTCATTTTTAAAAGTTTTTTTTCCCCCCTCTTTTTTTCAAGCTTTCATACTTTAAAATAAAGTGGGGGGGGGGGGATGGAGAGCTGGGTAAAAAGTAAAAGAAAAAAAATGCATGTATGAAGATGCCATTAAATTGTCAGTTATGATGGATGTTTCTCCTCTTGCTCTGCATTAACTGGTACATTAGAAGTCATTAATTCTTCAGGAAGTGTTCTTCAGATCAGAAACTCCCTGGGGGGGGCTGCCGCCTTCTGAAAGCAGGGGGAGGAGAGAGGCTGTTCCTAAAACGCCAGAACAGAGTGCCAGAGAGTTGCTGTCCCAGGCGAGCTTAGCGTGATTTCAACAGGGCCTACGAGAAACACATCAGCCACTAATGCTCCGCAAAAAGCACATAACTCCTCCTGTATGAGACGCCATCTTGCACCGCGTGTCCACGTTACGTAGGAAAATCTTTTATTTTTTAAAGAAATATTCTTATTTTCTTTTATTGTGTATGGATTTTCCGGGCGGATTGATTACTCAGATTGATCGAGGGCTTAATTATTTGATCGACTGTTTTTGCGTCACGCGTGCTGCCCCACGGGTCTCTCCTCCGAGAGTAAAACATTTACAGTTATGTACGTGTGCCGCTGAGGGATGGCGAAAAAATTGACGATGAGCGGTTTTAATCGTTATTTGTCATCGTGTTATTAACAACGTGCAAAACGAGACAGATATGGGGGGGAGGCGGGTCAGTGATCATCCCAAAAGCCCGTCCAATGAAATTGATTATGCAAATGCAGTGTGAGTGTAAATCATACAAAGCCAGTAATAATGGATGAGTAACAATGCTGGAGTGTAAAGGAAAAATGAGCAGCGTTCTCAAATGAAGAGTCCAGATTCCCTGTATAGTTATTCAACAGTGGATATTACGCTTGTCTTGAGAGCTCCTTACAGGGTTACCATTCCTGTCTTTCAAGTGATCGTCAATCTGAACAACATTTATAACGAGTAACTGAAATGGAAAACAACAATGTCAAGACATCAGAGTATGCTTCTTTTTTTTTTTTGTCGGACACAAAGCAGGTGGACCCAAATCAGTTTTTATTTTTTGTCATGTCATTACAATAAGCAGAAGTTTGACTGACATTTGTTGTTTCGTGTGGGTCAAGATTCTGCCACCATTTCATCAGCCCTTGAGAAGAAGGACAGCGCAACATCACAGCAGACAGAGCGGGATATGTGTAGGCTTGCTAACGTTCCCGTATCTGGCCAATGGCCTGAAAGGGCTGTTAGCTGTTCTTCGTCCGGCCCGTTAATTCTTATTGATTTGCTTCAGACCCCACGCTTTCCGCTCACAAATTGGACACGCACCTGCTCAGGGAGGAAGTTCCAAGTCAATATGTATGTGCATCCTAACCTCTGAGGCCTTCCTTACACCATTACTCAGTGTATGTGACTAGGCAGTCTGGTCCACTGCACGCTGACACGCTGGTGCATTCTGGGAAATGTCCAGCTACTGACCCTGCAAGAGTAATAAGCAAGATAGATTTGCTGTTCGCATTTCTTTCCTCAAAGCTTGACATGAAAGATGTTTTTTTTTTTTTAAACGGCAGTGACCATCCCATTCTAGGCCTGAAAAAAGGAAATCTTGCCGTAACATGAAAACAACATTTACAATTTAAATCTCACGAGGAAATTTGAATTTGGTGACAACCAACTGTCAACCATTTCTCTGCATTTATACCCAGAAAAGAAAATGGAGGAGGCTGAAAAGCAGATGCAAATGGTCAAAAGGCTGGAAGAACAAAATGAAGTCCTTCCTAACCGCAGTACCTCTTTTTATGTCACATCCTGTCTGGCCCACACAGGCACAGATTCAAATGAATCCTCCAGGATTTGTGCGGTTGAGAACAATTCCTTACCTTTCTAAACCCCCCCCCCACCCCCCCAAACCCCTCGCCCAGCCCAGCTCCCTGCAAGGCTGGTTTTTTTTTTTTTTGATCTTCCTCTGTCTCCCCCCGCCATCTGGCGTGTTTACCAGCGGTAAATGTGTTGGATCAAGGGGTCGCCGGGGATGCTGGGATAGAGAGCCCTCACCCCGGCGGAGCGGGGGGGCAAGGGCAGCGGCTGTCCTGAATGCCCAATCGCGCCCCGCCGTCCCGCCACCAGCGCCCGAGTATTCATCACGCCCAGACAGCGGGTCACCCGCGAGCTGGCCGGCCGTTGTTATTACCGCTAAACTTGTTATTATCACCTCTAAAAGTGGGGCAGGCTTGGAGATGATGAGTGTTTTTTTGTTTTTTTTTCCCCACCCACCACCTTTTTTTAATATAATAAAAAGCATCAATCTCTTGATGGTGAGTATTTATAGCCGGGAGTGGAGGTGTGTCACCCCAACAGGTGATGAATGTTACCCCCCAAACCTCCTCCAAATTCAGGGGTCGACAGGTTGAGGAGCTGAGGCTTCCCTGCAGACTTCACCAGCAGTTATCAAGTAGGGGTCAAATCTGCATTTTGATCTCCTCCCCTTAAACATTTTATTTGACAGGAAAAGACCGTTGAGGTGAAAGGTCGGATTATTAATGATTTTGAATAACGGAGCCCAACCGTTCAGAGAACTTCTGAAGTAAACTGTGAGGGTTTGTTTGTTCGTTCGCATTGGCACACGGCAGAAAAAGTATATCGTAACTAGTGTTTTAGTCTTGTAATGGGACTTATTGTTTTCTCTCATGTAGAAAATATCAGCTTGTTTTAAGTTGCTGTTTGCTTGTCAAATGAAATTGTCTTACTCCATTGACAAATCTTGAAATGAGTCAAACTATTTGACCTCATTAGCAATCTTTTTGTCATACTTAGCAAAAAAGTAATAGAAATAAGATTTTAAGTCAACATATACAACTAAAATATTGTAAGATTTACTTTTTTAATTTTATTTTTTCCATTCATCTGTCCCTTTGGATAGTTTACCATACTTCCAAAACCAGGAGTGGACAGAACTCATGTACTACAGTGAATTATGCTCTGGCCCCAACAGGTTAGAGGCTGTCAGGAGAGGCAGCCCGGGGAATTAGCAGGATTATATGGATGTAACCATTAGAGTGCACACAGTACTTTGCATAATTTATGCAGGAAGGAAAATATCTCTGCATTCTGTGTTCACCTGAATAATTAATCACGTACAAGAGTGCACACACTGATGATGATGATAATTGTGTTCTCGCGCGTGCGCTCGTGTGTCTGCGCATGCGTGTGTGTGTGCGTGCGTGTGTGTGTGCGTGTGTGTGCGTGTGTGTGTGTGTGTGTGTGTGTGTGTGTGTGAGTGTGTGTGAGTGTGTGCGTGTGTGTGTGCATGTGTGTGTGTGAGTGTGTGTGTGTGATTCCAAAAAAATAACAAGCTGAGTCGATGCAGATGCATCTTTCTGCGGTATGAATACATTAATCTGGTCGTATTGGCAGGGATGTGACAGTTGAGTGCAGTTCCGTTATTTCGACTAGCCGCAGCGATGGCTGTGCCGTGGCAGCCTGCCAAGCGAATCCCAGCCTTGAAATGCGAGCAGGGAACAGGCACTAAATGGCCTCCCTGACAATCCTTCAAGGCACCCGAGGGGACGGCGCCCTTTGTCCCTCAGGCAATTCAAAGAGCCGAAATGGGTTCTCTCCCGGACGCGTTAGTTTGTTTGGCGGGGGGAAAAAAAGGATGATACCGTGGTACGCCTTGTGCAATGGGGCTCCGCCATCGCGCTAGCGGTAGCGGAGGGTGGCACAATAGCGGTGACACCGGTAAGGGTGAGGAATTCTGCGAGCGGTGCATCATCGTCATGGATACGCATCGCGCTGGAGGGGAGTTCTGCTTTGTGTGTGTGTGTGTTCATATTTTCCATTGCAAAGTACTTATTGTTGCCTCTCAGTGCAATCTGCCGGGACAACTGAAATATATTGATCTGAAAAAAGCACTAGCTATTGTCCATCCATCCATTATCTATACCTGCCTATGCTGAGCAGAGTTGCCGGAGGGGGGAAGGGGGGCGTGGTTGCTGGAGCCTATCCCAGCATGCATTGGGCAAAAGGCAGGAATACACCCTGGACAGGCCACCAATCTATCGCATCTATCACAACTAGCTATTGTTTCTGGGTTTTATTTGGGGTTTTTTGTTTTTGCTACAGAAGTTCATAGCTACAGAAAAAAAAGTTAGTGCCAACTGTCAAGCAGCAAAGAGAGCAGAGTTTACTAGTATAATTTGTTCTGGTTGTCTGTAGATAGCCAAAAGTCTTTCCTCATCATGATGGAGATTTTTGCTCATGCATCTTTCTTTTGGGGTCCACAAAAGCAGTAATTTAGGCTTAGATCATCCAGCATTCTACAGTTATTATCACATACACACTGAGAGCAGCAGTTTCTTTTTGTAATAATGTATAAGAAAATCAGCGTGGGCACAATGAAATCATTATGAAATTCATTATTCATTTAAAAACGTCCATGGATTTTTACTTCCTAATAGGAATACGTTGGCATATTATATTTGCAGCCATATTTTGCAAAACAAAAGCAAAACATGATTGATGGACTTTTTGCCTCAGATATTTGTAATTTATTCCAGATGATAATCGCAGTGATTCAAATCACTATATCTATATAATCTATTATGAATTATTTTATCATTCATCCATCCATCCATTATCTAACCCGCTTATTCCTGGTCAGGGTTGTGGGGAGGCTGGAGTCTATCCCAGCATGCATTGGGCGAGAGGCAGAAATGCACCCTGGACTGGTCACTAATCCATCACAGGGCACATACACCATTCACACACACACACACCGATGGACAATTTAGACTCTCCAGTTAGCCTAACCTGCATATCTTTGGACTGTGGGAGGAAACCAGAGCACCCTGCGGAAACACCACATGGACATGGGGTCTATTCAAACCCGGGGACATTCTTGCTTAGAGGCGACAGTGCTGTCCACTGCACCACCATGTCACCGATACCAGTCACACCCACTACAGAATTGTGACATCACCCCTGGGAACCAATAAGAATGCAATTAGTTCCATTAGCTGGGAACTATTGCACTTTTTTCTCGGCAGGCTAAAATAAGAACTCTGTTGTGCAGAGAGGATGGTACTGTAGGACAGTGGCTCAACTCCCACAGCAGACCAATCTCCATCACATAAGCAACTTTCACTGTCTTTGCACATTTCAGGTCTAACGTGCACATGAACAAACATGCTGCTCAAACGTTCGCTGTTCCGCCATTTCAGGCCTGGTGATGTTTGGATTTAAACCTTCCTCCTAAAGATTATTTTATCACATTGAATCCCCAATGCAAAAACAGAACTGCAGATTGCTCTTGACATTTTTTTTTTTTTTTGACGCAAAGAAATAAGAATTTCGGCTGCATGCGCGCTTTTCGCGAAAATGTCACACATTAAATAAAATATAGACACCTATAATTTTTTTTACATTTGGTCTTTTTTGAGCTCTCTAAGAACATTCCTTTCTGGCTTTGTGCCACCGGCTGAAAGCTCGTACAGCCAGTCCTCTTCTGAAATGGTCCACACGTCGGCCTAAAATATTCATTGCTCTTTCGGAGTAATGAAGGAGGCAAAATAAGGTCAGGTGAAATCCCACAGGTTAAGATGATTAATAAATGGGCCTCTGTCTGTTCTTAATTGCCGGCGTGCCTGTGCTAAATGGCCCTGGAATGTTTGGCCGGCAGCCTGCTTGTTCTGGGCCATATCGGCTTTCGGGTCAAGCCAGGCAGTCGCTGATGTGCACAGAGGCCCATTATCTCATTAGCCCATCCCCATAATCCTGCAAGTCACCATTAGTTTCAGAATGGGTGGGGTACAGCTGCTTCCCCAATCGGTTCCACATTGCTCCCCCCCCCCCCCACCCCCCACCCCCCACCTGCTCCCCTATTGCTGTGTTTAACAAACCAGACAGTAAACAACACAGCGCCCACAAGCTTCCCAGCAGCGGTCCTCCGTCGGCACAGCTGCTGGTTCGCCGGCGTTTTTTCGTAAATCGGCACCGCAGCGGTCCACCGCCGGCCGATTTACGGCAGAGGCGGTGCGTTTGAGATGACGATCGGCCATTTTGAGACTGCGCTGTAGCCGGTGGATGGTCCTGCTCTAGCAGGCTGCCACACTGCTGATTTACAGAGCTGGTTAGCTGGCAGCTGGCACCAGCAGTGGCCCAGTGAGCGCTTGCTTTGTCCTGAGGCCGCTGCCATCACGGAGGGAACGTATTTGAAGAGATTCCCTCTCAATCACTCTGTGAATGAACCTCATCCCCACATACAATAGTCATAATCATATAACTCACAGTTTCCAAGATTTTGCAAAACCCCCAACATGTCATCAGTAATGTAGTGGCTTGAGATCAGTGTTTAATTTGTGCCATAGAATTCCAGAGCTCCAATCCACTCTGGAACCTCTCTAAACTCTGTATGTGCATGAACTTATACTGTATAATTCTGCATAAAATATACTGAACATATGCTGTATAATACTGCATAATATATTCTGAACATATACTGTATAATGGGGGGCATGGTGGTGCAGTGGGTAGCACTGTCACCTGGCAGCAAGAAGATCCGCAGCAAGCAGGGTGTATTCCTGCCTCTAGCCCAATGCATGCTGGGATAGGCTCCAGCACCTCCCGCGACCCTGACCAGGAATAAACGAGTATAGATAATGCATGAATGGATACTGTATAAACATATGCTGACCATATATGGTATAAACACTCTGGTCAAGCACTTACGATGCACCTTTGTCTGTGAAAAAGAGAGAAAATATTCACAATGTAGTCATTTAAAAAGGGAGAGTTGTCCTTGGACCGAACATTTGCTTTACACTGGGGTTGGCTGAAAGTGGCACCACAGTCACCATCTGGTGAGGTTTTCAGTTCTACTGGAGGGAGAAAAGGCTATATTATATGCTTCGGTTTTGAATTCTGGATATTATTCAATTCTTCAGTACGCTGTATGTTTCAGTTTTGAATAGGTGGAGTAGCCTCCGTGAAAGAAGACATGAGCGTGAGGGACGTTCTTAGAACCTTCGTGCACTCAGTGTTCCACTCTGTGCATCGCTACCCGTGAGCGTCATAAAGCTCTTGCTACACCGAGGAAGTCATGTGATCATTTTCCATCTGGTTGCTTGAGGTTTATTGATCACCGCAGAGGCCGGAGCCTTTAACGACAGCATCCCAAGGCATTCGCCTCCTTGGCATGACGGAACAGTTTGTTCTTGGCGGCGGCCATCTTATGTCATAACGTGTAGCGGATTCCTGCCATTTACGGCATACGCCTATTGCATCCATCTTTTTTTTTTTTTTTTCCTCTGGTCCTCTGAGACTTGCATCTGAAATTACTGCGTGCTACGTCTCCCAAAATTTCAAACAGAGTCCAGCTCGCATTGGCATTTCAGTTCCAAACGTTGGGTAAATGTCTCATGTCTTCCAGAGCATGAAATGCAGCAATCAGACTGGCACTTATTTGTCCCGTCCATTTTATTTTATTCGCTCGCAGTTTCTCCTGATGTCGGGTCACCTTCCAAGGCATTGTGGTACAAGATAATTGTGTGGCACTCAGACATGTTTGACACTCAGAGACAGATTTCATTATCAAGCTTGAAAATTATATAAGCAGGGTTTCTTTTTTTTCTCGTCTTTTCTGCTTCCCAGCAGCACACAACACCACACTGAAATGTAAAAAAGAAATAAGAGAATTTATCAATTACCCAGTGCACTGCCTGAGTGCAATCTAATGCCAGCCATTATGACACCACCGGCTGAGATACAGAGATCCCTGCCACCAATTTTCTCTGTCTGCCTTTTCCAGGGAGGTAATAATGTCTGTCTTAATGGATGTGGAGAGTCTAAAGGATTAGGTGGCCTGGTGAAATTATACTGTAATTAAGGGGTGTTCTGTACCTTGGCTAACTCAACTGTTATTTCCCCCAAATCACCTTTGTCCAACTTTGCGCGGTTCTTGTGGCGATATTGCTGTATCATTGACTGCCGTGAACCTCGTGTAATTTTTGTTATAACTTGATGAAAATCGTACTGTTAAGCTGTTTAGCGATGAATAGAACCACTAAAAACACTTTGATTGGTTTGACTGAGACAGTTAAAAATGTATGAGTTTACAGTAACATACTGTACATTCTCTTGACATGGTAAAATGAAAAACCCAGGGCCAATTTAAAATTAGACGAAAATGTGTAGCATTGCTTTGGAGTAGAGCTTGTTTAATTCGTGTGAGCTAAGGTAGCCAATATTGTTTTTTGTAAAGTTGTACTAATTTTGTAATGTGGACTCACTTTTAACGACAGGCCTATAAGTTTTAATTAATGACTTGTAGACAGTGCTGTTTTATGTGTGAGTAACTTGGTATTTTTGCACATTGAAAACATTTCATGTTGCAATATAATTTCTGTTTGTACAGTGTTTGTTATGAGTGACTGATTGTGATAATGCATATTAATTTATGAACCGATAAGATATTTAAAGTTTCTTTCAGGGTTGGGGGGGGGGGGGTGCTGGAGCCTCTCCTAAAATACATTGGGCAAGAGGCGGGAATCCACCCTTGACAGGTCACCAGTCTATCACAGTGCGCGCTCACGCACTCAATTTAGACTCTCCAATTAACCTAGCCTGCATGTCATTGGACTGTGGGATAAAACTGGAGTACCCACAGGAGACCCACTTGAGCGTGGGGAGACCCACACAGAAAGGCTGGGATTCAAACCCAGAAGCTTGCTCGCCACCCACCGCACCACTGTGCCCGAAATGAATTCATTTCAACCATATGAATTCAGTGGCATTTAAAGTTCAATATTAGGTGTTCAATTGCTTTTGGAATTCATATCTACTGCGTGTGTCTCTTCCTTGCTTCCATGGACCAGCTGGTCCACTGGTGGGGTGGTCTCCCCTGTCCCAGGTGGAACATAAGCATAGGCGTGTGGCCAGGTGTTTTTTCTACAGCTGCACACTGAAGCTCAGAGACTCATTGGCTGATTGGCTCATTGGTGATGAAAGCTCATTGGCTGATATTTTACTGTTACTTGGTACGTTTTCTGTGCAGAAATATGAGTCAGGCCCTATCTTAAATCGGGCTGACTGCGTATGATGCACAGCTGCGTGCTGGGCTGGCAGAGCAGGCGTTCGCTTGCGGGGGTAAAGCACTGACCTGGGGTGCTCTGACGTCATACACATCCGTCGTGCTCTTCACGAAAAACGTGTCCTCTACTCTCTGAGGTTCTGCATTAAGCCAGTCTGCCAGCATTCATGACCAATGACGATGTGCAGGAAATACGGAACCTAAATTATCATGTTGCACATTGAATTTGTCATAGTGTGCATTTACCAAAAAATAAATAAAGAAATAAACGAAATCTTGAATAGTTATTGATAGAAATTTTTTCTTGATCCAGTCCCTCAGAAGTCTGAGGACCTTAATGATTTAAATTACCGACTATTTAAAATTGTGCAAATCACTGCATATTTACATAAAATTCTACGTGATTATGTTTTACTGTCATTGGATGTCATCAGCGTCATAATAATTTAAAAAAAAATGTTTTTAAAGCCTTATTTTACACGTTAAACGTACAGCGATGAAAACTGACCTTAAACTTTGAGACTTTTTAAAAGAAATGTATTAGAAGTGGAATTATGAACTGTCAGAGGATGTGATAAGTCATTTTTCTGTCCCTAGTGGCGATTGCTGCCCTTTCCTGCTGTGGATACGTCCTGCTCTAATATTAGAAGATATTAAAGCAAGAATTATTTTTTGACATTTAAATGTTATTGCTTTCAACAAAGCCAGGTTCTTCTTTCCCCTTTTTCGTTTTTTTTTTTTTTTTTTGGAGGTGGTGGGCAAAGGGGTCGGGGGTAGACTGGGCTAGGGGCATTGTCTCGTGCTGTATTAGTTCCCGGGAAATCCCCATGTTTAACTGTCCATTTTCTCTTAGAAAAAAACAAAAAACAAAAGAGATTACGTCGGTCCTCCTGTTAAAATGGTAAATAATTGAGTGGTACATGTGAGGAACGTGGTGAAATTTTTATTACCTTTGTGTTTTTAATGTGTCTTCTCACCCTGCACACACACCTGATACCCTTTCTCAGAATGTCCCAGGATACAACATTCCAAATGGAAATCTATCCTGGCCCATAGTCTGTTAGGGGGAGGGGTGGGGAGCAGACACAGTAACTGTGCTGCACTTACATGTGGAGTCATGGCCACTCATAAGTAGTTTTAGAAACAGACACCAAAAATAACTTGTAAAAACTGTAAGCTATTCTGTGCTCCAGAAAGAGAAATGTTGTTGCTGAGATATTGACGTCATAGTGATGTTTTGGCCCCCATCCGAATCTATAAACCAAGGAGTCCCGCTGACATTTTATGGGTACTATGCAGTTTGGAGTTATATCGCTTATATCGGTACTTCCTACCACTAATAAGGAGAAAAATAGAAGGTTTGCATAAATTGGAACATTTTACTGTCTAAAATGTACATCCAAGTCTGCATAAATTGGAACATTTTACTGTCTGAAATGTACATCCAAGTATATCCATAACACGTCTCTCAAAACTCAAATTAAGATCTAAAAGATTTTGGTGTTATATGCTATTTGTGCTCACTTTATGGTTTTACCATCTATTTGCATTTGATCATTTTGCCGAAAAGCTGTAGTTTGTGAGAGCTGTGCTCTACTAGTATTCCAAAGGTACCCGTTGTCTGTTGTTAATGTTGTCACCTGCTACATTCCTGCTTATTTCGCTCAGCCTTGGAGCTTGACAGATATTTGGGGCTTTATTTCTCAGAAGTTCAAATTCAAACCGTTCAGACTCCCACAATGCCTTCTGTGTTTGTATTGTTTCTCCACTCTACCACCATAAGGTTTCTCAGATGACTTCGGCTCCAGACTGACGGTTTAAAAAAAAAGTGTTGCCTCTCCTTCGCTCGTCATGTGAGTCACTTTTAGAGTCTATGGAGCAACTTTGTGATGGTGTGACAAAATTCTCTGCACCATCTGCCATGTAGAGATAAAGATTCCCGACATTTCACAGATAGCCTACTCTAATATTAGTAACGCTGTCGTGTGTTAATGCACTCAAGGCTTTTTCTGACTTGATTTCCTGTCTATGCAAATTAATTGTGTGAAATCCTGTGATAATTAACAATGCAGAGGATCTGATTTAAGTCCTTTTATATCGATAACACAGATAAAATAGATGTTCCCCCCCCCCCCCCCCCACCAAAACAGGTTCATCTCCCTTCCACAAGTCAGACCGTGTGTGGATGCGCGGGCGGGGACGTTTTATATATGCAGACTCTCCCTCCTGACCTACTGTAAGCTTTGACAGGAGGCCATTTTGTCTCTTTCTTGCGGCTGTCAAAAGTTTTTCCTTTTTTTCCCCCCGGTGTCTGTCTGCGTGCCGGCGGTGACACGCTGGTCCTCGCCTGTGTTCGGCGGCGCGTAAAACCTCACAGCTACCGACGGCGGGCCTGCAGCGGTACCTGCAGCCTGACAGACTCCGGCTGCTTCCCGGGTTCGCGACAGGGCCCCCGTTCTCGCCAGCGCCTCCGAGTTTCGCGCCGCATACAGATTTCGGCTCTTTGTCTCCCGGCGGGACCCGGAAGGTGGGCTGTCAAGAGGCGCCGTCTTTCGTGTCAGCGCTGGCGTCGGGACGACCAGCACAGAAAAAAAAAAAGAAGGAAAAAAAACCCCAACTGAGACTGCAACAGCCGCTGGTCTCAGGACCGTGGTCTGGGGGAACCGTTTTTAGAAGTGTGGTGGATTTCAGATGGCTAATGTAGAGCTGGGAGTGCTTTTCACTGGAATTTCACAGTTCTGGGTCTGAGTTTGGCTTCTGGGCTGATGCTGCAAGTAAGTGTATTATCAGGCAGGCAGGCAGACAGACAGGCAGGCAGGCAGAGAGACAGGCAGGCAGGCAGGCAGACAGGCAGGCAGGCAGGCAGGCAGGCAGACAGGCAGGCAGGCAGGCAGGCAGACAGACAGACAGACAGACAGACAGACAGGCAGACAGGCAGACAGGCAGGCAGGCAGGCAGACAGGCAGACAGGCAGGCAGGCAGGCAGAGAGACAGGCAGACAGGCAGACAGGCAGGCAGAGAGACAGGCAGGCAGACAGACAGACAGACAGGCAGAAAGGCAGGCAGGCAGGCAGGCAGGCAGGCAGACAGACAAAAATGCAGTCAGACTGATAGAAATAAATGACTAGACAGACAGAAATATCTACAGACAGGCAGACTGGAACATTGATACATAGGTAGGTAGACTGCATTGCAATAGACACACAGATAGATGCAGCCATGTATATTGTTGTGCAGTATGCCTCTTTTTTAAAGCACAGTGGAAAGAGCTAAAACAGCTTCCGAAAATATGTATTGCAGCTTTACTGCATATTTAATAAGGGTTGCGTGTGTGCTTACAGATAGAGGTGTGTAACACATGTGAACTCTGTCTTGGGTAGAATACATGGAGGGAAGCAAATTCGTGCTATAGAAGTGTATAAATACTGTACAAAGCAGGCATGCATTTTTCAAAAGGATGTGGTGTAGCTCTGGTTTTTTTTTACAGCCCAGCTCTCCCCTGAGATAATATTGTGTGACAGTTATAAGAAAAGCTGATGTTAAAGCCTGGAATAGAGTTTATGAATTGTATATATTTCATAAGTGATATGGGACGTTTGCTACTTTTTGTATGGCTTCTACATACATCTGTGCCACCACCATTCCTCTGTAATATCTTCACATTTTTTGTTTTAGTTTATACTTTTACTTGAGAAATATTTGGTCATTTGTAACAAAATACATTTAAGTATAATTTTTCCCAAATCCATGAGTGTAAAACTAATCACATTTTAATACAAGCAGCCACATATTGTTTCTAATACACCTATTTGAAATATTGATCAACCTTTTTCAAAGAGCGGGACTGTTTCCCACACCACATTCTGCACAGTATTATGGGACATGTAGTGCTGATTGGAGAAATCCTGGTCATAGTCAGCTAATGGCATTGACCAGAGATGATTAAGAAATGTCTAGGCTTGTAGGGCTCAACCTGCATTTTCAGGGATTGTCTTCACTAGGTGAAGCCCAGTTTGAATAATATTCACCACTGTCCCTGTCACAGGCAGGGCCAACTGCATGCTGACTGAACACTATATCATTTCAGTTTGACATAGCCAGCATATCTATGATCATATGCCAATATTCCATATTTAAATGTGTCAGTCATTTCAGTTTTTTTATAGAAACGCTGCACTCTTTCCAAAAGTGAGCGCACACTGTCAAGCAGAGATTTGCATGTCATTAGAGTGGCCAGTCACTTGTGTCTAACCAATTCACCATCTTACTGTATGCGCCTTTCCATTCTCATTCAAAGTCATTCATTTAAATTGTGATTTTTTTTTCCCCCTCCCTTACCCCCACCGAGGGCATTATCAGCGGGTAAATGTTTTTTTCTCCCTCGGTCTGTGGCTTTGCGAGACAGTTGGCCTCCGTGTCAGCCAAAGCCATTTGCTCTACTGCACGTACAGTCGGTGCACCGAGCTGTGTGAAATTCAGTTGTAGCGTTTCCACGGCGATATATTTATATATATACACACACACACACACACCAGTCTCTGCTCCACTCAGCCGCATCCACACTGGCCTGTCATAGCAGAGTTTCCAATTACATTTTTTTCCCAGAGCTTTGTTTTAGTTTTATCACTCAGTGGAACTGAACTCCATTACACTGGCCTTGTCAGCCAGAGATCTGCAGGACTGGGGAGCCTTCAGTCTCCTCTCTCTCTCTCCTTCTCTTTCTCTCACACACACATCTCTCTCTCTCTCTTTCCCTCTCCCTCTCTCCTTCTCGGCATTTGTGTGTCAGTCCTGACTTCTAATGAGAAGTGGGGAATCGAATCTCGCCACTGCAGAGTTTGACAAAGCTGCTCATTCTGTGACTGGAACTGTGCCATCGGTTTCATCCCAGAGCTCCCTTCCCTCCACACAGTGAAATTTTTCGCAAAACTCACAATCTGAAACGCAGTCAAACTTGTTTGTCGGTCTCTTGTCTCGAAACAAGAGTCCGCCCACCGCCTAAATGCGGCTCATGTTTAATTCAGCTTTACATCCCTCTTTTGAATTCAGCAGCAAACGCTGTTGTGGCTGCATTATGGATGCAATCGAGTTAGACCGTTTAAGGGGCCAAGAGACTTAATGAAAATTAATGACCATCGCTTGAGATGCCCGAAAAACACCAACCCCCCACCCGTGCGCCAACGCGGAAAAAGGATGAAGTTAACTCGGGAGCAATGACTCAACACTTAGTTCTCTCCTCTTGCCCACACAATCTGTGTGCCTCTAAAAAAGGTCTGTGGCGTGCGCGGAAGATGACATAGGTGGGAAAGTAGCTAGCTGAAAAAAACAAGCTAATAGGAAAAAGCCACGGAGAAGTGAACTCTGTCTCTCAGAGGTGAGACCGTGGCTGGAGAAAGTGTGAAATCAACGCCGTGTTCCTGTGCCCCTGAGAGACAAAGAGAACGCTCAGGGCTAGCAAACAGTGAGCTACAGCGACATCGCTCCCTCATACTGAACACCCGGCATGGGCGTTGGCCTCGTTTCCCTGGCAACACGCGATGACGCAGCGCTTCCTGTCCAGCAGTGGTGATCGCTCGTGTGTCGTCACCTGAAAAAGCCAAGCAGCCAGTGTAGCGATGGCCACTGCAGATTGGAGTTCCTTTGATTTGTTTGTTTTGTTTTTAAAGGAGAGCTCACTTTATTCAGATGGGGAGGGGAGGTGGGGGGAATTGCAGATAGAGATGGGATCACAGTACGGGGAGTCTCCTGCACCCCTCAGTCACAAGGGGGGGGGGGGGGATTTGTGCAGGACGTTTGAGCATTAGCTGCCCTACGGACTCCACCACACAGTTGCACCTAGTTTGTGAGTTTTGAGGCTTTTTAAAGACGGGGGCCCGTGGGCCCCTCCTGTCACAGCTTGCTTACACGTCCCAGGGAACACATCAGTGATGAGATTAACTGGCAGAAGAAAAAAAATAAAAAACTTAATCGCTGACAAAACAACGGTGCGTCAAGAAACTATAAAAAGAGCGGAGAGATAGGAAGACAGCTGTGGGCGGAGGCATATGCGAAAGCCCAAAGTAAATAGAATAAATTAGGAGGAATTCAAAGTTTGTCAGCTTTAAGGCTTTAAGGGAGACACAATTAATCTTTTTACATAACTTTGGTTCCCTTGTATAAAATGAAAGAAACTGAAACATCTGGGGGAATCTGTTAAACTTCAATTTCTGAGAGAAGGCCTGTGCATGCCATTATAAAAACCATCGCATACAGGAAGGATCAAACATTTTTGTCCGCGTTGACACAAACCGGTACATCCCGTTAAACTGTTGTATTTACCGCAATTAATGTGTCTATTCGTGGTCCTAAAAAAGAACATGAAAAGGCTTTTGTCGGTTACAAAGAGCTGTCCTTGCACTTTCCTTGCCTTTCTGGATGATTTGGACCCTGGAGCCAGGGAGACAGAGACCGGTGCAGATATTACAGAGGAGTGCTCGCTGCTCAGCACACTAAACTGTCAAGTGGGTCACCCTAAGCACTTGGATCCCGAGACCATAGGAACGCAGCTGAATTCAATGAGTTTTCAGCTGAACTGGCCGGTATTTTTAAGGTCCTGTTGCATGCAATGACACTAGAACTTCACTGTATATACACCTGACATCCAACATGAAGTTAGTCCACCCTTTGCTGCTATAACAACCTCCACTCTTATACTCTTCTGGGAAGGCTTTGTACTGGATGTTGGAGCGTTGCTGCAGGAACTTGCTTCCATTCAGCTGGGAGAGCCTTAGTGAGGTCGAGTAGTGATCAGGCTTGGCTTGCAGTTTGCTTTTCAGTTGATCCCAAAGGTGTTGGATGGGGTTGAGCTCCTCCACATCGTTCTTGACAAAACCATTTCTATATGAACCTTGCTGTGTGCCCGGGGGCATTGTCATGCTGAAACTGGAAAGGGCCTTCCCAAAACGGTTGGGGTCAAGCGGGATCATCTAGAATGTGATTGTGTGCTGTG
Organism: Anguilla pacifica; assembly: GCA_039654925.1. Taxonomy (NCBI): domain Eukaryota; kingdom Metazoa; phylum Chordata; class Actinopteri; order Anguilliformes; family Anguillidae; genus Anguilla; species Anguilla pacifica. The sequence goes on along the minus strand of CM077290.1, from coordinate 54,099,109 downwards.
GCGTTAAGATTTGCCTTCACTGAAACTAGCCCAAACCATGGAAAACAGCCCCAGACAAAGGGATGTCAGGATACTCTGGGTCATATAGTGTATGCGACTTCACTTCCACTGGCATGATTGCATTACATTGCTGTATTGCAAACCTTAAAGCTTGGGTCAGTCTGAGGATAAAACAACAGGCTATGATTTAAACAAAGTAATGCAAGGCACCACAAGCATGCAATCTGTATTATTAATTCAGTTTAGCTTTATTTAATACATTCTACTGATCCTCTTTCAGGAGATTGTTCTCCCAAATCTTAAGACAAAATATTATCTCTTAACTAATGCAATAAATCTTTGGAGAATATTATGTTAATTGCCAATTTCCCTCCATATTTTTCTACGATGATTAATTGTAACTGAGCTTCACTGATGATTTCAGAAGATTAATGGTATGAAATTGACAGCCGTAAATTATTATTGATTTTTATTTGTTGCTCTTAAAAATTGTCTGAACAGCATGTAGCGCTTCTGCATTCAAATTTGGTGAAACCGTTAACAGTGCACATACTTTGTCAGGGTGGTAAACCTAACATGGACTAATGAAATACCAACAGTCTCAGGTGTATTTTAATTAATACACCAGTCAAACCTCATTTCATATTGCACACTAAACAAAGGGTTTCTAATGTGTGCTTCAGATTTTAACACGTAACAGAGACTTTTAGAAAAGAGCAATGATACAAGAAAATCAGATAAATAATCTAGTGGAATAAGATTAACATGATATTTTCAAACTGTATTTATTTATGAAAAACAAAATAGACAGCCAATTATGGTACATCATCTTTCATTTATATATATATATATATATATATATATATATGATACTATACATAGGTTTTTCTGTTGAGAAAAGAGTACACAAACAATCCCTCTATATACAGTATATTCACTCAATTGACAGCTCGCTTTGATGTACAGTGATGTACATGAATATGGACATTGCACATTGGATGAATTGTATACCTATTTTCAGTAAAAAATTATACTTTTGATGGCAGAGCAAAAAAGAGCAGAGCAACACCAGATTCTAACTAAACCAGCATGATATCCAGTAGGGAAAAGATTTCCACCACGAAGCGTGCCTTTAAATGAAATGATGAATTTTGTGATATTCTTAACCATGGCAAATTAGTGATATTCTAAAGGAATTTCATGAAAGTGTCTTTGAACAAAAGTCGCTCGGATACGGTTTTGTCATGGGAGTAGGAACCTTGTATGTGCATCCGCCAGCTTCAGTTCGATTATGGGCTCCTTTTAAATTAGACATTTACTAAGTGAATGTGAAATTGAAGCCTTTTGAAATGGAAAACCACAGTTCACAAGACCTGTAAGAAACTGCTCACTTCCCTGTTTTATGATAAATGTTTTTTTTATTGAGATGCTCCCGCAGTCTGTAGAGAAATAATTGATTTTCGCCTTAGCTCTGGTGAAAATTCCCTTTTATTCCGTCTTAAAAAACAGCATCAGAAATATGAACTGGCACATGGATAAGATTTAACTGATGTACCGAAAGGGTTTTTCTGCTTCTGAGATAACTCAAATATTTCATGTGTTTTCAGAATCCCTCCATTTAGGAGGGATTTAAGAACTCACTGGAGAATCTGCTGCAGTAGAGAAAATGAAATTCAAGTGTTGCAGCAAATGTGTTCATAATGACAAGAATATGATTGCACGTGTTATTTTCTCTGATGGGCCCACTGGGCTCGTGGTCCTATAGCAAAATACTCTGGTACACGACCATGTTCGCTTGGCCCGAACCGTAGCACAGTGAGCTTGCCAATAATATTCTGCCAGAGATAACTGCCCCGGTTTGAGAGTATCTGAATCGAAACTCGGCAGATGAGTCATCCACGCCGTATGGTATCTCACACTGTACATCGAGGCAATTATTATAAACCCAGGTTCTCAAACTGGGTGCTGAAGACCAACTGTGCGTGCAAGCGTATGTGAGTTTCAGCGACTGGATTTCCACACCCTTACCAGTTACTGTAGGTCCCTGCGGATGTCAGTTCAGCCATTCTTCAATATGTAATTCGATGTCAGTCTATGATTTAATCAATTTTAAAAAAGTGACCTCTTTCGATTTCTAGTGGAGTCATTAGCGATATTCACTCATTGCAGAAATGAAAATCAGTTCAACTGAAGAATTAACAGGACGGTTTATTTATTCATCGTGACATGCCGCTACATCTGCCTTAAAGAGGCCATAAGGGAGTAAATAATCCCTCAGTAGACGTTAAAAAAGTGTCTGTTTAAAAAACACTTAACAGCTTGTAACGCTCACTGCTTGAAATCGTGTTTGGAATGCGAATTGGCATACCCAGGAACAAGCCTGAGAAGCCCTGGTATAGACCCAACCGAAAAGAGCAATCTTGTGGATCCCCCAAAGAGGCACTGAAATGCATTCTTCCCCTGAGAATCCGTTGCAGGCAATCAGTGCTGGAAAAAATGTGCTCTTAGTTTCTCCATTGGGCTGTTGTTCACACAGGCAAGATAATGCCTGACAAAACAGAGAATGAGCGGCTCCCTGACACCTGCTTCCTGAAGCTGACGCCTTAGGGCTGCCGCTCTGACTTTGACAATGTGCTGGCTGTGACCAGCCAAGCATGACCGAGTGTGACTGGCATATAAATGCATAAAGAAACACACACACACACACACACACAGCCAGACAGACACGCACACACTCACATACAGACACACACCCACTCACACACGCACAGACAGACATACACACCCACACTCGCATACTCTCACACACACACACACACACACACTCGCATACTCACACACTCACATACAGACACACACCCACTCACACACGCACAGACAGACACACTCACGCGCACACACTCACATACAGACACACACCCACTTACACACGCACAGACAGACACACTCACGCGCACACACTCACATACAGACACACACCCACTTACACACGCACAGACAGACATACACACCCACACTCGCATACTCTCACACACACACACACACACTCGCATACTCACACAGACACACTCGCATACTCACACACACACACACACACACACAGCCAGACAGACACGCACACACTCACATACAGACACACACCCACTCACACACGCACAGACAGACACACACCCACACTCGCATACTCTCACACACACACACACACACACACACTTGCATACTCACACACACATACACACACAGACAGACACACACACTCGTATACACACACACACACATACACGCACATGCACACACAAACAACCTCTAACACAAAAACAAACACGCACACACACACACACAGCCAGACAGACACACTCACACGCACACACTCACATACAGACACACACCCACTCACACACACACTCGCATACTCACACACACACACACACACACTCACACACAAACACTTGCATACTCACACACACATACACACACACAGTCGTATATACACACACACACACACATACACGCACATGCACACACAAACAACCTCGCACACAACAAACACACACACACACACACACAGACACATGCGCACACAACCACACACACATACACACACACACATATGTACATACATATACATCCACAAATAATTTTTTTTATCCATGTTTAACTTAAGGATATCGGCATTGACTTTATTTTATTTTTCTCAGGTGATACTGACAGCAGTACTTCCCCTCTCCCTGGCTCCTCTCTCATTTCTCCAGTACCTGACGTGCATGCCAGTGCAGTGGCTATCCTCCACCGCAGGGGCGATGCACTGAGACATGCCACTGCTGCAACGCCAGTCCTCCACCACAGGCGTCCAATCAGCTGCTTCCGTGTGCTGCGAGCCCAACATTTGCACTCGCCCTCCTCCTTGACCGTTTAACCTGCTCGTGTCTTTGCTCTTAGAACGATCATTTTCCCGCGCCGCGATCCGCCATTTTAATTTGCAGAGGCCTGCACCCAGTTCCGCGACACCGGGAGGCGGAGTCGCCCGGCGCTGCCAGGAAACAAATTAGCCGGCGTGTGTATTTGAGCGGTTCCCCCACCGGGGGATGGGACGGCGCCCTTCCTGTTTTATTTCTCCTCTGCTGTCTTTATCCCTCGCTCTTCATGCCGAAGAAGTGCATCGCGACTTTTCCTCTTTTCCGTCGCTGCAGCTCGATTATTCTCTTCGGGGCTCTTGGAGCGCTCAGACCAGCCTGACTCTGTGTGGCTACGAGCTCCAATCCTCGGGTTTTTTTCTCTGTTAATTCTCACGGTTGCTCAGGTTAAAAGCGGGACGGATCTTGGTAATGCCACGCTGGCCTTGACGTTCGAGTCAGGCGGGAATAAATGACAAGCCGCGATAAACGACGTGTGGGGATTAAACGACGAACCGGCGTCGATTCATCTGGTTTTTTTCGGGCGTGTTATAACCGCTCGCATTCTCCAATTCGAACAACAACAGCAGCGAAATCCCAGCGACGCAAACGGTGCGCTCCTGGCTCGTCTTGTTCTAATCCTGCATTAATTAATAATATGCAGAACTAAACTGCATTTCCCAATGTAATTGCGTAATATCAATTCATTTACGAGGGAAAAAGGGGGCAATTGGTTTGCTCACTTTTCTGAGACGCAACATTATGAATCCACCGATGTTTCATAATAGACTCTTGCATGTGCAAAAGAAATACATTTCTGATTAAAAGGGATGTGCCAAGTGGAAAGCTTCAAAGGGAAGGTTGATTTAAAATTTTGTAAATGGGGGGGGGGGGGGAGGGAGAAACCAAGATGAATCCTCAATGAGGCTAATTCATGCTATGCAGCATGAACTCCAGGGAAATCACTCTAAACTCAGACATCTGGATGGCAGGTGTGGTATTACAGCCATAGAACTGTATTTATAACTCACAGGTTTCAGGTTTCCTTCCCTGGTTAGCGTCAGTGCTTGAATAAGATTCTTAGAGATAAAGAACTGTTTTATTAAAAGTACAGGTCTACAAATGAATAGAATATAGAATTTAAAACATGCAAGCCATGAAAGTTGTTCAGGATGAGGGCGTCTGGTATGTAAGCGTTTGTTTTAGCCTGCTAAGCTCTCTGTAGATGGGGTCTTTCCTTTTCTTGGGCATCCAAGAAATCTGTCTGTTCAATCCGTATCTTTCACACACACACACAGACACACATACACACCATTAGAGAAAATGTCAATATTTAGTCCCGTTTGTGCAGAAATTAGAGGGCATGAAAAGCATCAAATCATTTCTTTAAACTTCAAACCACTTTTACCTTTCACTTGTGCGCAAAGAAGTTATTTTGGCGAGCACGGTATTCGGATAGCGAAGGGCATAATCACAGGAAGGTGCTTTTCCTATTGGTCAGAACTGACATGGCTATCTGTCTCCTGCCACTCCCTCTCAGTGAAAAAAAGAAAAGCCGAATCGCATGTGATCACACTTCAGAGAGAGGAAAAAAAAAAGGCGAAATGGTAAGTAAGCCTGCCTGGTTTAATGACACCCTTTGTTTGTTGTCAGGAAATTCTCTTTCTAATCAGGAGCTCTGAAGACTTGCCAGAGACGATGTGTAAATCCCAGATTTCTTATTTTATCTGCGCGCAACTAAATCGATACTCGGTGCCCTTGCACCTGCTCCCTGCATCCAGCAGATGCAATGCCGCTGTCCAGACCTCCCCTAATCAGGCCATTTAAGACAGGCGATTTCAAAGGACAGCCAAGGTGACTCAGACAAATGGTACTCAATGTCTGAAGGGGGGGGGGGGGGGTCATAAATTTCACAAACATGACACGTTTAATTGCGATTTCATGGCCTGTTTCCACGAGATCCTACAGCTTTCTTTTCACAAGTTATATTTCTCAGAAGGTCAAGATGAAAGAATAGCCTTTTTTTTTTGGTTTTATTTTGTTTTGTGTTTCGAAACACAAACTGCCATTCACCAAATTAGATAAGATCGAGATTGTGTTTGATATGCCTTTACCAACACAATAAAAAAAGAACACAGTACAATAAATCCTGTTTATATTCTCATATTCTCACTAATTGAATGAAGACAAAAACATTCAGGGATGCGCTTATACATTATATGTCATCAGCAATACACGCTTTAATATATTTACATATTTGTTTAGCCTTTCCAGACAATTTAGCAAAAACATTGCATACACGAGGACAACTTACCTGGTCATGGTAATATCAAAGGGTTGTCCCTGTTGATAGCAGATATCATTTCAAGCTTACCATCATTCTGTTATCTGTTACAGGTGTTATGTGCATTAAGCTCAGAGTGATCAAGCAGCTTTCTCTACATGACAACAAGAGGGTTTTTATTTTATTTTATTTATTTTATTTTATTAATGAATTAATGATCACCGTATTTAGGGCACTGATGTCCATCCCTGTGTTCATTATTCAAACACTTTGTTATATCCAGAGGAGACTTCAACGTGCTGTCTGCCGTGCCTGAAACAGGGGTCATTACTCAAGTCAGAGTGACATTCCAAACTCCCCCTCAGCAATACTGATTTCTGATCAATGCGGGAATCCCCCAAGGTTCTCAACATCCCCGCGTCAGCTGTATTCAGGAAAGGACACAGGCCTTGCAGAGGTACAAGAGATGGCAAAGCGCATAAGTATTTCTGTATGTATTTGCATAAATGCAAACGTATTGGGACAGTGGGGGGGGGGGGGGGGGGGTTCTAATTCCTACAAAGACCACCTGATGTGAATTTAAATACTTGCTAATTCAAGCTGACAGTCCGCACTTTAACCTCATATTTATTTATTTTTATTTCAAATCCAATGTACTGGAGTACAAAACCAAAACATCAAAAAATTGTGGCACTGTCCAAATACCTTTGCATTTAACTATGTATGTATGTATGTATGCCTGCGTGTATGTGCGTGTGTGTGTGTGGGTGCATGCATCTGTGTATGTATGTATGTATGGCCACATGTGAAGGCCTCTACCCAATAATGCCGAAAATTGTACATTTTCATTTATACTTATAAGCATGGGAGTAAAAATGTATGAGCAATCACAATCATATATTATGTGCTGATAAGGAATGCCCACAGAAATTGGCAGCATTTCTTTTCTTTGTTGCACCTAATAAAATTTAGAATAATCTCATTTAAAGTTTTCTGAGCTTGGGCAAATCCTATTTATGTTTTCTTAGCCACATTAAAAGTTAAACTTGTGAAAATATGAATTTTCTCTTTCTATCAAACTACTGTCCAAACAGCAGCCATCACCATTTAAGCTTCATTCAGTGTTACCATGGATCACCACAAGAGCACTGACTGAAAATTTATTTTTATTTTACAACAATTGTTCTTTTCATCACTTTTGGCCTTGAAACTGTCCAATAAGATTACGTTGATATTATGCTTCATATTACTGCTTAAACATTCCATTCTAATCACCTGAATGGAATTTAGAGCCTGTTCGCATTGAAGGATCTCAACTACAGCGTGTGCTAACACCTCAATATAACTTGTTGACATTTCAACCAATGCTGAATAAAATCATGGAGAAAATGGTACTGTAGGGTAAAGCTTGAAGATCTGTGGTCTAGTGGCTTGAATGTTCACCAAACTTCAAAAGGTTGCAGGGTCACCACCTTGGCAAGCAAAACCTTTTCATGTGTACTCGCTGTACTTGTCACTTGGTACCATAGATATAATGTAACTGAGACAAGGATCTTACAAGGGATGTGTGTGTTATTTCCTGAGGACAGACATGTGCATTTTTGTTTCTCAGGGACTAGAAGCAGTTCTGAGTCAACAAGAAACAGCTTTCCTTCTCTAAACGTTCATCTATGAATTACATAATCATATAAATAAACCTTATTTATTCATTTAGGTTTCAAGTGAACAGTTATATAATTGAAATGCACTCTATATGTCAACATAAACTCAATAATATGCGTAACGGTGTACTCTGGTTTTATAAACACTCGCTAATGTGCACTCCATTTTAGTTTAAATAAGTTTCTTTTATCCTAATCATATGTAAATACGGAACTAGCATGTATATTTCCCCCACAAATGTAGAGGGCTGATTATAATTGTTGCTCTTCAAAAACAAAGTAGTTTGTGATTTCACTTTTCTTTGTGTATCAGAATGAGACCTGCTTTGATTAGAGCTGCTCTTCACATCTAATTACTATTTATAGAGAAGGTAAATCCACTCAGCAGAATGCATTCTTGTTAGGAAGGGTTTCATTATGTGCAGAGAGCAGAACAAGGTCACAGGAAGGTCTGGCTGAAACCTACAATTTTGCCAGTGATTATATTTTTAAGGAATTGTTTGAAATGACAACACAGCATGCCAGAAATGGTTGACTTCTACTCAAAAACTAAAATAGGAAAAGATGCACAAACATCATGGTTTCCACTTGCATAAACCAACACATGATACTAAATAGGATATTACAACTTCAGCTGCAATATTTTGGTTTCATTGTTGATTTTCACATACACCAGTAAGTCAGCTATGATTATTATCAATAAAGTTTGCATCAAATTAGCACAAATAAGAAGATTAACAACCTGGTTTTGTGAGTGTGTGAGATGCTTTTGCCATTGAACTGCTGACACAAAAGCAGCAAAGGCTCAAGGGAAACGTGTATGGCCTTTTTATCTGTGTTTAGTCACCTGTTAGCACTTGGTCATACTATAGCTGAACAGTAGCTGAACATTGAAATGTTCTATTGATATTATAGCACAGCCTACCTTTGATAGAATCATAATATAGAGATGTATGACACATTTCTTCAGCATATGTGGCAACCTGAAAAATGACACACATTTCTTTGAAGGAATACGGTGTGCGAACACCGAGGACGTGTTTACAAAATCTGAAGCACGCTTGATAAATATTTATTCCTGCATTGCTGATTTCAATGCATTTTCAGAACTGAAGCAACATAAAAACACTGTCAGGGCTGTGCCAGCGTCATAGCCTACCAATAGCCATTCAAAACACGGCAAATAAAGTAGAACCTATTACAATTGCAATTCTCCTCCTGCTGTGGCACGTGACATAACAAATAGGCCTACTGTCGCGTGAAACACCGTCGAGCTAAGAATAACATAAAACAATACAGTGATTTGTGGAATTTTTTACAGGGTGGGCTGGTGATTTCTGAGGTGTGTAAAACAGCCCATATGTTAGATGAATTGGCAACGTTTTATCGTTTTAAGTGTGTTGCACAGGGAAAATATGGGGAGTTCTAAACTAAATGAAAACTATGGAAGAATATGCTACAGTAGTTGATAGTCACTGATATATATTCACGTTTCCTCTTTTCCTCAGAATTATTTAGTCTTATTGTTTTTCTGACATTAAATTGTGCAGTGTTACACACATCGTTTTTAGAATATAATTATATTAATAATAAATAGTATTATTCAGATTGGTGATATTTTCTTTTCCTCTCAGTTTACAACCAACCGTAGCCTCTTCGCAACCCTGAATTTGAATTTCTTAATTTACAGCACCGATAATATACGCCGCTCTGTTCGTCGCCAATGGCTTGTTTCTTATCAAGCGTGAAGTTTGGTGCATTGCAAACCTATTCAAGTCATTATCAGCAGAGGACCTCTTGAGCCATCACCATCTCTGCAGTCTGCTGATAAGACCGCTGTTTCTACTGCTCGCTCTCCACGGACCTCAAGCCGTTTTGATACAAACTAAGGCATTGTTTAGCCTACTGTGCGTGCCATAGTCTCCGCGATGTTTCAAATGCATTTGATCACAAATAGGCTACAGGCTACTTAATGCGTAAACAAAACGTTGATGCTTATTTGCACGAGATCCTCTTTGAAGAAAAAACTTTCTAACGCTTTTACGTTGAATGAAAGATGGCATGTAAACGTCATACAACAGATTTTGCGAAATTCCTCCCTTCCTCTGCCTCCGGTTTATTGTTTTTACTGGAGTTAAATTCCAGTGAAACAAGTTCAGCGCGATGCATGCTAAACGACAACGTAACATTTTGATTAGTTCGACATCGAAATTAGTCCACTGGCGTCTTGTGTAACATTCACTGACTCCAAGAAATATCACTCATTACAAAATAATCTTAAATGGTCCAACGAGTACATATTCTGTAATTCAGGGCAAACTGGCCAAAGTGTATTTTTCTTCAAGTCTTCCAGACTTCGATGACTATTGATCGTAGAGACAAGAAAATTGCTAACAAAATCACATACAATCAACCAAGCAAATCAAAAGAAAAAATAAATGCAGTATTAAGATTCGCCTTACGATCGAGTTTGGAAAGATGCCAAAAAAAAATTATTCATAGACAAGTACATTAAGTTATTCTTTAACAAAATCTGCAGTCAATGTAGAAATAAAAATACAAGATATAAATTCGGACTGAGAATGAAGGAAAACCCTGGCCAAGTTGTCCAGCCATTCCGATTGCTGTCCTTGGTGCTGAACGCTCATCTCGAACTTTTATGGCTGCCGTGTAAAACAGCTTAGATCTGCTTTGAATGAATTGAAATCTCTTTGCTTGGGGTCGGGTTTAGACGAAAATGTGTGTGGGCGGGGGTACTTTGATACATAATAAATAAATGGAACTCTACACGCACGGAATTCAAATTGCCTCCGGAAACCTTATGAATTCCTTAAGGACGGTTGGGTTAGCAAAAGACCGAAAAAATGTAGCCTACCTCGCCTTTATTATATGTGCACATATTTCCAGTTAAATCTGTCAAATTCCATGTGCCGGAAACGATTAATATTAATATCCAACCAAAGTATCAAGGCTGATATTGCAATGCAAAAATAAGCAGAGCGTTCATAGACGGCCGTAACAATAACGTCAATAACGTCTTACCAAATTAATTGACTGCTGTGTGTAGGCTACTTAGCCTTCTGAAATATTGAAACCTCCCACGTCTCTTAGACCTTTTTAATAAGAAATTGAGATTTAGATTTACAAGGCACCTGTGTACGGTTATCATTTAAGTAATCATACGTTGAGACCCCATCCATCAATAGCGTATCACACCTCGATATTGTCCAAATTTAACTAACGTACTTACATTCCTGGGTTCTTCATCTCGGTGGAAAAGTGGGAGCATGCAATGCAGTATGTCCATGTGTTCATAAGGCTTTAGGCTATAATTCAACATGAAACTTAGCCTAGCCTTCTGTTTGGTTAATTGTTCATTGCTATCAGGCAAATGAACCATTAAAGAAACGAAGTGTGCATCAATAGGGAAATAGCCCAATCAATACTTGATATGTATTGTAGCTCACAAATATGCGAAATATGATAAAACCGCTGAAATGTGTATAAAAACGCTGAAATACAATTCCACGTTTTGCCTTTTAACGAACGGGCCATTTACTCCACGTGACTTAAGAAAATTAGGACGACAAACAGTGATAAAATAAAGGTTTAAGAGAATTTTCGTATATTATTAAAATGACGCTGGGGTTGCGTCGTTCTATTGCTTTTCCTTTACATGAAGTAGGTTGCTGAAAATACGCATAAAAGAAAACGTTATCCGCTGTCCTGTTTTACAGGGTAGAGAAAGACAGGATAATAGTAAATATTTCAGTATTCCTTCCCTCACACACCTTCCTCTCTCACGTTTATAGGCTTTGTTTGATAATTCAACTTGCTTTCTCCGGGACGCTGAAGATCACGATGATTGACAGTGAAACTGAGCAGTAGCCTTTCGAGCTGGCTGTAAGGAACGACTCAAGACGGCATTATGTAGCCAATTGGATGAAGCATCTCGTATAGCTGGAGCTATTCCTGAACATATACTTCCGCGTGCGTGTGTATCCATGTGTAAGGGTTCAATGGCTGTAGCTCAGTAAGGGCGGAGAGGTATGGCGCTGCTGTGATACGGCTCTATATATCCACCGGCAGAACTACCTTCCATTTAAAGACAACCTCCTCCGTTGCTCGGTTCTCACTTAGTGATGTCGCTCATTTTTGTGGCGAACCTGTAAAGAGAGGGGCAGAAGCCGGCTCTTTTTTAATTATTTGATTCCTTCTTTTATTTCTTCAGTTATTTTTCATTTTATTTACGTAAATCATTAGCTGAAAGGGATTCCATTTGTGTACTTTGTTTCATTTGAATAAATATTTCATTTCATCAGTCTTGTTTATTTATTTTGTGTTCGCAAGTTTAAGCAGAGGCGGAATTCATCCTGTAAATTCGTGCTTAGTGCTTTATTGTTTCGCATCTTTTTAAAGAAATACTATTTGGCTAATACTAAGGACATCCGTAACTTTCATTTATAGAAACGGTAAGACATTTTAAGTTTTTTAAAATATAAAACATATTTTGTGATACTGACAGTTTAGTGGACTAGGGCAGCTATTGATAGCCTATTGGTTGCAGTATTATTGCTGATATTTCCCCCTGACACAAGGCTGATAGCCTACCGTTATTAAATGGATTGTTTTCCAGCAGTGACAATTATATTTTGTGTTCGTGTTGATTTTGTATTTTGTTGTATTCTTCTAAATCATACGAATGTGGGGCTGACAGTCGTTGACAATGCTGTTTCTTTGTTTTACCCGTTGTGCGGCCACTATTTCTTCTAAAAAACCTGTGCATCTTCAGTTTGTTCAATGACTACAGTCGCGTGTAAGACCGTTGCTAGCTGTCTAGCTCCGTGTGTGCGTGTCAGTATGCGAGCGTGCAGCTACATCACCAAGCACACGGCTACAAGAACGCAGTTAAAGATGATTCTGTTTCATTTACGCCAGATACGAATTAGTGGTGTTAAATAGATTAAATTGATTTCTCATTCACAATGAGAATGTTGGTAATGGTTTCCATAGTATTTTACGATTATTCTATGTAGCATATTACATGGTAGCCTATTGTAAAATGTCTTCTTGAAATGTAGCCTAACTTTCGGCAAAGCACTAGATTCAAAACTTAATGATATTTCCCATGCCCCAGAAATATGGGGAAAAGTATTTTGCTCGGCTAAATGGATAACTCATGTGGTGTAGTGTCAATTACGGCCAGTATTCATCGCTACCTGAAACGAGTTATCATATCTCAACACGTCCTCTCGTAGGCTATGGCAATTAGAATGCCGTCAAATGGGCTACACCTGCACCGTTGGCGATGGAAACTGTTCATACACACAGGCGGAAATCGAGTCTAGCCTATATGAATCGAAGCTCCCGTTCCTTCACTGGTAGGCAACTGAGATAGCCTACTGTTCACAATAGACTGCAGAATGTAAATGTAGGCTATAGGAAATATGTAGACTACCCACTAAAATGTATCTTACACGTTTACTAAGCTATCATTTTTCAACGGGACACAACGACCTTATCTGAATTGAAATAGTTCCTATTCTGCGTATTCATTTTGACGTTATAATAACATATTACGCATCTGGCGACGTACATTTTCTGTATCATGGTGTTGTGTGCTATGCTTATTTGTGTGTCTTCATACAACAGAACAAGTAAAACTGATGATCTCTGCAAATCCCGGATCACGAAAACGGTTAATTTGAGATCATTGAAGAGCAAGCAGCATGCCAGTTCCCTTGATAGAATGGACTACACCTGGATTCAATTGGCACTCTCATATAGGCTACCATATTCCGATACCAAAGTTGAGGGTGCTGAAGAGCGTTGACGTTAGCAACATCCTCAGTTACTGTCTCATTCCGCCTTAGGTAGGCTAAGCTACTGTTTTCTTTTTTTATCTTCTTTAAATTAGATTAGAATGCTACTTCATTAGGCCACTGGGCTTTAATAGGTAGTCTACTTGAAATGTTTGCAAAAAGATACTAAATCTCAGTGCACCTGAAACAGATTAAAATACTTATACATTCTAGAATACATCGCCCATCCCAAATAGTAGGCAGCTCATTATTAGTTTATAGGGTACAACATATTTTCAATTAAGAGGTGCGGCGAGCGACCTCTGTGATTGGCTGATTAGGTTGCCAGTTTGCATTGCTAGATTTCCCGCCATCGACCCTCACCCCCCTCAGCCACTCAGTATCCTGTTAGACCTGGACGACGACTGAAGGCGTTTGTTTTATGGGTCTACAGTTATTTAAAGACCGTTGTGAGCTGTATTTATCAACCAAGGTAAAGGAAATTATAATTTGTATGCTTCATCACTGGTTCGGTATTGATTAAATATGATGTAAAGCTAGCTAACTGTCCTGCGCATTGGCAATAAGTTTAGGGACTTCTCCAGTTGCCTGTGTAGCTAGCTAGCCTTAGCTAATAATATTGGCTATTTAAGGAAAAAACTCGTATTTTGGCCTCATTAACAGCAAATGTCCATAAAAGTATGTAAAAGAGAAACCCATAATATAATTTTTGTATTACTGGTAGCTAGCTAGCTTGGAATTTCAACATTTTCCTTCTGAAATTCTGGCGTTTGCTAACATTAGCTAGCGGCAGCTGGTCTCAATTCAGCTAGTGTAATTGGTTAAATTCACATTTGGTCGTCAGTTGGTTTGAAATATGGGGGCGGTCTTCTACAGAGAACATATTTGAAAAGTTACTAAGTAAAGAAGTAAAATAAACCTTTCATTGCTGACATAACTTACTGCGAACATGTATCTGTGTTTAGCTTCACGCTCATTTGTGTTGAACTGGTCGCAGTCGTAGCGCCTGTATAGGCAGCTGGAGTTCGCCTGCTAAAATGGCTTTTACCAACTTAACTTGTTGGCTAACTTGGTAGCGCTTTTGGGGGCGCACAACCTTAGGCAGTTTTTTTCATCAGTGTGGCCATAACCATTGGTCGTTGTGGTATGCTAGTAAAATACAAGTGTCCAATATATTCCCAAAGCTTGCGTTACTCCTACAAAAAAAGCTTACGTCGTCACGGTTGTAATATATGCAATAAAAACGCCGTTGTATATTTTGCAGTGCTACGCCCCGACGTGGTGTCCGAGATTATTGTAGGGACTTGCAGTTGCAGATCGATGTGAAGTCACCTACCCGGTTAGCTTGCTAAATTGTTAGTAACTTTAAACCAGCTAGGTGGTAGCCTAGGATTTGCCAAAGGAGAATGTCTGATCAGGTTCAAGAAGAGGAAGTGCACCCTGATAAATGTCCATTTAAATAGTTTCCGCCGCTTCAAATCAAATTTCCTTTGCCTGTTATGTGCTAGCTAGACAGCCCAATTTGGAGGGCTGACCTGGTCTAACGTCACCAAAACCGACTGCGGTTGGGCTTGCTTATATAGTCTAATGTTAAATTTACGTTTGATACTTGCATTTTCGACTTGGCAGGTTCATTTTTATTATATAAGTCGTTATGAGGTATGCACCAGTTGCCACCGGTAATCATCACAAAAAACTAACCTGTTAGCGTTTGGGGAAAGGATCGGTGGTTTCTGGGCGTTTAAAATGGCCGCTAAACAGGTGCACCTTCACAAACTAATGATGGTCTTAGACTGTCTTTAAATGGGGAAACGGTTTTCTAACGTAAATAGCTTAAATGTGTTTTTTTTTTTTTGGTCCCGCCCTGCTTTCCACATTTTTTGGACCTGGAACAGGTGACTGAAATGAACAAATTCTGAATAAGAAGCAGTTTTAGGGGACTGCAATTGATTTCTTTTCGGTTTTGATTTAGTTTTGCCACAAGCAGAGCGTGTTAAGGGTTAGCCCCTTCAACCTATACTGCACTTTGAATGCCGAAATAAAATCTACCAGTGACACATTTTACATGCAAATCTGCCTTGGGTTTGACAGTGACTTCAGATAGCATATTTTGTTATTGTGAGTACTTGACTGAGGCTCATAGTAATGAGGAATTAGAATAACTAATTTGTAGTGGAATTCTTTGCTGAAATCGTAGCAGTTCATCTTACTAGGATCTTCACACGTACCCACCCTCAGTGTACTGTTGTTCATTAACATAATCTGAAACAGAATTTGATGCTGCAGTGTATAGATGGTGATACATTTTGACTGGAACTGGTCCTTGCGGTGCTGGATGTAATGTGTGAATTACAGCAGGACACACTAATCGCCATGTTGAAAATGAGAAATTGTATTTTGTACCGCTACCCTGATATCTACAAGAAACAGGAATGTTCTAGACCCAAGCCTTTTTTGTTAAGAATGGTTAGGTGTTCCTGTAATGTCTTCCCCAGCTCATTTTGGTTACAGTTGGTAGGCAGGCCTACAGTGTATCGTTCATGAATAGATGTGAGTTGTCATGCCAGTTTAGCAAGTGAGTGTTCTTCACTATCAAATTAGCAAGCTTATTTGACAGGAAGATACTGACTTGTCTCTACAGTCAAGTATTGAGAGTGGAACCGTAAATGGGACTAGCGTGCGCAATAGTGCTTTGCCCTCTTGAATATCTTTAGCATTTCTTCTGTAATGGTGTACGAGTTGTTAACTGCCTTGGCTGAATTGGTTTTGTTCCCCATCCCAGTTTTGTGTCGATTTAAAGGGAACTAGAAATCCTTGGGAGTTCTCAGTGGTTGGTTGAATCTGCATTCACAATCATGCGGTGTTCTAGCAAATATCCCTGGCTTTTATTTAAAGAATAAAATTTTTATTTGCTCTAAGCCAGCAAAATGTACCACTTCCACCTGCTCAAAAAGATTTTTAATCTGGTATTCAAGTCAAACCTGAATTGGTCTGCTTAACAAAGGCATGACATTTGATGTGAGGGATAAGTCTTCAGCTTCACATACAAGTCACCTTGGCTACTCTTTGTTTGCTTATACAACCGTAGCTGTGGGCCTGGATGTACATTTAAGCCTGTTAGTCAGCTTATTTCACGCTTTTATTGTGTCAGGATATGGGGGGATAAAGACATGTAGAATATTTCAACTTGACTTATAATTTGAACATTTTTTTTGATTTAGGCATACAGTTTATTTCTGCGTGTTTTACGGGGCTGGCCCGGCTTTGTTAAAAAATGAACACACATTTTTCAAAGTCAAAGATCAAAAGTGACACCGAATAAGAGTTTATATATTGTGTTTATATATATATATATATATATATATTTAAATTCCAGACGCACGCTTTCGAAATAAAGAACACTGACGCAACAGAACATGCAGAGAAGCTGCTGTACTGGCCTGTGTAAAGATTTGGGATTGTTTGGGGGGTGCTCGGTCGGGTGGGGGAAAGCGACCCCCTCCCCTCCCCCACATCCGCACCTGCTTCACCCGCTGCACCGCACCCACTTCACCCTTCCCCTGGATGCTGATGTTGTGAGTGTGCTGTGTGGTCAGCGCGTTGTGATCCAGGACCAGCTCTCACCGTGGGTCCCTCGCCCACAGACTGTGCTCAGGGCTCACGTTGGAAATCTGTCTTATGCTTCTCTGGAAAATAACTCTGCCAAGGCCCGTCTCGCCCACTCCACTGCTCGCATAAGTGGGGAAATTGGGTTTCAAGTAGGAAAAGGTGTGTGTGTGTGTGTGGGGGTGTGTGTGTGTGTGTGTGTGTGTGTGTGTGTGTGTGTGGGGTAAATTTGACCTCTACTACCCAGTGATGCAGGACATTAGTCTTGAATGTGGTAATAAGGTCTTTCATCACTACACTATATGTCCAAAACGGCCCCTGCAGTAACTGGTACTTTCTTGTTTCTAAGCAGTAATTGCAAAATGGTTGCCCCCTGCTGTTTGTTTTGCCTCGCGAAGCTGTCTTCTCAAGGGATTTTCTTTAAAAAAGAAGGATCTTTTTGTTATTGGTTGATTTTTTTTTTTTTTTTTTTTTTTTTAATTCATGTTGCAGAATGATTTCGTGCCAAATCCTAGAGTTTCTAAGTACTCAACAAAGTAAAATAAGGACAGTCCTAAACCAGGGCTGCCCAGCCCTATTCCTGGAGAACTACCATCCTGTAGGTTTTCATTTTAGACCCTAATTTGACACTTGATTCTACTAATAGGCAGCTCAAAAAGATCTCTAGCTGTTGACTGAGGTGTGCTTTGTAGGGCTGGAGCAAAAACCTACAGGATGGTGTATCTACAAGAACAGGTCTGAGCTGCCCTGGTCTAAACACTCCCAAATAAGCTTTACTAGTGATTCTGCATACATTAGTGTAAAATGAGAAGGATAAAAAGTTTAAATGTGTGTACAAAAACCTAAAGTATATTTGGCTTTTGAAATAAATGTGCTCAGCATAGTGATGAAGCTGAATGTTGCAGATGTGAAACCACGTGAATATAATACATGTTTCATTTGGGATTTCTCAAGTTTGCCTGAAATAAAGGTCTGTTTGTCGGCCATTGCTTGTAGGTGTTTGCACAAATTTAGTATACGTGATATGATACTTTTGAATGATATATTGGATTCCTAGTATTAGCTGGTATTAAGCTAGAATTATGTGCATTTTAGTCAAAAAAGGTCACCTAGTTTTTGTTGTTTTTTTCAAAGCAATTTTTAATTTCGCCTTTTCAGTTTATCCTTATCCACTTGGCTGCTCTCCCACACCTAGTATGCATTTAAATTGGAGAACCTTGTTCAAACAAATAAGCACAGGTCTATACCATTGCTGTTAATGCTAAATGGTAGGTGTTCAACATGTAGCCACTGGTTGCCCAGTGCATTGATTCTTAGTGTGAAGAGACCGTCCTACGATTAACCCTCTGTTTCATTCCTGGGTTGGGCGAACTATCAAGCATTAAGTACATTTTTGTGAAATGCCCCACTCACAGCCCGAACACACACCATGCATATTGGCCTCTGCTTCCTGCCTCGTGTGGTGAATGTGCACTCTACCCCCCCCCACAATTTGCTTGTTTCCTGTCAGAAAATTGAATGGCCATGTATAAATTAGATTCTATTAAATTACCAAAAGATGACCAATTTCATTGAAAACAAATAGTTTGCAATGCTCGCTTCCGTTCATGGTTGTTCGATCACAGAAAAGGGTCTCAATCAGTGAGCTAAGTTCCACCCCCCCCTTTCCCTCCCTGTGAGGTAATCCCTTCCTCAATCCAGTTTTTGGATCTGAATTTGGCCAACTGCCGCAATTGGCACTTTTAAAACGGGCAATTTTAAGATGCAGGCGAGTCAGCACTAGGCAAATATAGACCATGAACCATTTCCTAATGCGTCAGTGAGCCTAGCTGTGCCATTGCATTCTCCGTAATCTTTAATTGGGTTATTGTACTTGGCAAGCCCTTTCTACAACTGCCAGTAGTTCTGTGCTCTTGTGAATGCTGTGCCACTTGCACCAGTACGTGGGAACGTGTGCGCTAATGACCATTTACCATGGGAGGGCTGGCACCAGTAAGGAGAATCTCTTGACAGCTTTTAACGTGTAGTTATTTGGTGATTAGCCAGGGGGCGCTCATGTTGCGGTAACTTGAGAAACCCTGGCTGAATTAACTCGTCCCTCCCTACCGTACTGCGATGTGACGAAGCAGTTCCTGTTGCGTTCGTAGCCCACTAATTTGTCGGATATAGGGCTCGGTCTGTGAATTCTTAACAACTGACTATTGCTTGAGCGACTTTGTGGGGGCTGTGTGGGCTTTGTACAAACAGAATGGAAAACAATACAGGGTCCCGTGATATAAAAGAGCAGAAATGGAATCGTACATTTTCTTAATGGACTTTTATAGCATCAAAACCAAATTGATCCTAAACAGAATGCATGTCCAAATTGATCCTAAACAGAATGCATGTCCAGGTTGTTATATGTTTTTCCCCCTCTGCGTGTACGTTAGATTGTTTTGGGCCCCGGGAGACGGGCGAGGGGGTGGTGTTGTTGTGCCGCGGCAGTATGCTGGTGGCGGACGGTGGCGGTTGGTTTGGACGGTGAGGCGCCGTGGTTGCGCTGGTTCCCCGCGGCTCGCAGCGAGAGCTCCGCGGATGATCTCCCCTGGCAGGCCCGCGGACCCCGCCGGTCCCGCCGCGCTCGGCCATCTGTCTGAGCGAGAGCCTCAGCGGCGCAGAGTGACGGGGCGGTGGCACCGAAGCGTGTGCCCGTGAATAAGAGCTGTGTGTGTGCGTGTATGTGTGTGCGTGTGTGCGTGCGCCCGCCCCGTGGGCACTGCCTCTGCGGGCCCGGACCTGCCTGCACAGCCCTGGCACATGCATGTTAATGCTCTTCACACCCCCGCACCCCACCCCACCCCACCACACACACACACACACACACACCCCCGCGGCTGCTTAAACCGCCCAAATTTAGAAACGCCTCACATCAGCTGTGACTGTGACTTTTCACTTGGACTCAGCGTTATTGTCAAAACGGTCGTTTCTGTCTTAGAAGTGAAATCTGGCCACTGATTTGGGTGAGACGCCAGTGCCTGTCGAGAAGGTAAGATCCCGCACAGCGTGAAGCGCAAGAACGCATTCTTAAAAAAAAATCGTAATACGTTTCCATTTCCCCACATCCGTGTTGCGTTGTGTCTGAAACTTCATTTTCCGTCCGCTGGAAGTTCAGAAGTGTTGCTATTTAAGTGAAAATAGAGATTCTCAAACCTACAGTACAATAAATGGAATCAAATGTTGGTATCACCGTGGGGGTGATATTTTGGATTCTGGCTGATGACTAGCTGGCTAATGCAAGGTTACAGTAAAGGCACATGCGCTGAACCGCTTTTATGAAGTAAGCCGGTTGCGTAGACGGTTAATGCATTAGCAGTGTGCATTCATTTGATTTTCAGATTCTGCGGCTCCCAAGGTTGAATATTAAAAACCAGTCAAAGCGGTTTTCTCAAAGCGCCGTGAAACCCACCGGTCTGTGTGTGTTCCGCTGGCTGCCAAGAGCTGTGTTCCCTCGCACTTCCACGTAGCAGAATTGTTATCAGTGAATTATTTTATGCAGGCTTCTGCCTCATGAATATTGATGACGGTGCCAGCTCAGTTCATTTTCTTTTTTTTTTCTTTTTTTTTTGTTTTGTTTTAATTAACAGGCATTTGAATGCCGATCTGAGTAATTGATTAAGGATCCCATGATTGTGTATTCCAACAATCTCCTTCGTTTTCAGCTCGCCGACGTGCAAGCTTTGGAAATGACCTTAAGTGTGCGGAGGCAAATCTAATCTCTTTCATTTAGTATTTCTGCATATTAATTTTTTTTTGCATACATTGATGCGGTGTTGCGATAGGATTGGATCGAGCACATTTCAGTGCTCATTTTCTTTGAAGGATTGCATTTGCTCTGAGCATCTTGGTGTGTGTGTGTGTGTGTGAGAGAGTGTGTGTGTGTGTGTGTGTGAGAGAGTGTGTGTGTGTGTCTGTGTGTGTGTCTGTGTGTCTGTCTGTGTGTCTGTCTGTGTGTGTGTGTGTGTGTGTGTGTGTGTGATGTTAAAATAAGCTGCTGAAGAAGTAAAAGGTGCCGATGCTGATAAAGTAACATTTAGCCTTGCTGGTGAAATGGAGACCTGTCGGTTTTCAGACCCTGAATGTCACTGTCGGCTCGAGCGCATCGTCAGCGCGTACATCCAGAGAGTCCGCCCCCTGACCGCTTGTGTCGAGAGAGATGGTAATGGCTCCAGAGACATTCAGGGTCTGTAAAATAATGTCTTTCCCTGATTTAATCTGGAGGAGCGGGGAATGGTCCCATCCCTGCTGCTGGGCGGGGTTTGGGGCTGGTCGGCGTGGGAAGGCTGCTGCGTTGCGCTGTGTGATCCCTGCCCCCCCCCGGGTGGCATGCTTCGCCGCACAGTCCCCCACAGGGATGCTGGGCTGCAGTCACGGGCTGTCGGCAGCGCTCGGGTGAGAAGGCCTGTTTGGACACTTCTCCCGTCACCCCCCCAGTCTCTCCTCCCCCCACCCCCCCGCTTAATCAGGCTGACGCAGAGCTGTTCCAACACGGGCCCGCGTCCACACACATCATTAATATCGTTTCACTCGCCGCTCCCGGGTGGCAAAGGCAACATGGGAAGGCAGATTTCGCGTTGCCTGTCACGAGCGCTCGCTGCTTTTTCTTTCTTTTTAAAGGGAGAGTTTCATTTCGCCAGAGGGCAGCTTTTAAAAAATCTTTTCCAGAGTATTTTCCTCCCCCCACCCCCCCCCACCCCCCAGTTGGCTTCTTTCTGCATTTGGTGAGCATGCAGTGCACTTCTCAAGTCAAAGTTATGGTGCAACATTCTTTAATGTTAAAGGCTGATCCAAACGGTGATTACGATAACTACCTAAGGGACAGTGGTTGACATCGCCCCCTTCTGGACACAGTCAGGTTTTGGCGACTGAAGTGACATCCCAGCTGTGCATTGTGCTCCGGGCCCTTCAGTTCATTAAAGGTGGAGCCCATGGTCTGCGTTCATGTTTATATTGTACAAGCATTCAGGGTGCACTTGCTTACACTGCTCTGCACGGACCTACAAGTTGCAGCTAAACTGTACCTCCTAAATTATTTAGAAAAATTGCCAATCACCTTGTGCATCACCAACCTTTATTTTGATTAGACAATTGCCCAGCTTTTTCTTGCATGTCACCATGCATTAAATGGCTTGGTAATAGATTTTTTTTTTAATTTTTTTTATTTTTAAAACAAATTTATATATCACTTTTTCCCCTAGTTTGAAATACCTGTTCAAATTAGTACAAAGTTGTCCATGTATTGGGGACATTCGGAAGTGTGTGGAAGCCATGGTCTCTGCCACTAGGTGCTCATCTTCACTCCGCTGTTCTTTTTTCTGTTGTGTTTTTGGGAGTGCACTGTGTGCTGCTCATGCAGGCAGACTGCAGACAAACTGTCGCTGTGGACCAGGAAACGCTCTTCTGCAATTTTGTGGAGTCTCCCTCTCTCTTGGCAATGTTGAGACACAGTATGGACAGAGTAGCCATGCTCTCCCTGTATGCGCCTCTGTCGTTTTGGTTTTGTGTGTCATTACATTACATTACAGGCATTTAGCAGACGCTCTTATCCAGAGCGACTTACACAACTTTTACATAGCATTTTACATTGTATCCATTTTATACAGCTGGATATATACTGAAGCAATTTCAGTTAAGTACCTTGTCTTCAAGTGGTTAGAGTTTTTGGCTCCACCCATTACGGCATTCGGGAAATCTCTCCCTCCTTTTACCGGGGGGGGGGGGGTGTCATTTTGGGGGAACACCATTCTGGTTCAGTGCTGTTACTGTAAGGATTTGATAGCAGACAAAACACACCGCTGTTTCTCTATGTCCGTTACCTGAAAGAGCTCTGCTTTCCATTTATCATGCGCTGAAAAACAATGAATAAAAATACTGTAGTAATGGTCCTTAAGACACCCACACAAAAGTTCATTCAACCACAGGATCTGGGACACTAAAGCCAGACAGTCACATCGGTGTAGCATGGGAGCGAGCTCTTTGGCAGGACAAACCCTTGACAGCTACTGAAATGCCTTATTCTGTGAGGAGGAGGGGGGGGAATAAGTCCAGTTTTTAAAAGGTCAGTTGTGTAATTGGGCTGATGCTCTTGGAGAACGTTTCGGGCCTGCTCTTATGAGTTTTAAATGCGGCTTGTGAATTGTGGCTTGTTTGATCGACCCGTCCTACTTTAATAAAGCGGGGGGGGGGGGGGGGGAAGGGGGGGAGGCCTCCTCCTCCTCCTCGCTGTCACGGGCTGCATCGTTTGTGAATACCGCCACGCACCGTTCACGGCTGGGGTCCCTCGCGTCTGTCGTGTGGGACCAGGGGGAACGGGCTGAGGAGCTGAGATTCGGGAGACGGGACGGGACGGAGGGGCAGAAGTAGGATTTTAAACAGTGGTGTTCAGCGGCGCAGAAAGGCCAGCGCGGGACAGTTGTCGAGTCGAATCTGCGTTTGGCAGCGCGAACGTGCACAGCGCGGAAAGGCGGGGGTGACCGTAGTGCCCGTGCCGGCTGAGGATGTGACCGCACTGGCCAGTCATCGTGGATATGGCGCGCGTTTCCCCTTTTCTGTCAGTGCGTAGTGGGGGCACTGTCCTCCCTTTGTCATGAACAGTACGCATTTGTTCCATCTTGGCTCTGCTTTTAAAATGCTGAAAAGGGAAATTTTCCTTAGAAGTTTTGTTCATATTGTTGTGTACTTCCAGACCTGTCTGAATAATCTGAAATGCATCTTTAAGAGCTAAGCCCTTTTCTGAAGGATCGGGCTGTGTACTGTGTGACTTTGAAGAGTGTGTGCAAAGTGCAGCATTGCACGCGTAACTCCACGTACCGATAATAAAAACCCACACAATGTCCAAAACATGCAGGCCCCTATCGACGGCTGTCACTTGTGTGCGCGCATCTCTTCGAATGGAGTTATGATGTGGACGACGCGTTACTGTCGGTTACCTACCTAGAAACAGTTACTTGGTCAGGTCTGAAGTGATTTTAGGCAGATTTTTAGCAGCTCAATGCAGTTATAAGAGCGTACGGTTTTGAGTTCTTATTGGGAGTCTTATTGTGGAGAGCAGCGTGCGCGGATGTCAGGCCGTGTGGCAGGTTTTTATTGGTTGTCGCGCTGACCGCGTGCTCGCGCGCTGATGTGGCGGTAATGGCGGCCGCCCGTTGGGTGCTCCATGCAGGTGAAGGTGACCTCGTAGGAAGAAACGGGCCTTCCCACACCGCTGGGGACGGCTTTAAATTTTACTCCAGGGGTTGATTAGCACCGGGAAATGCACTGTGGAAGTGAGAACAGCCACAGGAAGGATATAATGACTCTGGGGGCTCGGATGGGAGCCGGTTCCACCGGCTTGCTTTGTACCTTATCGAAGCCTGCGTTCTGTAGTTGTTCCACTGACCTTTGGTGTGCACTTACTGTACGTTGCTTTGGATAGAAGCGTCTGCCAAATGTGATATAATGTACTGTGACAAAAACCAACGGAATCTTGAATATGTTCAGAAAAAAAGAAGTGTAGATTGCTCTGGCAAGTGAAGCGGTAAAATTCACGCTGTGTGTTCTTGGAAACGTCTGTCGTCAGCACAGGAAGGGAAGAGGGAAGGGACTCCGGGGTTCGTGTTATAGGCTGTTCCAGACGGGATGGGAACACGACGGATCTCCTCGCGTTCGCGGCGGCGACGCCGCGTTCGTCCTCGAGGGCACCGCCGTCGCCGTGGCGGGTCGCTCGGCTCCCTGCGTGGCGCGGGCGCCGGACGTGTTTTACTTTCGCTCTTTCCGGGGGGGGGGGAAAAACGCGGCCCTCGCGACTGAGCGAGGCTCACCTCACTTGACACGGGCTTTGTGAAGACGAGGAACGAGCGAACGAGCGAACCGTGCGGTTCACGGCCCTTTTGAAGAGGTATCAGAGCCGCGTTCCTGAAAGATTCACAATGCCGGAGTGAGCTGCAGGAAGCCTTCAGCTGTCGGCAGAGCGGGCTTGTGATGTCACTCTAATGACAATGGAGTGGGCCGTGGGCGTGTTGGCTTTTATTTTGTTTTTTTTTCCGCGGGGGACTTTATTGTAACAAATGCGCTGTATTGTAAATGTGAATGTTTTGTAGTGCTTTTTTATGTTTGCGTTGCGGGTTGTATTTGTTGTCTCTACCTCCCCTTACGACATTCTTTTCCCTTTTGAAAGGCGCAATCTAATGACCTTTTATATGGTCTTGTTTGTGCTGTACGTTTATATATTTATATCTATCTTTGTGCTGTACATTTGCTGTCCTGGATGCATTGTGTTTGATTATTGTAAGTCAGCCTTGCAGCTGATGGCGACACGTTTTCCTTACCGTGGATCAGTGAAGCATTGGGTTGCACATTTGGCTGACTGTTTGAAATTTTGTGGAAATTTACCGGTGAGTATTTTGGTCCCAGCCTGCAATGTCACTGGATGAAAATGCTGCTTAAGCATTTCTTTGTGATCCGCACTAGAGCAGCGGTAACCAACCCTGTTCCTGGAGATCTAACATCCTGTAGGTTTGTTTTTCTCCTACCCTAACAAAGCACACCTCATTCAACAGCTAGAGCAGGGCTGCCCAACCCTGTTGCTGCAGATCAACCGTTCTGTAGGCTTTCACTCTTAACGCTAACAAAGCACACCTCATTCAGCAGCTAGAGATCCTGTTGAGTTGCTAATTAGTAGTCGGATGTGCCAAATTAGGGTTGAAATGAGAACCTACAGGAGGGTGGATCTCCAGGAGCAGGAATGGTTGTCACTGCACTCGAGGGGACTCCTCACCATGTAATGTGGCAGCTTGCTCCCCAACCCCAGATCTCTAGTGGGGTGTCGCCCAGCCGTGGAACTGCCGCTTTGCCCTAAAGACCAGAATGGCGGCATGCTGGCGCATACTCGCGTGCGGTCTTGAGCCAAGATGGAGGTCTTTCGGCCTAAAGGTTTTCAGCCAGCTCTGGAAACCGGTCACATTGTGCTGGAAGACTCTGTCCCTTCACAGAGCTGCGGGTAAGAGCGTGAGACTCAGGAAGCGAGCTTTTCGTAGGCTGTGGGCAGCTTCAAACCGCTCTTTTTACATACAAAATGCCTGCTTTAAGATGGCGTTCTGATTAGATTTTACCTCTTCAGCGGTCGGTTTCTGTGTTTAAGGAGACTTCTGTAATGAAATGCTGTGTCACTCCGGGTGCATTTAATTATATGTAAACATTTGGCGCGTTCATCAATTGATTCACCACCTGTGGCATTTCTTTCATCGCTACGTTTCTGTAGTAGACGGGCTCAGATTTTAAAGCCAGAGAGGACCTAACAAACATGGCTTTAATTCACCTAAAGCTTTTGTAATTAAATGGGTTACTCTTGGCATAGAACCCATTTTGCTCAAGGTTATTTAGCAAAGTGTTTTGAAAACTAATTATACTCCTATCATCTTTATCTGGAACAAATTGTTGAATTGAGAAATTTTACAACAGACTTAACATCAAGTGACTTTTTTTGAATTTACTGTCATACTAGCACTGACATTGACTAGTCGGATTGTTGGGATCGTTGTAACAAGCCGGGCCGTTTCAAAAGAAAAAGGCCTCGTTTTTTAAACGTACCATCGTGTGTGCAAACCCTGTGTTTGTGAGACAGAGGGATGAAAATGCCTGCATTGCCCTCAGGTCCCTGGAGGAGGCGCTGCTGAGCGATCGCCTCAGATGTTCCACAGCTGCAGAAGTCACTCATTGTGGCTTTTTCCTGTGCTGTAGAGTAGGTGCTGTGTGCTCTTCAGAACGTGGCCTTTAGGAAACTGAGAGCCGTAATGGAGCCTGAGGTTTTGCTGTGGAGACGTGCGCCGTGCTGTGTGGGCAGCCCTTGAGCCGGAAATCTGTCCGTTCAGAAAAGAGTTTTTTTTCAAGAAACAGGTTTTGAAGAACAGCATGAAATACAGAATAAAATAAGATTTGTCATGTTTTCCTACCGATTTTCCGACTTAATGCTACAAGAATAGTTTTAAGGGAAACCTTTGTTTTAAGAATGCTGTCTGAAGAGGGAAATACGAGTAGCCTGTGTTGTCTGTATTTTGGGAGGGGGGAGGGGGCAGACATAATTTGGAAATGGACTTTTAACTGTGCTTCCCAACTGTATCGCATTCCAAATGAAGATGGACATTTTCAGTGCTGATTACTAAAGATGGTTTGTCCGAACTCAGCCAAAGACTGATGCTTTGTAAAAGCATTCCAGGCACTCGGTGCCTTTTCTAATGTATTAAAATGCCTGAGCAGTTGGCGTTCTCGTTTTCAGTGTGTTTTAAATACTGTGGGATGTGTTATGTGCTCCTTGTATGTACAAAGCTTGATGGCTTAAAAAAAAAGCGGCTTTGCAATTTCTGAGAATTTAAATTATCTCCATGGTTACCGCAGATGGTGCGGTCCCCTTCAGTCTTGTGGTGTGTGTGGCTTATGAGTGTGAGCAAATTAGGGCCCTGGCTGCAGTGTCCCAGGCCTACCGAGAGGAGGGTGCCGTTTGGTGTTAAATTGGTGTAAGAAGTCATTAAGAATGCAAGCCATAATCGGCTGCGGACTTGAGCTGATTATGCTTTTAAAACACTTTGTCAGTAGACGCTTTCAAAAGTGGTCGCCGATCATTTCCAAAAGAAACATCTTACTAATATAAATTTTTAATCTTGCGAACTTCAGATTTTGTTCTGAATATTGGTGCTTTTTTAAAAAATTAATACATTTCTTGTGTGTTGCCAGAAATCTGCCAAAAGACCTACCTCTGGAAACACTGCCGTGGTTCTGCAGCTGTGATTTTGGAACCCGGCGTGTGGAGGGGGAGCGGTTTGTAGCGTCAGGCAGTGAGTCGAGGTCGTGGGTTTTTTAGGGCAGCGCCAATGGAAGATTCATGAGCCGCACCATTCCGGTTTCCTCAGGACAGCGGCGAAGATCTTCCCAGAGCGCGTTGTGGGATTGAGTCCGGAGCGCTGGTGCTCTTCAAAGCCTTTCACACGGGAGTGTGCTTAGCCGGTCGAACCGGGGCGTCGCTACGTAGCGCATTAGGCAGCGTAAATGTGATCTTTAATCATGTTTTAATTATGGTTTATTAATTTTTTTTACTTTTTTTTTTTTTAAAGAAAGGCTTGGCATTTGCTCCAGGCAAGAAGCTGTACAGAGCTGGGAGCAACAGAAGGAGCTGGCTGCAGGCATGAAAATAATTTAGCAGGCTCCAGAGTTAGCAGCTTGCCAAGTGTTTTCCAACTGTTTATCTAATAAAATATTAGCGCCTTGAAGCAGTGTTGGAAATAGGGCAGTGCCCGGTGTTTTCATTTTCTCTTAAGAAAGGTGAGATTTTGAGTTGGAGTAAGAGCTGTGTCCTATTTTAAAAGCAAATCTGATATTTGGGAAATTATTTTCTGCTATGTGCGTCTAGTTCTGGCATTGTCTAGAATTACTGTGCAATTTGCATGTGATACTTCGTCAGTTGAAACTGCCATCGTCCATAATTGCCTCGTTACAAGGGTGACCTGAAGATCGCTTACCCCTGGTTTATTGTATGGTGACTTTGTTGGACCACCCATAAAATAAGTGAGGAATTTAATGGTGAAGGGCTCTCTTCAAAGCCCCCTCATCAGTATAGATGAGTTTTTCCCATCAAGCCCTTGGGCAGCCTTGGTCTGGAAACTCATAAAATGTATTTTTTTGTACCTACAGTCATCTTTTGAACATTCTGAGGAGTCGCCCCAGCATTATGGTCAGCGAGACCTTATTCCTGTCCATGGTGTCCGGGGACACTAGCTTTTGTGGTGCCGAAATGTCTTTACGCGGAAGTGTTTTGATTAGGACTAGCTTGCCATAGACCAGGGGTGGATGAGGGTTCTGTCCTTTTCTGTATTTCTTGGCTACGTCTGTTCTTAGTTATTTAGTTGGTCAAACCATTCATGTGATCGGACATTTTGTCTACATTTATTTGCAAGTCCTTGCATCATGGATGATGTTTTTAAAAAAAATTTTTTTTAATGTCCCTATATTAAGTGTTGCACAATGGTCAGATCTATGAGTTAACTAGCATCGGTGTTATAGAGGCAATTGGCTAATTGCGCCTGTGGCATAGACTTTGATGACACCTGTGCATGTATCAGGAGACTAGAAGCATGTTGTCTGTCCTGTGGAATCAGGGCTCTATGCTAGCATTTTTCCCAAGGAGAACTTGTGCTCCTAAGTTAAAAAATGTAGGAGTACCTTAATGCACCCCCAATTCATAGATGTGTCCCTAAATTATTTCGATTTTCAGGAGCAAATGCTCCTAAAATGGGAGCACTGTAGAGCTCTGGGAATAACCTAGATGTGCTCGTGGCAGGTGTCCCTTAATACAAGTGTAAGCATTGTAGGTGTCAGTGGTCACATGAGTTTCCACCCTTAGGAGAAAACGTGGCCATGATTGATGAGGGAAAACCACCTGTCATGCTGACATGGGCTAGATGACCTTTTTTTTATACGCAGGAATTGAAATGAATCCTGCAGGGAATCGGTTGTATGGCGCTGTGTGCATTTTGCATTAGTGCTGTGTTGGCAAGAATTTGTAAATATTACATGTATGTACCATGATGCAAGTGTCACGTATGTTGCGATACTGTGAATTTAGTTAATTTCAGAATTTCAAACACACCTGAATATGCATAAAATCAGAATAAAAAGAAACTTAATTTTTGAGTTTTGATGGATCATACTATGACTTTTTTTCCCCACGTGTGCAGGGCTGTTCACATTGCATGTTTGTGGCTGACCACCTCATTAGCCTTTCCCTAAATGTCAGAGAGAACCGGCATGATTACAGTTGTTGCAGGCTGTGGACTACTGCCGTGTTCTCATAGGCTGAGGTGGCAGTGATGTCACAGAGGAAACCTGCGCCTTTACAGCCGTCACAATCTGGACTGCTGCAGTGTGCTTATTGGCTGAGGTGGCAGTGTTACATAATGGTTAGGGAACTGGGTGTACAACACAGGGGTTGCAGGTTTTATTCCAAGGGGGCTGCTGCTACTGTGCCCCATGAGCAAGGGAACTTAACCTGTGTTGCTTTGCTAAACATCCTGTTGTATAGATGGATTGCATCTAGAGCAAAAAAGAAAGTTGGTCTGGATTGAGTTATCTGCTAAGTGCATTGATGTGATGCAAATAAACTCTTAACCATGTTGTGTAGCCTGCATGTGCAGAGCTTGATAAGCAGTTATGTCCCATCGGATTATGTTCCCGTTGGGTTTAAGGCTAAAAGCAGGAACTTGAGCATACCTTGAACTGACAGGCTGCTTCCACAGTGAAGCAGGCCTGTGAATCCCGTTGGGAGTTTTAAAACAGAGGGACAGAAAATCACGGGTTTTTAAAAACGTCACAGATGAAGCAGTGCCCCAGAAACGGGGGTGCATTTGAGTTCCAGGCAGGGCCGGGAAATGGCTGGAGCAGGGAGAGAACGGGTGTGGGAGTGGGCCAAATGCCCCATGCTGGGGCTTGGGTGGAACTCAAAATTAAGACTGCCCACACTGACTTTCTCATGCATTATGCAAAAATAAAATGGCCTGACTTGTGTTGGCACATGAACTGTGACCTGTCATTAGGCAAGCAATGCAATAAATTTGTTTTCTGAAGTATGATGTGGTGGAATTGGTTTCCTACTTTTTTTTTTCTCCCTTGCACATAATTCTGATTGTGTTCAGTAAATGACTTCTAGACACGATGCACACCCTCAGTCTCATGACAAAAACCTGAAAGAAACATGCACACACTGAAACGTGCTCGTGAATTAGCTTTAATTAGAAATGGCAGCAGGAAGCTGTAAATGCCTTCCTCATCAAAATTCTGCTGTACGTGTACCTGCAGTAGTTTAGTATTGGGTAGTGCAGATTGCAGAATGTGTCTCCATTGTGACATGGCCTTCAAAAATTGGCAGCAAGGCATTCTTGTTAAAATGAAAGCTCACTTTGTGCAATTAGACTGAAATATAAATACCTCTAAGAGCACATGGGGTAGATTCAGTGTCTCATTACTGTGTGATTCTCTCGCGTGACCCTGGACCTGTGATACTAATTTCTTGCGGCCTGCACAGCCGTAGTGCACATAGGTGTTATGAAAGCGGTTTCATTTTGATTTTTTTCTAAAAAGATGAGGAAAAGCAGCTTATGGAGGATGGAGGCAATTTGGTGTGCAGAAATTAAGGAGCAAATGACCAGGTGAGCTTCCTGTGTGAGGCCACAGTGGCAGAATCGCGTTGAGTTTGCTGTGCTGTACACGGGAAGGCATTAATGGACTCCACTGCTAGCAGGAACAGAAACAGTCTGTACGTTTCCAACGGCACTAACACCCTGATCACGTTCTGAGCACACTGTAACCCCTGATGAGGGAAGGAGGGGACTCATCCTCTGTGTGGCAGCGAGAAAAGCCGTAAATATTAAAGCTAAAGGTTCTACCTGCTGCATCAGGTGCATTGATTTGTATGATACATCTGGACACATTTCTGTACGCAATGCTGCTGTCAAATAAAATGCAGTCTTGAATTTAAAAGTAATTTGTGTGCAGGTTTGGGCTTTTTGTGATGTGAAAAATCAAAAGCACTGGTACCCATATCTCTAGAACCTGCTGAGATTGAAATGATGTAATGCTTTGCAGCGTTTGTTGTGCCCTGTGAAACGAATAGCCCAGCCCCACCGCCAGACACATTCTGGCAGCTGCCCGCCAGCTCACTATAGAATAATAACTGAAAAGCTTCGGAATCCTGGCCCTGCGTTAGCACATCCTGCCGTGTGGCAAAGCTTTTTTTTTTTTTTTTTTTTTTTTAGGCACCTCTGCTCAGATCTTCAGGCCGTTTGTACGATTATAGATTATTCCACCACACATTTCAAATGGTTTAACTGCCAATCACCACAATTGTTAGTACCACATCTCCCCCCCCCCCCCCCCCCCCCCCACACACACACACACACACACACACCACCCTCACCTTGTGTAAAGTCTTTTATACGCCCCCTGAGTTTGCCCCCAGTTGGGAGTGGGGAAGGGGGGAAGGGGTACTCCAGTGTTCCTGTGAATCCCACAGAAGCCGCTATTGTTGCCTGTCAGCTGGGTGAAGCGGGCTCAGACACACAGGAGAGGGCTGCACCAATACCCATAAGGCCCAGGCTGTGTTAGCGATGTCGCTCATAGACTGCCATAGGCCTCACTCCCCTCCTGATGTACTCCTGTACAGCCTCCACTGGGAGCCTGGCTAACATTTAGTAATGCAAGCAATGGATTGGGCCTTCCCCCCCCCCCCCCCCCCTCCCAAGGTCAAATGAAATCTTGTTCAACACTTCGCTTCCAGTCAATTGAATGTTGAGGCTTGCCTTTATGAATTATAAATGGCTGGGATTTTGTTCAGATTGCTAGAAACCTGTTAGGGGTTTTTTAAAATTTCTTTTATTTATATTTTTTTGTATGATGTGTCTGCAGAGGACTTGGAAGTTACTGGGCATGGTGAGCTGATAGGTGCTGAGCTGCTGTGCAGAAAGCATGTTTCTCCACCAGGGGGCACAGCTGTTCTCCAGCCCCATGGGCCTTGGTGACTAAGCCAATCACTTAAGCTTGAATTTGATCCACTGCTTCTGGTTTTTCAGCATGTAGGCCCGCCTACCCTTCATGCCGTTGTCAGTTCAGTCAGCATGAGGGGGTTCCCCTGTCCCAGGGGTTTTCACCTGACTGATCCAGGGACCCCATCATAAGTTTTATATGAGGGTTATATTAAATATATATAACCCTCTGCAAGTACCTTCAAGGACCCCCACGCTTCCTCGCCCCTCCCTGTTGAAAACCCTTTCCTATTCCTGGGGCACTGCAGGTTTCTGGGTTTCTGCTGGTTTGGGTTCCCACCTTATAACTGATAAGCAGTTCAGACCCTAGAAACAGGAAGAGGTGCAGTCAGCTGTGCAGTCAGCTGTTTAAACTGCTCAGGGTGCTGAGTTTCAGCTGGACCCTGCACAGACTGTGGTTCTACAGGACCCGGGGCTGCTGACCGCTAGTGTGCAGAGTCTCACGCTGCCCCCAGTGTTCCTCTTCACAGATCAGCAGGGGGTTTGACTAATTGGGTAGGGGAGGGGAGGGGAGGGAGGGGAGGGAGGGGGTACCCTTTTCAGTGGGACCGTTGAGACTGGCCTGCTTGAACTGTATACCGGCCGGCAAGGGCTCTCAAACGCAGTTTAGAAAGGGCTGTTTTAAATGCTGGTCCAGCACAGACGTGTTTGATCGGGCTGTGGGGATGGGTGGGCCTGGTATTTCAGCATGATCTCAGCTGGGTTTCCCCTCTCGATTCTTCCAGCTTTGTAGGATTGCGATGGCAGTCCTCTGCCATGATGGGGACTAGTCGGGTGTACCGCCCCTCTTCAGCACCGAGAGTTTGACACTTTACCGTTCTGTTGCTGGCCTTCTGAAAAGCTGACTCCCTTTCGTTTCATTCGTCTTTTGAATTTCGTGGCTGGAATACAAATAAAAAAGCGCTCTATTTATTAAATAATTCATTTCTTCTTGGATTTGGAGGTGGCGTTTGTAATTCATGCAAGACACCCAGTTTTACCGTGAGTAAGTCAGGCCTTGCCTAGCGTGTTTGCTGCAGTTAAATCCCATCTTGAGCCAAGTAAACGTAAGCAGGTTTTGTTTTGGTGAAGGTGTTACTTGGCTTTAGAATCCTCCTTATTTTGATGCGTGTCTGTATTATAGCCTGTCATTTACAGGCCTGGCTGCTTTTTCTTGCCTGTGCCTCTCCGGGACCAGAATTGAGGACCGCTGCACTAAACAGACACTCCTGATGGGTTTTTTTTGTGTGGGTGTTGGAGGTGCTGTGGCTCGCACCTCATCAGTAGAGGTATACTTGTGCACCTGACTTTTCAAAAAAAAAAAAACTTTATGCTTGGTATTCTCCTTACTCTTGGTATCTAATTAGTTCCTCTTTCATGTACCATGGCTAATGCTCTTGCTGTTTTGACATGAGCGTATCACGTAGCTTGTGGCTGCTGCCCCTGTAGGTGAAAGGTCTGTCTGAACGCTGGCCTCATTTGAGCTCCTCATAAAGGGTGTGAACCGCCGTTTTCGTAGCTCGACTCATACGCCGGAACTGAAGACGTTCTGCAGAAACAACCTTGAAGAATTTAACCCGCACAGTTCTTCCTTTCGAATTCTCACGTTCTCGCCGTCAGCTCTGCAGCCTGAACACGTTCCCATGGCAATTAAGTCCCTACACATCCTGCTTTTTGCCCGAGCGTGATTGGCGCCTCTTACACAAAAGCCCCAATCAAAGCGAGGCTGTTGAGTGTGTCATGCTGTTCCTTCAGATATCGCAGTCTCCAGACCTGGTGGGCTGCGGAGGCTTTTAACGCTTGTCATTGATTTACTGAAGGGTGATCCTCACACCTGGTTTCCATGGCCTAAATTAGCCGCTAGTTGAAAGGAAACCGCAGGAACCCACTGAGTGCTCGCTGCGGGTCCCTGCGTAGTGCGTAGCCTGATGCGACTGCGCCCCCTGTAGGTCAAAGGTCCGCGTGAACGCTGACCTGTCATTTCGTTTCCTCCGGGGAAAGTGTGAAAACTGCAATTCTCATGGTTCCGTATGAGTCAGACTCGGGGTGAGTCAGGAGCTGGAAATCCCTGTGACATCATAATGGGTAAGCCCTGCAGCGGGACAGGGATTCCGTGGGCGCTTTGTCATGTGATCCAGTCATTCTGGGCCTGGGAGGCGTGGGAAAAGGGGGAGAATTTGGGGTAATGGAGTATCGTAAGGGCTGCAGGCACTGGCCAAACGTACAATGGGGACGGTACAAAAAATGTATATTTTTTTAAAAACCCATTGTGCTCTACTGCTTGGAAAATATTTTGTGTGAACTGTTCAACTGATTGACAACTCACGGTAGCGCCACCCATTAAGGGCTTGACAGACAGCTCGTAGCTCCACCCATCACGTGCTCAGTGGACGTGGAGCAGAGCGCGTTCGGTCACCTGGAAGAGCGCCGCGGGGCCCTTTGATGTTCGGCGCAGACGCGTCGCTGGCGGAACGGGGGGCGGGCACAGCTGGCTGGACAGATGGGCCCCGCAGCGCTCGCTGCCGTCTACGCATCACACAAAGGGCCTGAGATGTGTCCAGGAGAAGAGAAACTTCGTTCTGCCTCCGTCTTCCAAATGTAAAGGGGTCTAGCAGCAATTCTTATGCAAGACAAGCCAGATAGCTTTCCTGTGGTCAGTTCTCAGTTTCTGACAGATCGCACCACGTTTCTAAAGTCCGTAACGATCTTCGCTAAATATGTATTGCTTTTGTTCATCTCAATGAGTTGCTTCTCTTCTCTTTATGTAGTAAAATTTATATTAAAAATGTAGCTTCTGTAAAAATGATAAGAAATGGTGGATTTAATTTGTGATACTGTGGTCTTAATTCCCTGCTGAGAGCGTTTTCACACTTGCCATTCAAATTCCATCTCTTGCCCTCTGACATTGCTTTGGTGTGAAACCAGGTGTGAACATTTTGCTGGCTTCTGTTTTGGTCTGGTCTCAGTGCTGCATGTTTTCCAACTGAAATAAGTGACATATTTTCCCAATTGAACAACAGTTCCCAGCATGCATATGCCCCAACTCTGTCTCACTTCCAGTGAGTTCTTATCTATGAAATGGACAGACTTTGTTAGCCAAGTCATTCTTTGGGCATTGTTTTGTATGTGGGAAGTATTAAGATTTAACTTTATCCTACGACCCTGTGAAACCAATGGTAAATGCAGGGAGCTAAGTTGGTCGAATTGGCAAGCAGTTATGTGGAATCAGTTTATTATTAAATGCTGTACCAGTTGCTCATTCTGGCACCTGTATTGGAACAGTAGCGTAGCGGTACCTGATCAAACAATGGGAGCTTTCACCTGGGTCTTCACACCTACAGTACTCGGAGTGCGGGCTGCAGTACCTCCTCCTGTGAATGTGTTTGAGTCCCGTCTCTGCAGGAGCGGAGCTGGAGCCTGAATGGCGCAGATTTGCTCAGCTGTCACATTCGGTCCCGTAGTGTCCTAGTGAGCGCGCTCCGGATGGCCGCCCTCATCCTGGCGGTAAATAAGGGCTGAGTCATACCGTAACTGAAGTATAGGCATCCTTAGCCTCTGATTGGGTCTGCAGTGGGAAAGGTGTCTGCTCAACGAAACTACAGCATGGGGGGGAAATCCACTAACGAGAAATGTACTGACGGAACGTGAACTTGGGTGAAATAAATAAATCAATGTGGGGTTTTTTTTCGGCACAGGAAGTTTTCAGAGAAAACAACACTGAGCGTGTCAAACAGTGGTAGCCACTCGTGTCCGATGAGCCACTTGTTTTAATGCATTGATTGACTTTGACTTTGCCATTTATTCATTAGCGTTGGAAGCTGGTGAAGTTGCACTGGGGTGGGATGCGATTTGCACGAATAAACCAATTTCCGGTTTGAAGGTTTGTAGTTTAAGGTTTTCAAAATGACATGTATTGATGCGTGAGTAATTATGCTTTCAGTCTGGAGGGGGGGGGGGGGTTGGTTATAATCGATTTCCGAATCTCATGAGAATGTTGTCTTCGCAAATCTCTAATAGTCCCCTTGTAACATTTTGTCCATAGTTGCATTCATGTACCACAGTTTGAGTTGCAGTACTAAGCACATTTTTTCCACTTTCCATCATGGTAGAAACTCGGGGTGGCCTAAGATTGCAAAACTTTGTGGAAAATAAATGCACTAATGAAGTTAGCCATCTCTTGATCGTGGTTCCAATCCCAAACACACACACACACACACACACACACACACACACACACACACACACACGCTTGATGTCCACGCAATAAAATATCTGATTCCTGCACTTTATCACGTTGGCCTGCAAAGGATAAATGTGTCCTGCAAGAGAGAGGCTAGACAGTGACTTTTTTCATGACTTGACTTTTAGCCTACCTTTTGAATGGCCT
The DNA here is from genome assembly GCA_039654925.1 of Anguilla pacifica. Lineage (NCBI taxonomy): Eukaryota > Metazoa > Chordata > Actinopteri > Anguilliformes > Anguillidae > Anguilla > Anguilla pacifica. The sequence goes on along the minus strand of CM077290.1, from coordinate 54,061,878 downwards.
AGACTAAACTGTGATTTAGCCTAAAGATCATAGTCTAGACTGTTTGTGCTGTTAAGCAAATTCATTCAAAGGAAATCTATTCATTCATTATATCAAAAACACTCAGACATTGGATTCAAGTGCTTTTAAATGAATACTCATTAAAGCATTAAATGCAAAAATAACAGAAAAAAAACTGTATCGGCGGTTGATTGAACGTTTTATCTTGTTTGTCTTATAACTGTCAGACTTAATGGAAGTTCATTTGCCCATTTTAGGGTTCGGCTTGTGTTAGAGTTCGGGTCATGTTTAGGAGCTTGGGAAAGGGTTCGGACGAGTCTAATTTTGGATGATATAAATTTTTTCACTGATGGGATGCAACACTGTAGCCTCATTTCTTTTGTCAATTTATATATTAAAACGAGTTAAGATTACTCAGGCTAGAATGAGGTATTAGGGTTCAAATTAGGGTTTGACTAGGGTTAGGTTTTAGAAAACGGTAACTGGTAGGGTTATAGCAGGATTTGGGTCATTTGCAGAAACGGGGAAAAAGTTAGGACAAGGGTTAGTCTTTGATTTAGGGATGGTTCAGATTTTTTCCCTAGTGGGATGCAACACTTGCAGCCTTGTAAAGGAAAAAATGAAGTGTTAAGGTTGAGGCAAAATTACTGTAGTGTTTAGGAGCTTGGAGAAGAGATGAGCATTCGTCTTTGATTTTGGATGATCCAAAGGTTTTCCACAAGTGAGACGTAACACTTGCCTTGTGGATATTTATTTTCAGTGAAATACTTTTGCATATTACTTTGCAATTACTTTGTGCTCCTTTTATTGAATTTTATTGAATTGCTTTTCATCCATTTTAATAGGAAAAAAAAACAATTTCAAAAAAATTAGTCCTTTGGCGAGAATCAGTTTCTAGGGTTCAAATTAGGCTTGGGGTGATGAAAATGCACATTCTCTGGCCTTCGTGTGGTGGGTAATGGTGATATTTAATTCAAAATGATAATCTCATCTTCGATTTCTCCTGGAGGAGTCATCCAGCTGATTATGAGGAATCGGGTCATTGAGCTCCCTTGGTTGTGGTGGAGGGGGGGGCGCATTTCATTTGTTAAAGCGATGCAGACTGAAAAGCGGCATCTGAACATCCTCTATCCCCCCCCCCCCCCCCCCCCCCACCCCCACCACCACCACCCCGGCCAGAAAAGCGCCCTTCTCTCTCTCTCTAATCTCAGGGCCTGCAGTGGATTACCGAGCTCCCTGCTGCTTCACGCCTCTATTTTAGGAGGTGCGCTCTAAATATAGCGGCTGAGGTGCGCTCGAATCCATTTCAGCCGACACAGCAGGAAGCGCCGGACGCACTCGTTAGATTCAGCACAGTTTCTGTTTTTCCTCTCCCCCTCTCCCCCTCTCTCTCTCTCTCTCTCTCTCGGCGACGCGTCGGACCCATTGTGTCACGCTTCCGCCCGCTTCTGAGCCGGTTTGGGTCCGAGACGCAACCCCCTGAACCCGACACAGCTGACACTGTTACTGCGCATCCCGTTGAGTGGGTCACATGATCTAATTGGGGTTGCATAGAAACGCTGGGGGGGGGAGAGGAATGGGCTCATACCAGGCTCCATTTTTATTAAGCGCTGCTCTAGGATGGCTGATCTAGGATCAGTTCATCTTTTCATATCCAAACCGCATCCATTGTGATTCCAAGGGCAAAACTGACCGTAGATCAGCGGTCCTACACTGACATGCTTTGTGAATACAGGAACTGATCTGTCTCTTCTCCCCACAGTATGCTTTCTTAATTTGGACCCAGTGCATGATTTCAAACGTGTAGTTCTTCCAGCCATTCTTATCGGTCTGATCACAATAATGTTTAATCCTACAGAGGTTGTCATTCAGGACCCCAGGCCATGCGAGACATTAATCTACCTATTTGAATTTCAAGTGAAGGATTTGCCACTCAAGCTTAATGCTTGAGATTAGGGATTTGACGGGTTGTGTTGTGTGCGTTTACGCCTCTTCTGACAAAAAACTGCCGTAAAAATCAGTCTGGTTCCAAAGTTCTACAGAGATAGACATTCTAAACTCTAACAGTCAAAGTGAATGCCCTTGTAGTTTTTTAATAAATGATATGAAGATAGTCAATATAATCAATATGGATGATCGGCTGTATTCAATACAGAAGTGTGTGTGAGTGTGTGCACTTGTGTATTTTAAACAGAAAAATGCCAAACAGGCTTTTTTTTTTTTTTTTTTTTTTAACTGATGGTGATCTTAAGTTCACAAACATAAGTTTTATTTATTTTATTTTGTGATAGTTCATATAATGCATAGAGGTGACCTTAAAGCTTGCTTGCTCTGTATTGATGCTCGCCTAGCCATGTGATTGTCGCGCTTCTGTAACTTGGAAAGTTTCATTATAAGGAGTGCGGGTCATAAATCCTCCCCCACTGCAAAGGGTAGCTTCAGCAAATGAGTTAGGGCTTTTGCTGAAGATTGTTTCGGTCGTTGTCCAAAACTGTATTTAAAAAAAAAAAAAAAAAAAAAAAAAAAAAACCTGCTACTTTGCTCGACCTTACCCGAAAGGATGTGAAAACCTCAGTGTGAGGTTCTTGTAATCTAACAGGCCTTGTGTGATCTTGATGCCCTCCTCCTGTGTTGTGCAGTACCTTGTACGTTTCCCATCACTGCTTACATATTTAATATTTCTGAGGAGGTTTTCAGCATGTGATTTTTTCAGACATACACATTTCCTGCTCCCCCCCTCCCCCTCCCCTGCTGAATGTGGTGTGCTAATTTTCGCGAGTTTTGAGTCAGAAGTTGAATTTGGCCTCCTCTACTTGTTAGCCAATCTGCATGGACCTGCAAGTGCACTGCGAAAGCATTTTTAAAAATACACACGTTTGCAAATGATGAAATGCTCAACCCTGACTGTTGCTGTTTTGATGTCACTCTAACGTGCAGTACTTTCTGTGTCCACATTGCAGACGGCAACTCCAAACTAACATGGCAGTCAGACTGTGCGATGTGGCTTCTCTGCTTAGAAGTGGTTCGTGGGCGGCCGAGCCTTGGACTGGGGTCTGTGGGACTTTTCTTTTATTCGTAGGCAATCAACCAATCAGCGATCAGCGCTCCAGGCCATACCAAATACGACAGCTCGCAATCGCCAGACCTAATTGAGCTATTCTGCCAATAGCGTCAATGCATTTCCCATTGGGAAAACTAGAATGCCTTTGTCTGTATTGGTATGGCCTGAACCTGTAGTTGTATGACTGTGTTATAGCTTATTCATGTGCTGCTGTTATTGAATCTAGTGGCAGCTTTTCCAAGCTGTGGCGTATGGTTACCTGGTGTATTATATCAATCAAAGCCTCATATTACTGGAATTTATGGAGTTTTTGTGTGTTTTTCTTTATTTTTCCTTGTTACTTTTCCTTTCCTCAGTTTTTACTGTTTCTTTCCTCAGTAGAAATCCGTTTTGGTAAACGCTCTGTAAGGTGACGTTAAAGAAGGATGCCTCTTCATGGAGTTTCGGCCCGTTTCATTCCTGTTTGGGGTTATGCAGCTGAAACCTCTCTCCTTCCCGCGATCCAGTTAGTCATATTAGGACCCAATCTGCCAAATGCCCCAGTAGAACCCAGTTTATTGGTGGCTTATCTCTTGGAATCAAAAGCTTGCTGGTCCTCTTTTGATGGGGGAAGAAGCTCTTTATTCTTAGCGTTTTATGCGCTTGCACATTGCTGTTTTCTGCCCCGCATGATGGGTAGGAGCTCACAGCCGATTCTCCCAGTCTCTCTTATTAGCATTGAGGATGTATTCAGAGCAGATGGTTCTGAGGATGGGGAAACGTTGTCATTTATCAGCGCACACACCAGTGCAGCTGCTCACTTCAGTTTTGGACGAGAATGCGATTTTTAAAAAATGTATTTATTTTTATCCTCTCTCTGCCACCTGGGCTGCAAAGTAAACATACAAATAAGTGCCATATTTATTTATTTTTTTAAATGTCTTTCATGGTCTCCCCCATTTTTATTTTTCGCCGTTGGCTTTTGCAGCAGTGTCCGAGCAGCACTCTGACCCTCTGTTGGCCGGTCCTCTGTTCTTTGTGGGGGGAGAGGTCGCCCGTTACTGGACGTGCCAGTTGTCGGGGCAGATCGAACGCAGTCGATGCGTGGCTGAGTTGCTTTGCCCTCTCCAGTCCTTTTCATTTATTTTCTTCAGACCCTCGGACCCTAAATGTCACCAGGGCACTAGTGTTTGGTTTTGTTGCTAAACCTTCTCCTGTTCTTGGCTGCCGGAGTGCAAAAGCCCTTGAGGTGTGTGCGTGTGACGCACCCAAGCAGTCTTCCTCCGGATGAGATCTGAACAGCTGGTTTCCTGATTATTCAGCACAAAACTCTGGTTGAAATGGCTTCCCTGATTCACATGTGGGCCCTGTAACCATGACCACTGAGAACTGCTTTCCCACCGACCGCTGACTCAGATTTGGGGATAAATGGGTTTCTGTATCGCTTGATTTCATGGTGTTAATTTTACCATGCATTCTTTACAAATTGAGTAATTGTTCCAGTAGGCATCTGGACACCTCTGCCCTGGGTTCTGTGAGAGATGAAAGGATGACGTGTCAGAAAAGGGCTTTGCTTGATTTAGGACAGAATGGCGTGTACCAGCTGTGGCTTATTCCCTGGTCAAGGCTTTGTTACATTATATATAAAAATGTAGCTTTTTTTATTTCATTAATTTTATCGTAAACTGACCTTCCCACAGAATGGGTTAATGACAGGCGTTCGTATTTTCCTGTATACAGTAAATTTCCTCAAGTGATGCTTTTTATTACTGTCACCTTTGTAGCAGTGCTAGATTAGTAGTCTCCCCCCCATCATCCATGTTGGTGGTGGTTTGTTTGATCCAAATGCTCTTACTGTTAAGGTTTCCAGAATGTTCTATATGAAAACTGAGCCCAGAACTGGTGGCCTCTCGCCTGTTGTGGTGCAGTAGGTAACCAAAGGCTGTAGTACGCTTGTTATGAGACTGAAGCCTGTTTATTTTGAGGACTAAGATGCCTGCATTAGCAGCTTGGAATATTTGCCTTCCTATTTGAAATGGGTACATGAAGTGAATTATACCCATGTACACTCTCTTCCCTTTCAGTGAACAGCCAGCTACCCTGCAGAAAAATATTTTCTTTGCTGAAATTCATTCACCCGAGGTGATCAGACTCAAGAATGAACAGTGATGCTAGTGAAAGAAAGAAATGTTTTTTTTTTTTAAAGATGAAACTCAGTTGAAGAGCATCCTTTTTTAACCTTCCGGTCAGGGTCCGACCAGTGGGCCTCCCCTCCTGACTTCCTGTTTTTGTCTTTTAGCAGGTAATTGCTGCCATGGAAACACAGCTGTCCAATGGGCCCACTTGTAACAACACAACCAACGGTCCCGCCACAATCTCAAACAACTGCTCCTCCCCTGTAGAGTCGGGAAGCATAGAGGACAGTAAAACTAACTTGATAGTCAACTATCTGCCTCAGAATATGACCCAGGAGGAGCTGAAGAGCTTGTTCGGGAGCATTGGCGAAATCGAGTCCTGTAAATTAGTACGAGACAAAATTACAGGTAACGTATGGAAACCAATTCATTCCTTTCTGAACAAGTTCTGTGAAGTTGAGTATGTTGAATGGGGATCAGCCTTTAAAAAAAAAATGCTTCTGACTTTTACATTCTTTTATTTTATTTTTAAGTTTTGTAGAGAGGAGTGGATGTGTATTAAGAAGGCTGTCGTTTCCATATACTGTAAGGTCTTTTTTTTGCTGTCTCAGCAGTTCAGTGACATTTCGTGCATCCGTACATTTCAGGAGCTTAATCCCCTCTGTGGTTGATGGTTCTTCTCACCGTTTCAACTTAATGAAGGTTGAATCGGTTCCTTCCAGAGCCCCCTCCCCCCCTCCTCCCCCAGGCATGATGTAATTTGTGGTCTGATGTCAGAAAAGCGAGTTGTGTTTCTTGTGTTTTGTAAATATTCTGTGTCTTCATTTCCTTGATGTCCGGCAAATTGTGGAACTCGTCCTCTTACTCCCGAATAATTCAGTGGTCTTGTGTTTTTAAACTACAGCTAGTGAGGCACAAGGAGGCTCTAAAGGAGCAAAATGCTTTAATTATGTGGGCACCATTATGACTTCCCCTGCAGCCAGCCAGATTTGACTTAGTTCATTAGACTCATTTAATTGTTAAATATCACTGGTTTAATTTGTATTTTTTTTTAAACTGCTCATTCTAATCCTTTTCCGTGCCACAAGCATAATTACATCATTTAAAAAATAAATAAATAGTTTCCCCCCTGGGGGAATCTGCTGCTCTTTCTGCTCGGAAGGGTGAAGCTTCCTTTTTTTCTTTGCAGTATTTTTCCTAAAATGTATTTTGTGCTGGCTGGTTCTGTGGCCAGTTTTTGTTTAAACTGTCGTTCGCGGTCAAAGCTTCGGCTATCGTCTTCCGTAAACCGAGCCCGGTCCACTCGAGCCCGTTAGCATGATGCTCCTCAGCCATTAAAACATTCAGAACGACGCGTGGGCTGCCTGCTCACGGGCTCCCGCAAACGTGATATGGCGAGCAGTGGAGATTACTGTGGCTCTGCTGGAGAATAGGATTTGGTACCTTTTACTGCCTCTGGCTGCCCTTAATTGGTGGGACTCTTAGGGGCTTGGTGTGCATGCTGCTGATGCATGTGTGCATCTGCTAAATGTGAAAATATTCACAGCTTGGCGATTTAATTACCGACCACACAGGCTACCTTTAGTGGTGGTCAGTTTTGTCATAGTTTGTAGTAATAATAATAATAATAATAAAAATAATAATAATAATAATAATAATAATGTAATTCTCGACAACCTGCATTTTGAAATGTAGGTGAAATGTGCCATTTAGTTGTTTGACTGGTTTTGGTAGCAATGAGTGTGGAAAAAGTAATACAAAGCTATTTAAGTGTGACTCTGAAATCCTCACATAATTGAGTAATTTTCATCTTGTTTTGAATGGAGTTCTGCTGGAATTGCGTTATCCACTGGAATAGTCAGACAGCTTCAGGGCTTGCCTGGGGTTTAAGTTTCAGTCCGTCAGTGGCCATTTCTCATATTTGGCACGGCTGTGACAATCCATTTCAGCAACTTAATTCAGATTTGTCACTCACTGAATTAAGGATGGGAGATGGAATGGTATATTGAGTTTGTATATGGGGTTTTGGAAAAAAATGGGGTACTTTTTGGATACTTGGAAAAGCATCCTCCTCACACTTTTTTTTTTTTTTTTTTTTTTTTTTTTGCTGTTGCTTGAGTGAGTTTGAACTGTGGTCAAGGTGAATTTCATCTTTTTAAAAGAAAAAGTCTTTCACTTGGACAGTTGTGAAATCCCAGTTTGTGCAAAGTGGAGCTGGCAGCGTTTGGGAGATTGAATGGGAGCAGAGTGCCCGCCTTTCCTGTTAAATTAAAGGTGGGCGGAGATGAGGCTATCTTTGGCCTGCACCCCAAAACCTCTCTTTCATTGCCTCCTCCAATCTTTTATTCTCCAGTCATGGTCGCTACTGCCATTATGGCGCGCTCTCTCTCTCTCTCGGTCTCTTTCGCTCCCCCTCTCTCTCTCGCTCCCCCTCTGTCTCTGTTTGTCTCTCTTGCTCTCTCTCTCTCTCTCCTTACACTCTCTGTCTCTGTCACTCTCTCCCTCTCTGACACACACACACACACACACACACACACACACACACACACACTCTTGCTCCCTCCCTCCCTCCCTCCCTCTTTCTCTATCTCTCCCCCTCCACAGTACCATCGCGCTCTGTGCTTCTTCCCTGCACTGACTTGGGAACCAATTATAGTACAGGCAGATGTTTAGGGAGCAGTCTTCCAAACAGAAGAGAGGTAGAGTCATCCATGGGAAGACTAATTGCTGCCTCACTGCTGGTGTGTATAAATGGCACCCCCCTGCTGTGAAAGCTAGTTGCCCTCAAGGTATAAACGAGAGCGTCGTCTGAACGTCTCCTTTTCAAATGCGCTTTTTTATTTTATTTTTTATTCTAAATAATATTTTTCCTCTGGGCTGCAGTGTTCAGTGAAGTGCAAGGTGAAGTGAAGTTTGTGAACTGCGCTTGGCGCGAGCCGAGGAACCCGTGCGAGTGGTGAGTCGCAGCTCGCTCTGAAAGAACAGGGCAGACGGGGCCTTTGGAGGGAAAAGAGAACCTCTGGTGATGTTTCAGTTCCTCAGGGGCAGAGTGGTCGCGTTTTTCTGAAATCACGCTGCGTCGTAACCTTTTACAGCCCCGCCCCCCTTGCAGGTCCTGGTACACCGCGAATCTGTCTTTGCTCTTGAAAGCCTGAGTGCTGTAAAATGCTTTGCCAAATGGAGTAGTCGTGTTATGTTGTGCAGAGTGAAGCAGATTTACTCCAGCGTGAACGGCATGATTGACTGGCAGCAGTCAGGCTGCAGTTCTGAGACGCAAGTGCGGAGGAAAAGGACTATTTTTTTTTTGAAGGGGAATGGAAAAAGGAGGGTTTTTTTTTTTTTTTTTTTTTTTGTCGTGTGCTTACTGGACACCAACAGCGTGACTGACTTGGAGACTGAATTACAGAGCAGCAGAAGGGAGCGCTATTTAAACCGTGATTATAGTTATCCAATTACAGCATGTTGGGTAATTCACCATTACAGACCATTATCTCCGAAGCCTGGAAGGTGAAGCATCTGTCCGGAGGTATCGCTGGTCTGTGATTAAGGCATTAGTTCTGGAGAAATCTTTACGGGTGCAGACTCGAGACCAAGAGGCCCGCTTTTTACGAAGCGTCTTCTGAAGACAGAAACGTCTGTAACGTCCCCCCACCCCCCCCCCCCCCATCCTGAAAATTGGCGTTGCATCTGGTGATTAAACGCATAGCGAAAGAAACGGCTCTCGTTCCCGGGGCCCGCGCTGTAAACCAATCCTCCTCTTCGTAAATTGGAACTGTCACTCAAATTAATTTCTGCCATCTGCCGCGCGGCCTCGTCGCGCTACTCCGGCGCGGCTAGCGCGAGTCGGCGAGCGGCGCTGCTGCCGCTTCGAAGTGAGCAGTGCGGGGGGGGGGGGGGGGGCGTCTTCGCCTGCCATCTCTCTCTCTCTCTCTCATTGTTTTGGCCGAAGCTCGAGAGAGCGGCAGGGAAAAGGCTATGCTAATGTTATTTTCGGTAAAAACAGACAGCCATTTTTTCAGTCCAGAAAATGGAGACTGCTCTTCTGGAGGCTTTACTGTGTAGAGCACGCTGCTTGCCAATAGCTAGCATCCGGTGCTGAGCATGAATATAATGGTGCAGTTGTATTGACAGGAACCCACTCTGGTTTCTCTTACAGTAGATGCAAGAGAAAAAGCCTGACTGTATTCGATTGAATTGCTGCCTCTTAATACTATACAGCCTTCTCGAGCTGCTGCTTATACGTACGGTGGCATCTAACTATGGAAGATTGTCGACTGTCGATTTTGTCAACCCTTATGTTTTCCCGTATGCTGCTAGCTCTGGATAAGTACATCTGCTAAATGTAAATGTAGGTCCTAATGAGAGTCATTCCTCTGTTGGCTATCAGAACGGGTCTCTGATGTAAAGAATTTTGCAGTGTTTCTTTGGCTCTTACAATGAACAGCTTGCGCTTTTTGGTCGCTGCGTGGTGTAGCTTGTCAGGTTGAAGAAAGAGGTCTTCGTGTTAAGCAAAGTTGGGGCTTTGTTTTTTCAGAAGGTTAGCAGAATGAGGTCCGTTTTTACACCACACACACACACACAACACAACAATACAGCAATTTTATGGCTATTGAGAGAGCAGATTGAATGGTGAATAGTAGAAGTAGAATGCTGAATTCTTTTGAGGTTTCTCAAAGCAACAGTGCTGTTTTGCAAACATTTACAGGTCGGTGTTATGGTGCCTATTTCCTGAATGTTCACGTTTTAGTTGTTTGTAGAACATTTACATTTTTTTTTTTTTTTTTTTTTTTTTTTTTTTTAAACAAGAAATGACGGTTTAAATTATAGCCCGTATACACAATCAAGGTCTCGGAGCCTGAGCTGTCGGCGGCCTAATATAAATGAAATTGATAGCTGAGCCTGTTCCAGCAGTCGGTCCCACGGTTACAAAGCTGCCGAAAGTAACTGACGGGAAATCGAGACAGACGGAACTCTATAGAACCGACACCTCTACATTTATTATTAAGAAGAAAGGGAAAAAAACCAATGCATTAATTTTGTCAGTTAAAAGTTGTGCTTAGTGCATGGAGACTGTGCTTTCCGGTGTGGATGACAGCTCCACGAGAGCTCTCTGCTGGAGAGACGCTGCGCACTGGCACCGAAGGATTGAGCTCCTTATGTTCACTAAATATGGCAATTTCTTTTTCTTATTGCCAGGGAATTTTTTTTTTTTTTTAAATTTATTTATTTATATATTTTTTTTAAAGAATTATTTTGGTTCTTGAGGCGCTTGGGGCTGGGCTGGTGCTGTGTGGAGGGGAGTCCAGAAGGGGCGGGGCTTAACGGCTTGTCATCTGTTTGCAGGGCAGAGCCTAGGGTACGGATTCGTCAACTACGTGGATCCGAAAGACGCAGAAAAAGCCATCAATACGTTAAACGGGCTGCGGCTCCAGACCAAAACCATTAAGGTAAGCGCTCGCGGCCTCCGAAAAGCAGGCCTCCCATTTCCCCCCCCCCCCCCCCCCGTTTGAGAGAGCAGTCTGCCTGCCCCAAACCCCCAAAGCTGCCCTTTATTGCCCTTTGTCCACGGTTTTCTTTGCCTGCTTAGTGGTTTAATTTTGTGCCACTGCTAGCGATGACTGTTTACATTTCATTCAGAGCTTCACCCTGCTTTTGGGAGCGAGCAGGTGTGCGGTGAGCCTAGAGTCACCTGTGCCAGCCCGAGAGCTTCCCCGAATGGCGGAGTGAAATTTGCCCACACTGTGTGTTGAAACGGTTCATTTTTCAACTGCGCTGAAGGCAAACATAAAAATGAGTTTGAGGAGGTGCGCAGGTGCCAGTGGTAATGCGCAAGTCCACATGCGTCCCACATTAAACACACACACACACACACACACTCTCACACACACACTCAACAACAGTGGATTTGGTGCACAGTTCAACTTTCAGGTTTCCGATTGAACAGGGTTTGTGTATAACCTAGTTTGAGTGCTTCTGATTTTCGTACATTTGGTCCCGGTACTTGGCCTGAAGTTATTCAGATCTGGCAGTGCAGGCCTAAATGGATGTGGTATTCAGTTGCGGTCTATGAAAGCTGCCCCACATGCTAATGTGTAGTTGAGTGATAACTCGAGTAAATTAAGAGGTCTGGTGGTGATGTTGTTGGGGCACTTTAACCCCCCAGATCCCATGGGTCGGATCCACAGCCAGACGTGGTAATAACACAAGTGTGTGTCACTCATAATTTCGTTGTGACACTTGTAACAGAAGTGGGATGAAATGAGATACAAATAATATTTTGCCGCTTTGATCCAGACGAATTTGCCACACGGGCTAATATTTTATAAAACCCAGGCGATTTCTGGTTTCATTTACTCATGGTGAGCAAGCTAGCTAGAGCATGACATCTCGTTTTCATGCTTTCTCTTCGAATCTCGCAGTGCTACCAATGGCTGCGTAAATATTATCACCCCAAAAGGTGATTGGCTTAAAGAAACCAGAGGAATTATTTTGTTGTGGTTTAAGTCTGGGTCATCACTCTTTATTTTTATTTTTTTAAAAGACCGTACAAAATCTTTGTTTATAGAAGGCAGTGTGGGGTTTTATCCCCCCGTGTTTTGCCTCTGAAAAAAAATAAAATAAAAATCCTGCATTAATGTGACCACTGAGTTTGCTTTAACACCCTTAGTCTCTGGGTGTTTTATTTCATGTTTGATTTTCTCAAGGCAAAGGAGAAAACTCTGGCTGCCGATTCTTCAAGCCTACCCCAGAAATGGGTTGACTTGTTACTTGTTCTCCTCTATACTTTTTAATTTATGTTAAGCCTGTTGAGTTTTAAGAAGTTCTCTGAAATTGGAATTGGGGATAAGAGACTTGCCATTCATATACTAAATCAAAAAAAAAAAAAAAACAAAACTGGCTTTTCAGTGCAGTGCTAAAAAAACTAGAACAAAGGGGCAATTTTACATGCCAGTGCTGAGATATTCCCCAGCCGCACTGTCACAGGCATAAATAACCGCTCTGAGATGGTGGAATACACTTTGCAAGTATTAGCATCAAATGGAGTGTGAAGGTGAGGGAGGGGGGAGGGGGGGTTTGAGGGAATAAGTGTTTCACCTTGGCTGTCTTCCCTCTAGGACTCAGCTGGGGAGGGGGGGTGTAGGGTGAGATCTGGGGGGTGGGGGTGGAAGGTGGACTAGGGGATGGTTGGGGGAGGTGGGGTGGGGTTGGGGGGGGGGCGGGGCGGTCTATTGATCTGGGAGCACCAAAAGGGAACCTATTTGGAGATTTAATTAAAGCAAGTGAATTTTATTGATGCTATCCACGGGGCGAGGTGGCGGAGGAGACCGTGGAGGAGAGCCATTTAGCAGGCCTGACACCGTAATTAAATGCCTCTGCATCGCCTCTGCCTGGAAATATAGGGCCCTGTCAGGGGCCTGCAGAGACACAGCGGCGAGGGGGGGGGGGAGGAGGAGGGCTGGCGTCTGCGTCTCCACTCCCAAGGCCGCGTAGCGCTCCCCAGCACCTCTGCAGCCTTGGGGCCCCCCCCCCCCAGCTGTGCTCTTCTCCAGGCTTTACTCCACCGCTCCTCGGGGACCCATGTTTTTGGGGAACCCCAGCGATGGACGCCCTTCTCCTCCTGGGCGCCGTCCCCGTGCGCAGGCCAGGGTCCTTCTGGGGGGAAAAAACAGCGACCGTAAGGAGAGCAGCCGCGCGCATTTCACGCCACGCGGGGCGGGGGGGGGGGGACGGCCGCCTTCCCTCGCGGTCGGTTTCCGCCGTGGCCTGAGTCCTCGTGTACGGGGGGGGGGGGGGGGGGGTCTGAATGCGCCGTCGCTGCCGTTTAGGGCGGGGAGAAAGCTGAGGCGCTCTGTACTGCGCCATGTGACCTTCAGCGCAGCCAGAGATGAGGCTTTAAGAGCCCGGAGCGTGGAAATCGCCCCGCTGCTGTGTGTGGAATAAAACAGCCCTCGGGGTGGAGTCGTCTTGGTTACAGTTGGAGTCCACGGACTCCTGAGTTGTGTCAGTCGACCGTTAAGCTTTTTCATGTTTACTAGAGCTGATTGATGTATTTATTTTGAGAGAGCCAACTGTTTGTTCTCTAAAACCGGCAGTTCTAATTTTAGGGAGATTTTAACCGATCTAATGCACTTTCAAGCCTGTGATGATTGAGAGAAGGAAGCCTGATTATCTTTCTTAAACCAATGCCTGATTGCCGAGAATTGAAATGGAAATTTCCATGGATTCGGTTGGCCCGTTTCAGATCTCCCCCAGTCTGTCATGTCTATCCTAAGTGCCATTTCCAATGTCTACTGCTGTTTTATGTTAACTGAAAACATTTTAAAACATGGTTGAACCTTATTTGACCGCAGTAGCTTTTAGTACAGCTAAAATGACCTGACCTCAATGTCCGAGGTCAACACGCAAAGGTTATGGGGGTACAAGCTTGTGACACACGTTGCCCTGGCTCCACCCCCCCCCTCCGGTCAGCACACACATTTATCACACTTTCCCCTTTTTTTCCCTCCCGTACTGTTTTCCTCATTTGCATATGATTGACAGCAGAAGGCTGCTGGTGCACACGCCCCTGTGCGCTGTTGGCAGCAGCGTTTGGTAATCAGCACCGCAGCTCCTGTCCAAATTGGCTTTCCCCTTTTCCAGGGCCCGCGGGCCCAGGGGAGGGGCCTCACCCGCCCTCGCAGCTTTTTAATTTGGACGGCGTTCCTCCTCAGACGAAACAAACGGGACCTTTCTGAACCGGCCCACGCCGCGCCTCGCCGCCTTTTAGCATCGGCCTTTTTAAATGCAGAACTTCTCTTTGCTCCGTCCCTGCAGGGGTCAGGCGTGGCATTTATCTATTCCGAGTGCACGCGTGGCGGTTGACCTTTACCCCTCCCATTCCCCCTCCCCCCTCCTCTAATTGCTCCGACTCCAGGTTTCCTACGCCCGCCCGAGCTCGGCTTCCATCCGAGACGCTAACCTGTACGTCAGCGGCCTGCCCAAGACCATGACTCAGAAGGAGCTGGAGCAGCTCTTCTCCCAGTACGGGCGCATCATTACCTCTCGCATCCTGGTGGACCAGGTGACCGGTGAGTGGGCGGAGCCAGACCCCGGCTCGAAGCCGGTGCATCGCGCAGCCCCCTCACCCTACCCAAATTATTAATTAGGAACGTCTGATCTTCTCAGGTGTCTCCAGGGGGGTGGGGTTCATCCGGTTCGACCGGCGAATCGAAGCGGAAGAAGCCATCAAGGGCCTGAACGGGCAGAAGCCGCCGGGCGCCACAGAGCCCATCACCGTCAAGTTCGCCAACAACCCGAGCCAGAAGACCAGCCAGGCGCTGCTGTCGCAGCTCTACCAGTCGCCCAATAGAAGGTATCCTGGACCTCTCGCTCAGCAGGCTCAGCGTTTCAGGTAAAAAAAAACAAAAAACAAAAACCCGTCGCGAAACCTCCCCCGTCTCCTCGAGCCGAGCGGGATGCCAGACTGAGCCCCCCCTCCCCCCCCCCCCCCCCCCGTAGCAGAGAAGTTACGGTGAAGCCGTACTGACAGGTATAAACTCAACCCGTCGTCAGGTTGCAGTTTGAAAGCCGAGAAAAACATCAGCGCCGGTGTGGCGGAGACGCTGCCGTTGGGATGACTCTGTTGACAGCGCTGTCAGCCCAGAAAGTGCGGAGTAAGCAGAGCCGTTTAGGCGGGAAAACAGCAGGAAGTGTACGGACAGCTCCCTCACAGCGGCAGCTGTTAGCGCCCGCTTCACACAAGGGCCCTGGCAGGCGATCGCATTTTCTGCCACAGTAGATCTGTGTCCGTGTGTGTGTCCGTGTGTGTGTCTGTGCGTGTGTGTGTGTGTGTGTCCGCCCCTTTTTACCTGTGCCTTGTGTTTGGACTTGGTTCCTCAGCCTTGTTTGTTGGAAAACTGTAGCAAAATAAAATGTAAGGGAGTAACTGTTTTGTGAAACAGGGCACACATTGCCAAGCACACATTGCAATCACCATGGCACGAAAACCTTTTATCTGCATGATTTTGGCTTTTTAAAAGATTCTTTTTGTCCCTTGTGATGAAAGAACACTCCAATATACAAAATATTGAATAATTAAACTAACTTTAAATTTCTGCAGGCTGTTTTTTTGCTAAATTTGATCAAAGCTAATTCCAATGCATTTCATTATGCTAATTGAAAGGGTTTTTATTTGTCAAATTATTAGCTTCTGGTCAGATGCTTTGAATCTGTGCCATTTTACAGCAGACTATGAAAGAACAGCATTTTCTTTTGGAAGTCCAGCAGTTCACTTTAATCCCGAGTGGAACATTTAAGTCATTTGTGAGGTCTTCATGTCCAGTGTTCATGTGTCTGAAACCGCTACTTTCAGCTAATGCCCTGAATGTGTTTTATGTCCTTTTCAGGTTGGATAATCTCTTAAACATGGCTTATGGAGTAAAGAGGTAACTATACATTGCGGATGTTACTGTGAGTTTGTGTGGAGTTTTTGGCGCAGTCTGGATTGTTTTGTGTGCGCATGCGAAGTGGTCTCATTCCATCCCGCCTTTTTTCCGCCAGTGCATTCTTCAGTCGTTTTTGCGAGACCGAAACCCGTTTCGTTTTGTGAAGTGCAGTCTCGCACAAATGTGCATAATTCAGGCTGCAGCTTTTAGGAGCTCAAAATGCAACCCAAAAATGTATTTCTAATCATTTCCTATTTTAGGTCGCAGAGTATTAAATATGTATTTCACCCATAAATGTCACCAGCAAGAATTCAGTGAGGCTAGATGGATTCCAGGTTGACATCAGCAGTTATAAAGTGATTTTCCATAATGTATGTGAAGTTGTTTGAAAATGCAACTTTTGGGGAAAAAAAATGTTTTGGGAGCAGTTCCTCTTAACCCTGGACCTTTCAACGCCCAAAGAACTTCCAGAGAGGCCTTTTCCTCATGCAAGCCATCATTTTAAAGCTTACATTCATGACTTTAAATTGGAAAATCCCTGTTTTAAATTTTCGTCCCTTTTTAACCCTGCTTGCTTTTGTCAGTGCTGGTCCGATTAGGCCCCACTATGGGATGCGACTATTGTACACTTCAGTGGAAACGTCTGTAGGCGTGTGCTAGCTCAGCACAAAGCTTAGTGTTTGACCACACGGGGTCATTACCGTTGATGTCTCTCTGAAATAACTGACCTTTCAAACACTTCCTCACCAGTGTCACCTAAATGTTGCCTTACTGGTGCTCACTGTACGCTGGCATTTAGAGGCGAAACTCGGATGGTCTGCCTGGACAGGCCCCCCAGTTCGTATCTGGTTTTAATAAGGGTATGCCGTCGGCGAATAAACGAGTGAAGATGGGGCTTAAAATTTTGACAAGGCCTCTTAAGTGAGTATGGATACCTCATCAATATTTAATGCACTCGTTAGCTTGACTGATTGAGTTGTGGTAAAGTTCTGCATATGGAAAAGCTACCTGTTACTGGACCTTGGGACGCTTGTATAATTAGCTGTTTGAATAATGTAGCCATACAAATCTTAGAGGGGGGGGGGGGGGGGGGGAACACAAGGAAACTCGTAAATTCATGTCGCTCAACATTGGTCTGCATATGCGCTTACTCCATTCCAACTTATATTACCGGAATCCATCCTGTACGTTCGGCTGTATATTTTACCAAAACTTTCTCCGGATAACTTTTTTACTTGGATAACTTTTTGCCGGTTTTTGGGCTGTTAAGATCAAGGATGGATCGTACCTATTATTAGCTTCTGACAGCACACCTATCGCAGCCCACAGTATTTTTTTTCCCAGCTTAAATGCCAAACCCTGCGGAAGTGTAGAGAAGGTGGCATTCCAGCAGTGAGTCAGACAGAGCTGCGGCTGCCTCGCCGGTCCGTAAACGCTAGCCTAGCGAAGCGCTGTTTTCATTCACTTTCACCTCATTCAGCGTGTCCACCGGCCAACACGGGCATTATGATCTTTGTTTGCAGTCTTCTTAAATGTGCAGGAGACCAATGCTGCTGTTCAGTTAAGATGATGATATACTTTATTGAACCCCGTGGGGTAATTTGTCCTCTGCATTTAACCCATCCTTGGTTACCTAGGAGCAATGGGCAGCTGCCTCTGTGCTGCGCCCAGGGACAAACTCCAGTTCTGAGGCAAGTGCCTTGGTCAAGGGCACCTGCAGGAGCGCACCTAACATGCATGCCTTTGTGTGTGGGAGGAAACCGGAGTACCCGGAAGTAAACCCACGCGAACACGGGGAGAACATGCAGACTCCGCACAGAAAGGCCCCAAGCCGAGATTCGAACCCACGACCTGCTTGCTGTGAGGCGACAGTGCTAACCACTGTGCCTCCGTGTCCGCCCAGGACGGTGTATGTCCCTCATAAATAGCGGAAGTTTTAGGCAGGAAGTTGGCGCTCGTCTAAGAGATTTAACAGAACCGTATCATGGTAACCGAGTCTGAGGCAGAACATTTCTGTGAAATCCATTGGTTGGTATTATAACTATTTGGTATTGTTGGAAGTGTGACACTTGAAAGAGTTACGGGATTATATAATAATATTTTTAAGCGTACCCGTGTAAAGCAGATGCACTTAATTGGGGCAGCAGATGGTATTTTGGGATTTCAAAGGTGGCAATGCAAGCAGCGGAAAGAGGACGACGCTTTGATGTGCGCGTCTCCTGCTAGCGCTAACGCAGTCTGTGTCAAGAGGCAGTCTGCTAATTTGATTCCTTGCTCGTAAATAGTTGCCTTTTTATTTTTCTGAGCAAAAGCCATGAGACGGGATTTTGTACCTTGTTGTGCGGCTTGGTGTAAATTCTGTGTTTGGTGCCGTTGTGCGTGCAGCAGAATGACAGCATTAACCCATTGAAGGCTAGAGTAGGTTAGAGTTTGGAATAGTTTTTCAAGATTATGTCAGTGTTCTAGAACTCCATCGCTTTCAGTTACCAGTAACGATTGTGACATCAGCGTTAGAATGTTCATTTAAGAACATTCTAGTCATCTGTGTGACCTCACACCTTGAAGGCAGACTTCCCGACTCTTCAGTAACACTGGAGAATGAGGACAGGCAACACCGCAGACACACTGCTAAACATGCCCTTTGTTATCCCCCCTCATATTTTAAGATTTAAGTTGGCCATAAAAAGGCACTACCCTGCCCTTTTGGAAATTAAATGTACTGCAGTACATTGTAAATATGTGGACTTTTCTGGGCAAACATAGCTTAACGTGTATCTCAGTGATTAATTTTTGGAAACATCGTAATATGTGCAGGTGGTAATTGATATTGCGGTACGTGTCATAATGTGTTCTCATTTTCAGCAGTGTTTTACGTTTTCCTAAGTGTACTTTCTATACCTGTTAATCTGTGGTAATCAAGTATGTAATCATGCATGTGCTGCACTTGTCTGAAGTAGGTACTACACTGAGTGGGCCCTTCAGCCCATTGACATTCAACTACTGTGTATGTTTGATGTGCAGGCTTTGCAGGGGTGTAAAACCTGGGCTTTTGTACAAGTTTAGCTCTTTAAACTGGTTCTCATGAATCATTTATTTATTAATATTTTTGTGGCGCCAGTTCTCCGGCGGGAAACAGGGTTTCACTTTCAAGGCCATCTGTCACGAGTGTTGGGGCGCACGTATGCACCCCGTCTCCTGTGCAGGTAGCAGAGGCCGCCTCTTCGGCCTGGCGGCCGTCCAGCCTGTCCACAGTTTGGATCTCTGGCTTCAGACGCACCTGCCATTCCTGTCATCCATCACTTCTCTGCCCGCACTGATACTTCAGTGCTGAATGCGCTTGACACTGATGTTTCAAAACTGTCAGTTCGGTCTAGTTTTAACCATTTATAGTTACACTTCCTTTGCTCAAGCTTAGCTTCCTGACTGAAAACTCCTTGGGTTGCTTTTTAGCCAGCAAGGTGGTTGTCAGCTACACTGCCTGGTGTCCTTCATAAGTTCATGTTTGGCATGTGAACTGTACTTGCTACTTTCTGGCTGCACTGACTGTGGTTAATGGCCCAGAACTTGACCTTATTAATCCTTTGAGTAGATTTTTTTTATTTTTTTTATTTGAATCCCCTCCAAAAAAGATTTCAGTCAGTGTTCTAGAACTCCATGGCTTTAGGTCACCAGCAGTGATTGTGACATCAGCATTGGAATGTTCAGATAAGAACATTCTAATCAAACATTTGTGACTCTGCAGGGTTAAAAGCACAGAGGAGTGCTACTCCGTTGTGATCAGGGTCCCTGAACACATTTTCTGTTTTGATAATATTGTGCTGACCCTTACCTTGCGAGGCTGCACCCTCCCGCAAGCAGCCAGGCTGATTTCATATGGCTTGCCTGGCTGTTTCACACCAGGCTTTTTCAGCTAAAATAAGCTCCCAGATCCACCTGGAGTGCTGAAATTCGAGACTCCCTGGAGGGGGTCAGGGCCATTTTATTTTTTGATGGGGGGGAAAGTTCATGTTTGCATGAAACTGGCAGCCGTTCATGGTCAGGCTTTCTGGAGGATTGTCACACCTCTCCTAAGTTACTGGGGGCCGTGGTTGCGGAGGATGGCGTAGGACGAAGACGACGCGGGCCTGTGCTTGGTAGGCAGCCAGCAGGCAAAGCGAGTCTGCGGTGCCAGAGCGCTCGGTTTACCTGCTGCTCACCTGCGAGCCGTCAGCAGTGTTATTTCTGTAAGCGCTGCCTCGTGATCTGGTCCAGGTCACCAGGTCAGCCTACAGCGCGAGCTCCAGCAGTATATATTTACCTGTTTTTAACCTGCTACTGTATTCTACCGTGAAAGGCATCTGTCTGTTCGCAATACACAATACGCAACATATTTCAAATGGCTCAGCCAATCCACTGACCTTTTATTTGTATCCCCTGCCCACGGCCATTTTGCTGCATCAGTCGACAGTTAATCTAACCTTGTCGTTCAGTTGTTGTTGTTGCTTCCAGCGCATAATTGCCATTCGCGGCTGTGCTCCAGCCTGGTGCCGGGTCATCATAAATGCCTGACTGATAAAGACCAGAGCGGAGTTAAACGAGGTGACTCAAACTCAGGTGTGGAGCCAGGTAATTCAGGTGCGAACTTGGAGGTGACTCATTGCCTCCCAGCCCAAAATATCCTGTTAAGGTGAGAATTCAGAGTGAGGATGGGGGGGGAGGGGGGGTGTGACAGGTGCAGAGTGAGTCCTTGGTTCAGCTGCCTTTGTTTGCTGTGAGGAGGCCACATCAGTTCAGTGCTTTAGCACACTCTTATCCTTGCATACTTGCATGCTTGGGTTTAAGGACGGGCACCGTTGACATTCTCAGCGCTCCGGTGCATTTGCTGACTCCTGCCTGATCCGGCAGGCTTTTTCCAGTCCGCTCGATTCCTTCACACGTGAGATGGCCGGGTCGCTAGGGGCATTTGGGTCTGGCCTTGCCTGCGAGTTTAGACACCGGGACTAATCGTCAGAGCTTGCTGGCCTAATTGGGCAGAGTTTTTAAGTGGCGGTGGGACGGGTGGAAGTGAGCCCTGTCCCGTCCTGGGCAGACGCGTCCCGTTACAGCCGTCCCGAGACACCACTGCAGACGGACGGGAGGCGAATCTGCGGAGGCAGGCGGGAGCTCAGCACCCGTCCCAATGTCCAGTTGCAGTCAGTGGGGGACACTGACAGCATCGGTACATGGAGCAGAGTAGAGTGTTCTCCCCCTGCTCCCTGTATACTGTACAGGGAAATGACACTCCAGAGCACTTGATTCCCATTGTCTGTAACCCCCTCACATATTTTTAAGTGTTGGGCTATTTGTGAATATCTCTTTCAAGATGAGGTCGGGATGATTTTTCTCTGATTCCTTTCTGGAATTATGAAGTCAAATTATTATAAATGTGGGTGTACTTTTACTATATGAGAACTTAATTTATTCAAAGCCCCTGTTTTTCGGTTTGAGCCGGGTCCAGTCTCCGTGCCCCTCCTGCTGGTCTTGCACCACTGAGATTTGACACTGGCTGTTGGGTGCTGGGAGTGATCGCATTACTACTGTAGCGAAGCTTCTGCAGCGAGTTCTGTCTGTGAGGAATATAACACCATTTTATTTCCCTGCCAGGTTCACTCTTATTACTTTCAGCTGCACGGTTCAGTTTAGTTTGGGGGTAAAAGTAAGCAAGCAGGCCTAAAAAAAAAAACATGATTAGAACTTAACGGCCAGTGGAGGTTTGGCATCATTGCATGCAGACTTACTGCTCTGACACTGAGTGTTTGCTGGCAGTAAGAGAACATTATTAGAGTAAGAGAATGTTATTGATCAGCATTTCAAGCTTGCACTTATTTATTTATTTTTTAGTTGCTCATTTATTTTCCTGTTGAGCTGCAGTGATTTGTTGGCGTGAGCTGGCTGGCTAGCGCTGGCTGGCTAGCGTTGGCTACGGCAGTGCAGGGTGGAGCTGCAGTCAGCACTAGGCCGACAGACTGCAGTGCTGAGAGCTCTCATAGCCTCACTGTACCTGCTTTGACATGAATATCAACCTCCTTTTTATTAAAAAATAATTCAATTTTTTGTGCTTGAACAATCCAATTTTTTGTCTTCCAAGTCAATCTTCAGGGAATTCATTGTTGTCCATTCATTGTTCTTTCAGGATTTTTATTATTTCATCTCTTCAATGAAATGGGTTTCTTTTTGGACATTTTTAGTGTGTACGTGCATGTGTACTTGTGTCTGTGTGCATTAGACCTTGAGTAAATAATTATGTTTAGAAACTTGCATATTTCTGCAGATTGCTAGCGATAATGCCGAAGGTGGACCTTTCCCTTAAAATGGCTAGCAATCTGCAGAAATATGTGAGTGTCTAAACATAGTTGAATGAGGTGTTTTAGCATCAGGCCACCCACACTGGTCCTCCTCAGGCGAGATTCGGGGCCTGTTTAAATAAATTTAAGCATGTTGCTTACGTGTTTGTCCCGTGTGCGGCGTGTGTGTGTGTGCGCGCGTGCGTGTGCGAGCGAGCGTGGCGCGCTGACCCGGGTCTCCGGTGCGTTCTCCAGCAGGTTTTCTCCGATGGCCATCGACGGGGTGACCAGCCTGGCGGGCATCAACATCCCGGGCCACGCGGGCACGGGCTGGTGCATCTTCGTGTACAACCTGGCGCCGGACGCCGACGAGAGCATCCTGTGGCAGATGTTCGGGCCCTTCGGCGCCGTCACCAACGTCAAGGTGATCCGCGACTTCAACACCAACAAGTGCAAGGGCTTCGGCTTCGTCACCATGACAAACTATGACGAGGCGGCCATGGCCATCGCCAGCCTCAACGGATACCGCCTCGGGGACAGAGTTTTGCAGGTCTCCTTCAAAACCAACAAAACGCACAAAGCCTAAAAAGTCTCCTCTCAGATCCTTTCTACAGAGTTCTACTGAAACGCAGAAAAAAAAAAATCAAAACTTGACGTTAACTTTATACATTAGTAAAAAAAAGTCTTTGTAAATCAGTGTTACGAAGGGAAATGAGAATTAATATTTAGCGTCCAACAATGTGATTTTGTTTTCGTTTCTCGTTTTTTTTTTTTTTATTGCTAGTCTTTGAAACTTCTTAATATATTTTACGTTTGAATAGGAGGAAATACTGCAGGTTTCTTTTGTACCTGCAATGTTGCGTTCTATTGCCATCTTTACTGGAGGACCTTTTAAAAATGTTGAAGATAAGGTTTTATGTTGTTTTGTTGCTTATCTGCTTTTGAAAGCGTAAGTCTCGTAAGCCTTTGTGTGGTGATTTCTTTTGTATTTTTCTCAGTGTCTTGATTTGCCTCGAGTGCATTTGCTTCTTAAGTGATTAACAGTATTTATTTTGTATTGACGCTCTTGTTTACATTTTGGTTGATTTTGTAATATTTTGGTGTTGTATTATCAGTTGGGTTATTGGTTGGCTGCATAATGTTGCTTATTGTACAATTACTGGGAAAAACTAACTTTTCTTAAAGCAGTACCTTGCCAAAGAGCTAAGAACCTCTTTGATGTGGGTTTAAAAAGCGTCTATTTTTATAAAAAGAAAAAAAAATTTGGAGAAACTTTTTACTGGACCTGGAACAAAATATTTTGACTTGGATACTTTGAGAAATATCTTCATATGACACCTTGTGAGCTTTTGAACTTTACCAGGAGGTTTGCAGCGATTGAAATTTCCGGAGCGATTTATGACGTAGAAGAGGTAACCTTTTGAGATCTTTGTATTACTTTAAGATTCTAGAATCAACGGCAGCGCGGGGATAGCGTTTCTGTGATCATCAGGGGGGTCGTCCAATCGCCCCGCTTAACATGTGACACGGCTCACGCTCGGCTAAGATTTTTGAAATAAGAACAAAAAAAGTATATACAAAGGTCAATTCTGCAAAAAGTGCATGCAAATTATAAAGTTTTGGGGGGGGAGGATTAAAAAAAGAAAAAAAAGGTTAACGGGGGGGAATAAAATCAGTTCTTCCTTAAGGATTCCCTTCAGACAAAGCTCATGGTGTTTTGTGATGTACTTGCTATATTAAAATTGTTTTGTCCTTATATTAAAAACAAACGAAAATAAAAGGGGGTTTTACCTGCTTTGTATAAAGAAAAGAACTAGAAGCCTACCAAAGCAGCAGCGGAGGGTGGAAAAGAGTGAAACGTGGTAGGTGGAGTAAAAGTGTGGGAGGGGGATTTCCTCCTGAGCTTGGAGCTATGTAAATAAGTCCTTGTTTTTTTTATGTTGAGTATAAGCTTATATTTTGGCTCTTTTTGGACTTGATTGCAAAGTGGTTTTGTTTTTTCCTTTTTTTCCTTTTTTAATGTAAAATATAATTTTTTTTGGAGATCTATATATATCTATATATATTGCCTTATATTGTTTTCTGTTTTATTCTGAAAGTTGTTTACATTCAGTTGAAATACTTGATTTGTTGTCCCATGGACTGGCATTAGTGTATTGGATTTGTTGATTGTTTGGTATGTAGATAGTCTTGCTTCTGCTATTGAGGAAACTAGACTTTTTGGTTTTGTTTTGTTTTATATAAATATTATACGAAATATATACTTATGTGGTAAAGAATGGATATAAACCACACTTTTGAACAATTTGCTTACATTTTTCATACGGAAACGTAATGCATATAACCTGTCTTAAAAATGTAAAAGGTGTATATTGCTTAATTCACGGTGGGTGGGGGAGAAATGAAGCAGTTTATTGCGAGCTTATCAAAAATGGCGTTTCGAGCGACTCCTGAAACCATCTCGCGTATCTTATCGAACAAACGAAGGCTGGGCTAGCCTAGATGCACTGAATACTGTACCTACATCCTGCTTTGTATAAACAAAACAAATACTCATGCTTCCCCTAATAACGAGCAGTGTGCTATGCATTATATATTTATCTTTGCAACTGCTTTCTTTTTTTCTTTTTCTTTTTTTTTTTTTTTTTTTTTTTTTAACTGTAGAAGTTAAATTTGAGTATTTGGGTGAGTCGCGGTGCGCGGGCTGCTCTGGAGTAGCAGGGGGCTTTTCGGCGCGTGCCTCAATGTTTCCAACGGCTGCGCAGTCGGACGCTGAGGGGAAACGTGCGTTCGGAACGAAAGAACAGGGAGGGGAGGGGGGAGGTTGGCCCAAAGGGCGCAGGCCCCGGAACGTTCTAGAAGCACTGATGTCACGGCACGAGAACGAGGCTCCGCCCCGCCGTGCATCTTCTCAATTTCTAAATGTACGGTTGAAATATTTATTTGAAGTTATGTATGTACAGTATGACTCAGTTCACAGCTGTTGGGATAGAATATATCTTTTTGTTGAGTATTTAAAAGGATGTACATGTTCTTTTCTTTGTGTTTGGATACTTTGTATTTTTTCATGTTCAGTACATCAATAAACCACTTGAAGGGAAGCGGCAGATTTTCGCGAGTCTTTTTGGTTTTCCGCATCTTTTCACACGAACACCCGGAAATGAAAGCACAGGTCGGACGTGACCTTTACGCTTTTGCTAGTCCAGACGTGAGTTTGTCTGCATGCATGTTCTAGCCTGTCACGCTCCAGGTCTGAGCAACTCTGGGGCGTTACACAGGCCCTGCTGGAGTTATACCTACAACAGTTCTGACCATTTTGAGTCTTGTTTGTCTTGGTTTGTCAGACCGACAATACCACGCACATTTTACAATGCGGATTTGATTCATGTATACTGCTTTTTATGCATATTCCTTGCAATTTGATCTGAATTCAGGAGCTTTAGTTCACTACCATCTATGGCTCTGTTTTAAAAAAAGAGAAAATAAAAGGCCCGTTGCATTTGCTTCCTTCTTAATTTAACATTCGATGCAAGCATTGAATTAAAGTGACTGTTGGGAAAAGAACCACTCTCCTTCTAAATGTTACCCATATCCATTTTCTCCTGCACAAACGGATCATTATATTCAATCAGGTAATGCTCTTAATGTGCTGATGAGCATGTTGGTGTAGTTTTAAGTATATATTTGTGCAGCGAGTAGAATACTGCGATACTTGAGTCTACACTGCAATCTCAGCTTCCCGCTGCAGTCAGGAGAAGCTAAAGAGCACTAGCGTACGTTCTGCTATTGTACATTTGCACACGTGTTGCCGCACCTGACGTCCAAAGCCATTGGATGTCCTGTTCAGTATCCAGTTTGTCTTCGGATAACTTGGTCTTCTGTTCCGTCTGAACTTCAACCTGTTGGGCCTTGTCTACATCTAGTCTCCACAAGTTTAGGTCCAGCCAAACCTGAAAAATGGGTCAGTACCTCAGTAAGTGTTGAGTGTTGCACACTTGAATGACTTAAAGTCGGTTTCTCAATTTTTTTTTCTTGGTGAGTCTCCACCTTTAAACCATTAAATAATGAGTAGACGAACGGGGTGGAGTCAACTATTTCAGTTCAGGAATTAAATGGGAAATTCATTGATTTGACAAATGTCCATAATGTTCTGTGGGGATTTATCAGTTGATAAATGTAATTGGCTGAATTGAAGTGGACCTGATCCCAGCCTTGGTGGAGTGCATATCCCAGGTGTTTTCAGTGGTAATTTGGTGAAGGGAGCAGTGTTTTTTCCTTATATTATTGCCCTCACCAGTTCTGTTTTGGTCACAGCTTCACCTCACAGCGCATAACACGGCGTAAATCAGAAAGTCCACGAGGCGCTGACCTGGTTTGAGAGCGTTTGTAGATGAGAACAGCTGGCCGGAATCCCCCCTCTCCACCACTCCCCCCCGCCTTGTGACCGACACTCCAGGCTGGCAGCGGTCTCAGGTACAGTAGGCCCACACACCTGCAGCTGTCAGAGCATGTCAATCACTGTCCGAAGCCTTGCGTAACAACGGACCCCGAGCCTCTGTCCTCCTCTCCTCTTTATTTTTACTCTTTTTCAAACGGCGTTTTGTGTTTCCGTTGCTAGGTCTGTCACGTGACCTGCGATGGTGAATTTGCGTGCGTCTCTGAGCTGCGTGTGGGATGCAGCGGGATCTCAGCGGTGGAGGGGGAACTACGTAACTACGGAAACGGGACCACCAGCGAATGGCTTTGGGCGGTTTTGCATTTGATTGACAGCGCACCGGTGCCAAAGCAGACGCTGGCGGCTTCGCTCGCTCACACCGGAGACGGTAGTGCCGTTCGGGACGGGTACAGGTCTCGGGACGGGCGTGTGGTGTGCCGATAAGCCGTCCGGAAAAGCTGGCACCATGCAGAGGAACGACACTGTTACAGGGGTTTGGAGCGTCTCTCTTCTACCAGAGGATTTTACTCTTCCTCCTCAGAAAAGGGAAAGCTCCTAATTAAACCCAAGCTGTTTGGAATGAGCATTTCTGATAGTTAAAAAAAAAGCTGGAAGTGAATTGCTTTGTGTGTGTGTGTGTGTGTGTGTGTGTGTGTGTGTGTGTGTGTGTGTGTGTGTGTGTGTGTGTGTGTGTGTGTGTGTACAACCTTAAATGTTAAGCCGTGAAACACTTTTTCATCTGAAGTAGACGTCGAGCATCACGGCTGTTTGTCGTAAAGGTGGCCTTGGTGTAAAGCTACTGCTGTAAGACAGATGCTTCTGCTGCCTACCAGCCCCCACCCCATACCCCTCACCCCCCCCCTCCCAAATCACACAGCCAGTGACAGCGTCCCTGATAAATAAAACATGTCTCTAAATTTGAGCAGGAAGTGCTGAGCTCAGCGGATGTCTGTAAACACATTTGCATGCGTTTTTCCGCCCGTCAGTTAAAATTTACGGCGCTCTGAAATTTTCCACCGCGTTCGTTCTCGGCACCTGCCGGGCCGTCCCCCTCTAAATCAGGGGGGGCCGCGGACGTCAAGGGCGTATCGGTGAACGCTGACGCCAGCCAATCGGACGACGGCAGCGTGTTAATGTGAGGTCTGATGATTTTTTATCTGTAGCCTGTTCCTTCTTTTTCGTTCACGTGCCTGTTCGTACCTTCATATTCATCATTAGTATCAGTATCTGGAAGCTGTTGGGGACATTGTGTCTCCTAATCTATATCTGTTCCCTAAACAGATATCACTTTGTTAGAGTAGCAGTTATGTGTTGTAGACTTAAGAAATGGCATTTGAATAGACTGCATGTCCGTAGTTATAGGCCTACATCGTGTTTTGATGGAGTGGTACTTTTTAATGCAGGGGGGGACGTAGTCAATATCACCCCCCCCCCCCTCCCCCGTTCCGTCTGGTCCCGTAGGTGCCAGCTAGACGTCTGTGTTAGGCCTGCGCTGTTGTGCCCGTGCGTCGGCATCCTCGAGAACGGTCTCATTATTCACGTAGGAAGCGCGTCTGCATCCGAAGCGACATCGCCGTGCCCCCCCCCCCCCCCCCCCCCCACGCTTAATCTCCCCCGTGTCTTCTCCCTAACATCCCGTTTGCTCAATATTTCATGAGCGATGTCGAGTAAATTGAAGGCCTTTCGCGGGAGGCCTTGGTGGGATCGGCACGCGTGTCGAAAGAACAGGAGCGAATTTAAGGTACAAAGGCAAGGCGTGTTGTGTAAGCCCCCCCCCCCCACTCATTTCTTTGTTAAACGGCGTTTCGTGGGGGCTCACAGTTTCTACAGCTGTAAGGAACCACAGAGAGAGGGAGAGAGCAGGTCCTCCTCGGCCTCCTGGCACCTCCCAAACGGAGCCTTTACTCCCCTTCGATGGAAGAACGGGAGACGTGATTCCACTCATCCCTCTCACAGCGCGATGTTCAGGGCGAACGTGATGAGCTCCCTTAGCCCACGTCAGAGAAAGCGTTTGGGAAATATTTTTCATCGTAATGACATCATTAAGTACGTACATGAGCTTTATAGCTGTTGCAAAGCAAAAAAAAAAGATATGAATTTGCCATTTTCAGCCAGTCAGGGATTGAGCCAAAATGGCGCTCTGGTCTCTTTGTTTCAGTGTTCCTAACAGAAGTGCAATGTGGAGCTTAGCATGGTTGAAGTTACAGAATTTAGTTTCTTAAACGTAGAAAAAGACAATCAGAGTGTGTGTGTGTATGTGTGTGTGTTTGCGAGAAAGGTGATGAACTTAAATTTGCCCATCTATAAGTACAATTTAACACTGTTCAACATTTCCCCACCAGTAGAACTCTTGAAAATATTAAACGGAATGGCCTTCCGTGGATGGATGTTAAGTAGCGCAGGAGTGCTGCTTTTATGTCGAAGTGTCACCGATGCTTCGCTGGTAAATCCACAAGTGCCCACTTTCCACTAAATTCTCAACCGCCACCTCGTGAAATCGTCCTTTTTTAAAATAATTACCGCCATTGAGGTTTAGACGTTTCGCGCGGTGAACTTAGCGGACGAGCGCCTCGCGCCTGTAGCCATAGCGCGGCACGTTCTCCGGTGGTTTCCCACGTCCCCCGTCCACAAGGCAGAAAAAGACGGAGGGAATGTAAAAAGGAGGAGAGCGAAAGCGCGTCCAGACCGCCGTTTCCCCCCCCCCCCTCCTCCGCTGCGCCTGTCCTTTTTTCCCTCCGGACGCTTTGTTTCGGCGCTTCCCGGTTCGTTCGTCCGCCGAGCGCGAACCCGCGGCCCCCTCTCTCCCCTACGCCACAGCTTCCCGCCGTTTCTCCCTCTCCTCTCTCCCTCTCTCTCACACTCTCTCCCTCTCCCTCTCTCTCCCTCCCCCCCTCCCTCTCTCTCCCTCTCTCCCCCCCTCCCTCTCTCTCCCTCTCTCTCTCTCTCTCTCTCTCTCTCTCTCTCTCTCTGGTCCCCCCCGGTAATGGGCGAGTGGGGGGGAGAGAGGGGAGATTGGAATAGCAGCCGTGACTGATCCACATCGCGCCGATGAGCTGCCGTCTTCCGAGCGTGTCGTTTCGCGTTTCCCTCGACGACGTAAATCCCCGCGCCAACGGGCCCGCGGAGTAACGACACCGTCAGTCGCCCGGGCGGGGACCGGCACGGGCTCCCGCGCGCTCCCACATCATTTCTAAAAAATGAAAAATAAAATCCATGCCTCCCCCGCCCTGCTGGATGCCTGGTGGTTCGGGACGGTGGGGAGGATGGTGGGTTTTGCGGAAGTGGGAATGCACTTCTGGAAGGGCTGCTTCCTCTCAGGAGGGGTGCCACCAGCCCCCCAGAACTCTGCTCTGTGCCGACGGGCTTTGAGGAGGGGAGGGGGTGTGACAGCAGGCTGCAGTCATGTGACTTCCTGCATGTGGAGAGTGGGTGATTATGGGATAGCGGAATGGAAAGAACAGAAGGGACATCTCAGAACAGCAGGGCGTCAAACTAAAAACTGTCTCAAGAGACCTGAATAACACCAGAGTAGAGCTATCTCTCTGACCTCCAGCTACACGCCGTGAGAACAGCCACCCCCACAAACGCACGCACGCGCACACACACACACACACACACGCACGCGCACACACACACAGACACACACACACACACACACACACACACACACGCACACACACACTGGAAGAGCTGGTGATTTTTAATAAAATACAAAATATTAATATAATACAAAGTAGTAGTAATAATTTTTAAAAAATTCTAATTGTACTACTTTTATTTTTCCTAAATCATCTTTCTTTTTGCAATGCTAGAAGGCTGTGAATTATAAATGACATTAAATAGCTGTAATTAATGTCTGATAAAGGTCCAGTTGGCTTTTCCCTCATGGCGCTCAGAGTCCATGTGTGGCCTGGAGACTTGGAGCGTCCGACTGACTTTCCCTCTGGGAACACGATTCCAGGGCTGGGAGCCCGCACTGCGGGGCTCTGACGCGTTAGAGGGAGGGGCTGGGTTTCTGTCCTGTCTCCGAGCCCCCGTGCTAAATAAGGCCAATCAGCGCGATGTCAGACACGGCCGCGGCAGGGACGCTGGTGAGGACGTGCGCCGGGTCGGCGCGTCTGTGCGAATGTTCATGTGGTTTCACGGTGCGTCAGGCGTGCAGCGGCGCGGTGCACGGCACTGTGGGTAACCGCCGTGGATTAGGAGCTCGTCCGCTGGAGAACATCCGCGCGGTTCGGTCGCCTGGCGGAGGTGGGGGATAAATGCTGACTCGTCAGAATGAAACGCACGCGCCTTTAAACAGAGCTGAAAAAACTGCGTACACGGAGCTCGGACCTGTGTGCGGTGCGGCGTTTAGACAGGCTCAGCTTTGTGGCGTGGCGTCGACACAGCTGACGAGATGGGGGAGGGTCGGCTCCACGGCAACATCTTAAACATCACCTCCACTCTGTCAGTCACCCGCTCGGCTTCTCCTGTTTGCTTCTTCTGCACTCTGCTTCCTCTTCTTCTCTGTTTCCTCCTATTCTCTCTCTTTCTTCTTCTCCTCTCTCCCTGTCAGGATCCAGCAAAGAATAAATGAATTAAAAATACCGAAGGAGGCCGGACATAAAGCCAGAGACACATTGTGAGTTATTTATCTCTCTGGCCGTTGTTGCTGGCGTGAGAAGCAGGCAGGCCGGGCCCGCACGCTCGGGGTAGTGCGTGCGAGTGGACTGCCGCTCTCACGGGCTCCCCCCCCTCCCTCTGCGTGCATGATCGGGGCCCCCAGGCAAGGGGGGGGGGAGGGGGCGCGGGGGGGCAGAGACGCGCGGGCCGATCTTTAGAGACCGCCGGAGAGAGGAGGCCCCGCGCCTCCTGCGCCTCCCGCTGATCCTATCGACATGCGCCTCCGTGAGGCGCGGCGGAGAGGAGCGTGTGGGCACTGGAGGGGGGCGCTCAGCGGGGGGGTGGAGGCGCGTGGGGGGGTGGGGGGAGCTGCTGCTGCTGCTGGTGCTGCTGCCTGCAGCTGCTGTGTCTCCCTTCATCTTTAATAAGGCTTGATTTAGGAGGCGGCCAAACAACACCAGTGCAGCTTCCGGCCTTATTTATGTTACACTTTGCGCGGGGAGGATGGCCTGGATTGCACTTAATATAACAATGATAAATATGCATGGCTGGAAAGTAAACTCTGTGTACGCACAGTGCTGAATACAGCAGTACAAACGCTGATTACTGTGAGCCTACTGATAGCAGGCTGCTACTTAAGATTGCCCTGGTTTATGTTTACAGTCAACGTCCAGCACAAAGTTACCTGCATTAATTACACATGCTAATTGGCTAATTAACCAATTATGTGAATTAAGAGAAGGAAGGAAAGCGGAGAGGTTCTCCAGCACTAGGGTTGCCTGGCGCTGGTTTACTGGCTCCTGTGCTATGACTGAATAAAACAAAAAACAACTGCACAAAGCTTTACTAGCTTGGTTGTGCAAAAAGTAGAAAACTTGCGGTATATAGGCTTGTATTTCAAGCCTCTTTATTGTGCAGTGTGTCTAAAATGCGTACAGATCTCGCCAACATTCACCTGCTTTTTTACCACTCGACAAGGTGCTGACATTCCTCCGATGGGGGTTTTGGTGACATCATCAAATGGTGTCAGCCAATGAGAGGAGGGAGCTTAGCTGTTGCCTTTTAAATGAGTCTCTGCCCTCCAAGCCGCACTCTGACGCCAGAGAGGGGGAGTCGCTGGGACAGGGAAAACAGGCAGAGCTTCTTCCCGCCTGGGTGTGTGTGCGAGGGGAGTGGGCGGGGCTGGCATAGTTAGCGGCCGGCGTCGTCATCTTATTGACCAATCACAGCTCACTGGCCCCACCAGCTAGTAGCCATCCGAGGAGCTCGGGGGGGGGGGACGACAATGATATGTTTCCTTGTATTAATTAATTTCTGTTTGCTGACAGCGCAGTTTATTATAGTGGCAAACCTTTCTTGTGCGTTTATCGCAGCTAATCAAAGTTTAGCTCCGCGACAGCCCCAGGAGACCGGCTGCGTTTACCTACTTTCTAAAAATAATTTCTGCCGCATCCCCCCCCCTCCCCGCCCCCCCCACCCCCCCCACCACCGTTAAAAACGCACCGAGCCGTCTCCGCTATTTCATCCGCGTTTGGCCCCTCCCCCCTCTCGCTGGGCGCCATGGGAACGCACGTCACCCGCATAAATATTGACAGAGTGCCTGCCATTGGAATTCTAATCTAATAAACTGTTACTGAGGGGAGGGGAAAAAAAAAGGTAAGGATTTGATTTATGATTCAACTGACACTGAGGTATGCAGCGTGATTTCACCTCCCCGTGTGTGTGTGTGTGTGTGTGTGTGCGCACGCCAATATATTTGTGTGGCTTGTGCGGTAAACACAAACACACACACACCCATGTGTTTATATATATCGTTTTTATATATCCAGTATATATATATATAATGCAGGAACAGAAGTGGCTAATCAGTGGAAGTGGAGAGCAGAGCGCTGCCTCTGGAAGTGAAGGCGCATTTGCAGATGAGGCGTTCCTGGGGCGGGGCTTTTAAACGGGACGCTCATTTAGCAGAGTGCGCGGTTTTCCCCGCCCGCGTCCCGGAGAGAGCGCTTCGTTTCGCCGAGCGCGGGGCCGTAAATCCTGAGCTGCTTTACGGGAACGGCGGGCGCTGGTATTCCCCCCTCCCCCCCCCCCCCCTTCAGCTTTCGCTTTTTTGGCTGGGGGGCGGCCTGGAGGGCGGCCATGCACCCCGAGCCCTGAGTAAAGCAAAAGGAAGAGTGCCAATTAATAACGATAATAATTAATGCTGCACCCCTAAGCCCAACCGTGCACCCCCAAAGCCAACGGCTGAAATGCATCAGCCAGCTGGGAGACAGACTGAATGGAGCTCCTGGGGGGTGGGGTGTGAATGGGGGTGGTGGCAGGGGCAGGGGTGGAGGAGGGGGTAGGGGTGGGGGGGGGGCGCAAAACTAAATGGAATGGAGAAACCACCTACCCTCTTCCTACTCCCCAGAAAAAACTTTGCTCCTAGTTTACTGCACTACAGCGTTGTGAGTTTACCTTGTGACAGAAAAGCATGCTGTGAGGTAAGATGAGTTCTCGTGTTGTGGAGGACTGTGACTGAACAACAGCCGATGGTGTCGCTGCTGTGGGCGGTGCTCAAAACTCGAACTGAGGTTCGAGTCCGACGATGCTCGTTTTTCAATATTACTAGATGGAGTACAAATTCAAATAATATTTGTGTGTGTGTGTGTGTGTGTGATATCAGTGAGCTGTAATTGTATCAGTTACTTCAGTTGTCGCCAGTAAAACAAGTCTAACGACAAAAAAGATTCAACAGGAGAGAAGACATTTGGAGCTGATGCACAATACGTTGTGATGTCACTGCTTATTACAGGTGCAGTATAATGTAATAACAATGTTATAACTGGAGCAGTACTCTGGGGTATCATATCCAACTACACCACCCCAACCAATATCCAGTACATGGTAATGGAAGCATGTGGACAGGACTTTGCAAAAGACACGTTACCCAGAAGCCAACAGTTACAGCTCAATGAGGTAATGCATCAAAACAGGATTTAATTTTTTTATTTTTTTTATTTTTTTACCCTCTTAGCTTTGCCTCTGTGGAAAGCGCTCGGTCGATTGAACTCCGTGAAAACTGCAGAAAAGTTGCCCGGAGACAGGGCGGTCTGTGGGGAGGCGCGCGCTCCCTCTGTATCCATTTATTTTAGCGGCTGAACGGTGGCCCAGGAGACGGGGGTGTCAAGCAGCACGCTGCGACCGAGCTTTGCACATTCTTCAGCCGCGAAAAGAAGCAATCCCGCCAGCTTGGGCTTCCTGGGAAGGAGAGAGAGAAAAACACTTTATTTTAATACAAATGCATTGCGGTTGTATAAACTGGGGGAGAGACTCGGTTAAGGCTTTATATATAGAAATAGTCAGCTTAGCTGTTAGCGGTTGATTAATAGCGACCGCTTGCACTCTGAAATGGCGTGAGCTGTTATTTAAGCTGGACCCGTCTGGAACGAATCCGTCGACTGAACTGAGGGAAAATAAACGCAGGAGCACACGTAGATAACGCGTCAGGGACTCATTTGGTAAAGAAATGATTGTGGGGGGGCGGGGGGGTTGGGGGGGGGTGTACTGTATAAACACATTTAACACTGCTGTAAAGAAGACATCTGCGGGAAAAAAAGCGTGTAATTACAGTATGAATGCGGCTGATAGCGGGGAGAGATAGCGGCCTCCATTAAATGGAGTAACACGTGTCCCAGGGACGGTGTTCAGAATTCGTTGGGTAATTACTGTATTAAAATGCACACGGGAGAGCTGGGGGTTTGTGGGAAGGAAGATAAGACTTTAGAACGCGAGGTTTTGAATCCTATCAGTCAGTTTCCAATGGCTCTGTAATTACCCAGACGTACAGACCATAATTTCCTGCAAAAATAATGCGAGCGCTTTTAAAAAAGAAAAAAAAAAAAAAACGTTTTCCTGCGTTGAGTCATTTGTCCCTCTCAAAGCCGGTCTCTGCTCAGTCTTAGCACTATACAACACCAACACCACCGTCCCAGTAAATAATTGACAACATTACAATGAATATCCTGTTATAGAAATGCATAAATATTGAAATGTGTGTTTTAATGACACCGTAATGATGAAGATGTGGGAGCACAGGCCTTTTATAATGTATTACTGACCTTGAAGGGCTCATAGATTTTTGCATGGAAAAGGTCTAAGGGCACGACTGGTTCAAGCTGGAAAGGTAAGCCCGTACTTTTCCGCCTGTGCTGAACGTTAAATGGCTCTTTTGAGCAATTGAAAATCCATTTCATGGTCTAATTACCAGTGTGCATTCATTTATAATTCTGTAGTTAGAAATTATCAAAAGGCAATAAAAATACCCCTGTTGCCTGATAACTACCTGCAAACATAGCATTATGGAAGCCACTATTTAGTTGGAGCACATTAATTTATATTATTATTATTATAAGCTCAGTCCATTTCCGCTTTATTAGGGGGAAAAAAAAGCTTAAAATACCGGCAAAATGCAGTTCAGTTGGAACTAAGTGGAAGTTTCCCAGGAAGGTTGGCGGGTAATGATTTTACCAGATGTCCTTTTTCGGAAATGCACCTGCCTATAAGACTACCTACAGAAACGCTACTTTTAAGGTAGAAAAACTACACCAAATTAGTTGCCTGTATTCATTATGGATGTTGCATGAACTCATTATTGGTTTTTTAAAGTACAATACCCGTGCTTTTTGTGCCATTTTAAATGCTTGTTAATACTGTCATTTAAAGCTTAAGGCAAAAATACTAAAATTCAATGTCAGTGGGCAAGAAATAATTATGTTCACAACCTTATTATTATTATTATTATTATTATTGTTCTTGTTGTATTGACATATTTATATGAGCTTTATGTATTGTCGGTTAAAACA
This sequence comes from Anguilla pacifica, assembly GCA_039654925.1. Taxonomy (NCBI): domain Eukaryota; kingdom Metazoa; phylum Chordata; class Actinopteri; order Anguilliformes; family Anguillidae; genus Anguilla; species Anguilla pacifica. The sequence goes on along the minus strand of CM077290.1, from coordinate 54,026,093 downwards.
ACAGTTTCTGAGACAGCTGACAGGTTGTGCTCTGATAAAATATTAACCACCCTTTGATTCCACAATAGCGACTGCTGTGTCTGAGTTTGCGTTTCATCCATCAGAGCGTTTGTGTGTCGCAGTGCCAGCCAATTTCACAAGTCACAAACACCACCACATCTGAGCAAACATGGCATTGAGGTGAGAGCATGCTATAAGCCACACAGACACACACACGCACACACAGACACACGAACATACACGCACACGCAGACACACACGCGATCATACACACACACAAACATAATGTGCGCGTACACACACAAACGCTCACGCGTAATGTATATAACGTCATATATGTTTATATATGTCATGCAATATACATTTCAGTGTTGCTTTGTTTGTCACTGTCTGCTCTGTGGAGCTAGCCGCCTAAGTTCTCATCCTGTTATGTTATTCCTGAGCCGTTTAGCCTAGCCGTTTAGCCTAGCGATGGGGGTCCTCGCTGCTGCGTGGCCCACTGTCACGCTCAGATATCCGTGTCTCTCAGTGACGTACGCGCGCGCTTCACGGCCTGTCACGACCACCACAGAGCGCAGAGCTCGCATCCCAGGGTCCCCCAGTTAAACTACTCGCCGCTCGCCGACGTCGCCAGGCCCCTCCCCCTTCGACGGCACCCTGAAGGGAGTGGGCGTCGCCCCGAGGAGAGAGCTGACTCAGAACAGACGCGGGATCCCCGGGGTGCGTTCGCGGGACGTCCGTCGGCCTCCCGCTGTCTCGTTTGGGGAGGATCAGTGAGATGGTCGCGCCGCCTGAGCATCATTAAAGGTAGACATGACAACCCCACGGTTGTAGCGCGTGTTTTTATTTTTATGGAGCATCATTAGCGGCCTCTCTTTGGCGGGCCTTCCCGTCTCCCCGAAGATAGGGGCCGTGGCGGAGATGGCGGTTGTCGCATCGCTGCATGAGGTGCTTGAAACACACTGAGCACCAACACAAACACAAGAGTCCTTTAATAGTGTTAAAAAATAAACTCACTGGTCTTACAGGCCGGTGGAAGTCAAGGGCTAGTCCAAAGCATGCCTAAAGACTACAGAATTTTCAGTGTGGTTTTAGGAAACTATTCTTACTTATTCTTTGCTGATGTTGATGCTATTTCAGGTTTATGTTATGCCTGCATTTCTGTATTATAATACATATAATATTACTGGTTATACTTAAGTATTAGATTGTTTTTTGTGAGACTCTTGTCCTGGGTTTATATGAACACACAAATGCATTTGCAAAAATACAGACAAACATATTCACACGAAATCTTTTATCATACATCTGAAATATGTGTATATAAATCCCTTGTTCCTTACCAGTTCAGTAACCCCATACGCTGTTGGTGCCGTCTGAAAATAAAGTTTTCAGTGTTAGATGTGCGATGAAGTGCGAGTGCATTTTCTCTGGTGCTTTTTATCCCCTCCGTCCCTTAGCACCCGGCTGACCGCTGGGTTTCGTGCGGCAGCGAGGTCTGGACCGTGCGATCGCACGACGGCGAGCGCCCTCTCGGTGTTGCGCGCAAACGGCTGACGTGTCACCGTGCGCGGTGTCATTATTTTCGGTAATCGCTGACTGCGCCCAAAATAACAACCGGGTCTGAGAGCAGTGCTGTGTGGCGGTGTGGCGTAAATCACAGAAGCGCGCGATATGTAACCGAGGTGTTGCAACAGAGCAATAAATGAGCCATAATTGTATAACTATGTGGAAACTGCAGTGTAAAATTAAGCAATGTCTATTATCAGGTTGATAACCGGTAATTACATGCTAGGCCTGGGCTCCCTACTGAAGATCCTGCAGCGCACTGAGGCTGGATAGAGCCTTCTGGAACATGCCTGCGAGTACTCCGCCTCGCACGTTCGATCCCTCTCTCTCTCTATCTCTCCCTATCTCTCTCTTTCGGCTGAAAGATTAACCATCCTCTCTGCATTTTTCCTCATCTGTCATCTTAATGGATACTGGGGAAGGGGGAAAAAAAAAAATCAACAATTTACAGTGGCGAAAGGGGCGCGGGGGGGGGCATGAGAAACGTTTGATCCGGGACGTCTTCCGAGAGCGGCGTTCTCACCGACGTTATTTACGGGGGGGGTAGGGGCGGGGTGGGCGGGGTGGGGAGGGGTGCAGCCGCAGAAATGCTGAAACTGTCGTCCGCAAGGCCACCCCCCCCCGTCACCCGGCAAGGACGCCGCTGGCGATTGACGTTCGCCGCGGACAGAATTTTAATCATTCCCACCGTACACCGCCGCGGTCGCCGCGGTGATCTTTATCGTTCCGCACAGCCCCAAGGCCCGCGCCGGGTGACGCGCGGACAGTGCGCCACTACCGCCGACGGACGCAACGCCCGCAAGAGGGCACGTTTAAAAAGCACCCTGTACGCGTCGTTACTCCTGCATGAGCTCACTGCGTCTCACTGCAGCGATGGCTCCCTGACTGCTAAAGCAAGCTGATATTATTCTGTCATGTTGAGAAACATCAGCCAAAACGTTACAAAAGATCAGCCGCAGTTGACAAACATTTGGGCACGGAGTAAGTTATAATTAAGCAATGCCTGATAGGCAGCCCACCGAGTTTAATTTCGAGGGGATCAAAGCGGAAAGATGATGTTTTATTTCACAAAACATTGCGCGGAGAAAGGAGATAAATTCCATAGAGGAAGCCAAGTGTGTGCAAACTACAATGCGAAACAATCTGTTTATATTAGGGGACAGATGGCTGTGGCAAACGTGTTGGCTCTTTTCGGATTTATCGCATGTATATCAATATTCAGAGACAAAACAATATCTGGAAAAACGCGCGCTGCTCAGCGAAGTGTGTTCCCTCTTTACAGCAGACAATTTGTGGAGTTTAATCAGCCTCTCCTGACAAATTCACCGCCAGGCGATGTTTCCCGTCCGAGCGGCCCAAGGTCGTAATGTTCCGTGGCGACGTCGGCAGACGGTACGATTCGCACGTTAGCGTTGCGTGCGTTCCCTGCGCCCGCTGCGCGTGATGATCTGTCGTCGTTTCGCGTCTGTGTCTTCCAGAACGTTCTGTACGTGCAGAGGTCGCCAAAAGAGGACGCATAATTCCTAAGATCTGGCAACCGTCCTGTTTTAGGTGACACCCGGAGAGGGCGGATATGATTGGTGGATTCCATCCTGGCGCCCTGCCCTCAGGAACGGCTCCCGGTCTCAGATTTATGTCTTCGGGGCTGAAGGGTCACCCTCCCGCGATTCTTAAACCTGCGGATGAAAAACCACGTGCAGAAAATCCGTCCGGACGTCTCCCGCCATTAATCCTGCCGCGGACTGTCTGCCGACTGCGACGTTTGGAGTCTCTCGCTCGCTAGGCAAACCTCTACAGATTAGCATGAGTAGGTAAGCCCAGCGTTGTTTGTGGTGTACAGAGCTTCACGTGATCAAACCTGCACTAGCTAACTTATGAAAGCGGGAAAACTGTCCGGCTTTTAAATGGCTGGTCCCTGGGTCCCTGGGTCCCCTGGTTCCTGGATTAGGACGAGGACCGGACACTCAAACTCTTTCTAAAGAACCTTTCGGAAAAACGGATGTTGAAGGGAGGCTGAAACCAGAGAAGGAAGTCATGCTGACAATGAGGTCGTCATTTAAAAGAATCTCCCCGTCTGGCAAAAGTGCCGCTGGCGGTATTCACGGCACACAGGCGTGGGGCATTCGAGCAGTGGCTCCACCAGGCAGGCGGTATCACCCGTGTGAAAACCACACCCTCACACCCCCCGTTGCCGGGTTACCGTGCCCCCGGTGAGCGGAACCGCTCGTTTCCGAGCACAAAAGCCGCCAGGAAGAGAGAGCGGCGACAGCACAGGAAGCCCAGCGCTTCTCCCCTCCCTCCCTCCCCACCCCCCAGCCTGCTCTCCCACCATCTTGAGCGAGAGCCGCGGAGCGAACCCCTCCCATTGGCGGAGAGGAACCCGCCATCCACAGCGCCTTCTCCCCGCCTCGCGGAGCGAACCCCTCCCATTGGTGGAGAGGAACCCGCCATCCACAGCGCCGCCTCCCCGCCTCGCGGAGCGAACCCCTCCCATTGGTGGAGAGGAACCCGCCATCCACAGCGCCGCCTCCCCGCCTCGCGGAGCGAAACCCTCCCATTGGCGGAGAGGAACCCGCCATCCACAGCGCCTTCTCCCCGCCTAGCGGAGCGAACCCCTCCCATTGGTGGAGAGGAACCCGCCATCCACAGCGCCTTCTCCCCGCCTAGCGGAGCGAACCCCTCCCATTGGTGGAGAGGAACCCGCCATCCACAGCGCCTTCTCCCCGCCTAGCGGAGCGAACCCCTCCCATTGGTGGAGAGGAACCCGCCATCCCACAGAGCCCACATGCAGTTTTTATTGCCGCCCTGCTTTACTCCGGGCGGCATTATCCGCAGCCAATTAAAAATCAATAAGCAATCACAGGGGCTCGGAGGGAAGACGGGAGGGGATGCATTCTCAGCACGTCCCGCACCTCGGTGGGGTGCCGAAATGGAAACGCTCAAATGAACATCCACGCTGTCTTTGGCGTTTTGAGCGAAATTCAAAATAACACGCGTCACGCAACCCTTCAGTGTATTTACTCATCTGGGTTCGAACCCGCATTTAAGTGGAAAACAACACGAAACTTTTATTTTGAAAGCGGTATAAAACCAGAGCGCTCTGACGTAGGGAGTTTTAGGCGCACTCGACGTTCTTTCTAAAGTCTGGCCCAATTAAATCTGAAGTGACTTTGAAGGACACATCAGTTGCACACGTTGGTGGGATCCGAGTTTAATTATCAACAAAGTGGAGCTTAAACGGCTTGGGATTGATGGAATTTTCCAGACTTCACCTCAGAGTCCCTGCCTGTCTGCTCTTCAAACCAGAAGTTCAAAGCAAAGTCATGTTAAAGCCCCGTAATCTTCCTGAGGATGTTCCTCGCGTGTCATTCAAGGACAGGGGAAACCCCCCTGAGGTAAACGCTAAGCCTGGATGTGCTGAACGCACGGTCCTCATCATTATGCCTTTTCCTGTTCTAGTAATGGCGTAATTCAGAGACGCGTGGGGAAGCTCACGGATTTATTACAGGTGCACGGCTCAAACCTGGAAAGCGTGAGAAATGAACTAAACCCACAGTGGGCTCACCTGGAGAAACGCGCAATACAGAAGGTGTCGTCTACTATTCCTGTTGGCAGTTGTGGGAGCCAATACAAAAGTGCCTGTTTTTACATATTTTATTTCACACAGCATCTCTCCTTGCATATACAACACACACACAAAAAAACAAAACAAAGTGGTTGGGAAAAATTAAATTTTATTCAGAAGCCTTTTATCCTAAGATGTAAAAATGTGCAGATAATATCAGTGGTCTGGACTGAATAATACATAATTAGTAGTCATAATACATTTTAGTTGAAAGCTCGTTTTGAACACATAGTGCAGCTTAGACTTGGAGAAATGGCAAAGGCCTAGCCTTTCTAAAAATCAGATCTTTCTACTACCATCTGATGTTCCTATTGTAATCCACGAGCAGGCCATTTGGACATTTTACAACATGGAGATGGAAGTAAGCTGGATCAGTCTTTACGCTGCATGTTAGTGTCCTGTAAAAAAGGAACTGCAGCGATGATGGCCTCCAGCTCATGAAACGAGATAATCGGACAAATTCATCTTAGACAAACGACATGACTCAACACTTTTTTGGTGTGCGGTCCGCTGCTCCTGAGGTAAAGCAGGCGATTAATTAGTATTTTTTAAACCTGTCTTAACAGAAATTTCAATTAAACTCCCCACATCCCATTAAGAGGCCAAACGAACACAGCTGTGAAACCCTAGAGTAAATCTGGTGTTTGAGTCTACCCCTGATCCCGGGCTTGGTCTACCTCAGCAGGGAAGGGGAATAATACAGACGGTAGATGCGCGTCACACACGGTTCTTAGAGCAGCATTAACGGTGCCTTTCCTTTGGTTTGTGACAGCGGGAAGACGAACACAAACGCTCGCGGTCTGAAAAGCACGAGGGCGCTGTCATTCAGGAGAGAGAGGTTAAAGCAGTACACCTTCATCTGACATACCGCAATGTAAAAAAAAACAACAACAAAAAAAAACACTACGTGTCAAGAAATGTCTCGCCATAGCAGATATCGCTATATTTTATTCAACGGACGTTCCCCAGCGCAACGGTGGAATTAAAAATCTATCTAACAACCTGTTCCCGGGACAAGGAGGACTGTGGTTGATATGAGCCTATACAATTCTGCATAATGAATGTCAAATTAGATACAAAAGGCGACGTTAACCCTCAGTGTCTTCATTTAGTGTTAACACCGCAGTAAGGCACCTTCAGATGTACAGTGTCATGGCAACGCTGACAGCCCCGCCTCCAAAAGCAAGAAACTAAAAACACAAACAAACCCAAAAAAAACAGGAAACGCAAACAAGAAAGTTCTAGAACAGAATAAGAACTGGATGAACAGGGAGACCGGCGTGACGTGTGGGTGTGAAAGGGGGCTTGTGATGTCATGTCCGGGAGCGTCGGCGGGTTCTGGCGGCCGCGGGCGCCCTGGCGACGGGGTCAGAGTTCGCTGTGGACCTTCCTCTTCCTCTGCAGCGGGCGGCAGGCGGCGGGGGTGCGGAGCTCCATGACGTAGGAGCACTTGCTGGGCTCCTTCACTGCCCTCAGAGCCGTCACCATCCCGCACGTCAGCGCGACCTAAAAAAAAACAAAAAAACGCGAGAAACTTAGTCAGCGTAGGTCACCTGCGACTCCCCCCCTACTCGAAACCGTCCTTTCAGGCGTCCCTGGGGGAGAACTTATGAATACGATTCCCATCTTCCCCGCACCCCGCTGCCGAACGGGACACTGCCTCACACCTTCAGCGGACGAATCTTGTGACACGCCGTGGTTATTTAAAAACACAAAAAAGGGGGGGAAGGTGTGGACCTTAGTGAGTGTGAAGGTGAGGTCCTGAGTTATTCCATCACATGTGGGAATATACAGACAGAAACATCATTACGCTTTACACGGAAAATTCCACATTCATTTTTCTGCAGAACTAATGTAGAACTTTACACGTTTTTGTCTATATTACAGGGCTATAGATTAATCAACACAGTCTTAATTTGAGATTTCAAATTAATCAAACCTACTGTTACTTTGTGGAGGTCATCAGTTTTTAATCCATAATCTGAATCTTTATTATTCCTGTTTTCAGTGCTGTTTTTCATTATTATTATTTTTTTGCATGTGAACCACTTTTTATTGAGTTTACTAGAAAAACAAAACCAAAAACAGAAATAAAAACAAAGACATACTGGGGGGGACACACTCAATACAGGGGTGCTCATTCCTGGCTCATGAATAATTGATCATCACATCTCTCACAGACTCAATCACCCACAACCATCCCGAAACTGCTGAAAATTTTACAGGTATTGTTGAGGGTGGAGCGGATTTTAATACCTAAATAGTTATTAAACAGTTATTAGCCGTCCAACTGGGATTGATTAGGATTGGACAGTTCAGGGGGAGGTAACCAGTGTGTAACGATCTACAGTACTTATGAGATTTGGTTTTATGGGTTGGAAGGGGAAGACCTTCAAGGAGAGCTATGGGAAACTGTCTGCTTAGAAAATGAATTGGGGGAAAAAATCTATTTTATAACCAGACAGTTTCCCATAGTGATTAACAGCCTCCAGAGCTCACGGCATGGAATTTGACACATCAGACAGAAATAACACCGTGTCGTCTGCACATAATGAAATACGCTGTTTCGTGCCGCTAATAAAGATTGGCGTCAACTCCGAGCGCCGTCACATGGCCTGGGCTACCGGTTCTAAAGATAAAACAGAAAGGGTGATAACAGGCAACCCTGCTTCACTCCTCTGTCTGCTGCAGAGGGGAGGGACAGTGTGGAACCAGTTTGGACTCAAGCTGGGGGATTGCTATATAGTGCGTAAACCATATTGATAAACGTCAAACCAGAGCATTTACGTTAGCCAGTTTTTCATTCATTTTATTTAATTGGTTTATTTTTCAGGGACAATGCACACCAATCCACAGTCAAACTGTAAATGAGCCAGAGTTAGCCTGAGAGGCTAGTTTTCATCTGCTGTCGCTGGTCAGATGTTTAAAAGGCAGTTTAAGTCTCCAAGCTAACAGTCTACTTGACTTTTCTGCGTTTTCATAATACACATCCTTATTTTTATGAATTCTAAATTCAGCTTTCACAGAACAAAGGTCATTAAATGTGCCTTTTAATATCAATGATTGTTTGGCCCTGACAGCAGAGATTTCTTTTTGTTCCCTCTCAAGTAATATAACGTCTTCTTCGCGTTCTGAAATTCCATTGCTCTTTTGCTCATATTTTCTTACTCTGGTGTCTTGAATTATAGTAATTTTCTCAAAGGTTTATGTGCCTTTTTCTGCTTGATATGTGAACTCAGGGACACCATCCACATCCTGTCACAAGCGTCTGGCTGAAGCTTTTGTTCAGAAGGGATTATGGGATATGACTACTGCCATACTGCTATAATGGCTGACTTTTCGATGCCCCCTGCTTTTTTTTTTGTAAGTAACTTTTACTTCTCCAACAGTTTCCATAGTAACCCCCTCATCGGGGTCCACTCCAGATCTGACAGATCATCCTTGGTACAAAGCTACCTGGTGAGAGCTTGGGAGATTTTCTTTGGTGTTACTGTGATCTCTTCATGGCCAAAAAGTAATTCTACTTCCTGCTATTTTTTTAGCCAGGACTAATCAAATAGAGATGGGATGCTGGTGTCCTCACTCTTTGCATTGGAAACCACAGAGAAACTGAACCAATCATAGCACACTATGGTAGGAAGAAACAGAACAACCCCCAAGGTGATTGGTGGACGCTTACAGGCTATACTTTTTATAGTGCTTTTTTAGTGAAGGGACTACAGCTAGGTATCCTACAAAACTACAAAATGTATCCACCAATTACCGCTGACTTTGTACTATTTGTTGCTACCAACATATTGTTTGATTGGTGGAGAGCTCCCCTCTAGCACCAAAGAGAAAAGTGATGATACAAACAACTTTTCCTTATTTTACCATCCCTGTTTTTTTGCCTTTTTGGGCTGAGAATCGGGATAGACGCGGTACCTGCGCCATTTTGGCTCCCCTGCAAATTCCACAGCACTGGCATCTGCTCTGCAGCACTGTGCCTGCTGATGAACTCTGTTCCACTGGCTGGTGATTATTGAGTGTCACGGTTTGAATTCTGAGTCTCTCACTCCATAAGCTTCCGTTTCACACTCATAAACCTGAAGCCCCCTCCAGTAATGGCCGCACTTGTTCAGCAATGTATAAAAATGTATAAAACAAAGCAGTAATTCATTCAATCGTCCTGGCACATACATTTATAAGAATCAGTTATCAGGGGGGAAAAAGAACAAAAACCTACTGCATGGGAAAAGACCCTTTTGAAAGACAAGTACAGAACAAATATAACTTCATCATCAGGAATAAGTATTATGACTACCGTACATGAACAGGGAAGCAATTACACACAATAATCCACAGACTCCACAGAAGTCAGACATTTATTGCTTTTCAGGAAAAAGAAGATGTAGAAAAAGAAGTCCAGAATTGCAGGGCACTAGATTAGCAATGCCCTAATGATCTTTCCTTCAAATTAGTTTCCTATCCCGTTATGAAACAATGCTGCTGCTATTTTAGACCAGGTTTATCATCACTCTCTCATTAAAAAACAAGAGAAGTCCCTTTCAACATTAAAAGAGAGAGCTGGGTCAGGTATTTCAAATATAATGAGGGATGTCTCTGCCACAGACTTCATTTATGCTGTCTGTTATTTTACTGGAAAAAAGAAAGGGATGAATCAAAGAAATTCAATTTAGATTTTTCAAAGCCTTCAGATGGAAGGCGATGTAGATTTTCAGATTGCGTTTACTGTAATCTATTTGAAGGGGTTACTAAAAAATTAGATGATTAAATGTGCTACATTATTTAATTGCACAAAGTAAATGGAAAAATTGAATCTCATAACTTGAGCAACCCCCCTACTGGCTGTATGCTGCAGTGGCACACAAAGAGCACTCAGCAGAGCAGGAAAAAATATCTCCCACAGTTTTTTCAGGGCTGTGCATTTTCAGCCTTATTATTATGGCATCATCGATATATTGGTGGTCTGTACCAATTCATTGATTAATCCGATCAATCGGTCATTTATTTAATCACCTTGAAACTTTTAACACATTTTTGAGAACAACTACTTGCAAGAATAAACACATCAACAAATGCTACCTGATATTTGAATGCTGTTTAGTGATAGAAACAGCCATCGCTTTCAACGTCAGTAGTGTTTAGTTATGCCTACTGGTACTTATAAATGTACCTTTATATTAAATATAACAAATGGTTTGTGTCCAGGCTAGGTCACTGTCAGACCTGGGGTGTGACTGAAGTAACTTGGGCCTCTTTGTAATTTGTTGTGGCTGCAAAGCAGCATTGTGACCAAGAAAAAACCCCTCAGTAGAACAGGCTGTAATCTCACTTTATCTAATCTAGTGTACTGAAAGCAGGAGACCGTCTGTACTTCCACTCACCTGAGTCGACCTGGTTGGCCCCTGCCAGCAGGGCTCGCCCCTGTCAAACAGCATCTTACTGTAGGGTCCCTCCGCGTGACCTGCCCAGGACCCCCACTTCCTGAAACACACAGACAGAGAGACAGGATCAGCGGCTGTCTCCAGCGCTACCACCGACAGGTTGATGGAGGGGGGCGGTGAGATAGAGAGAGAGACAGACAGACAGACAGACAGGATCAGCGCCTTGCTCCTCCACTACCAGCGACAGGCTGATGGAGGGGGGCGGTGAGATAGAGAGAGAGAGAGAGAGACAGACAGACAGACAGACAGGACCAGCGCCTTGCTCCTCCACTACCAGCGCCAGGCTGATGGGGGGGGGGGGGGGGGTTGAGATAGATAGAGAGAGAGAGAGAGACAGACACAGGATCAGCGCCTTGCTCTTCCACTACCAGCGCCAGGCTGATAGAAAGGGGGGGGAGTGAGGGAGAGAGAGACAGAGAGAGAGAGAGAGAGAGAGAGAGAGAGACACACACAGACAGAGACAGAGAGAGATCAATACTGCACATGTTTTTCTTGGAAAGTGTTAAGTGTACGGTTGCACAGCTGGGTTGCCACTTGGGTCATCATGCGTCACAGCTCTGAAAATCTAGGACACAGGTCGAGTATTTAAAACACCATTAGCAAAAGCACTGAAAAAGAAAGGAAACCTGGTCCTACATTTTGGAAAAAAATTATAACAGCCCCTCAACTGAAATAAAACGGAATGAACGGAATATCAAAACAGAGACCTGATATCTGATTTTATTAAAACTGAACACAAGTCCAGTTCGATTTGGACAGTAGGTCTGGGAAGCTAATTGGGTTCCATGCCCAGGTCTGTGGCCGACTATGTTTTAATGATTAAATTGAATGGGGGGTAACCAAGCTGTTCAGGGATTAATTTAGAGATTTGACAACGATTGCTGTCGACTGTTTGTTCTTGAGCAAAAGAGAATTACATCATAACCTGAGTAAAAGCTTGTAACAGTATAAAAAAGTCTACAAAACACATATGTAGAACATGTTTGTTTGACTTAATATTAATAATTAATAACAAAAATACATAATAAAATAATAATAATAATAATAATAATAATTATAATTTTTACTATCCATTATTAATAATAATAATAATAATAATAATAATAATAATAATAATAATAATAATAACAATAATAAAGTAATAATAACAATTATTATCATTATCCATCAATAATAATAATAATAAGAATAATAATAATAATAATAATAGTAATAAAGCCTGCTGGAGTCTCCACCGTTGAACACTGAAGCCTTGCAGAGGAAAGCGTCCCTCTGGAGGTTGGGGGCGGGGCCCCTTTAAGAGGCCATGGTGGACGGCCCTCAGTTCAGCCGCGCGCCGCTGGGGAGGGAGACAGGCCCGCGCCTCGCCTCTCCCGCTCCCATTAGCTTTTAGCACTCCGTTAGCGCCAGGGATCCTCCAAATGGACTGCTGTCAGGTCTCGGGGTTTCGCGGGGGAAACGACGGGGGGTGACGGAGGGAGGGGGGGGGGTCCCGGTCACCGGTGACAGCCCGTCCCTCACCCCCTCCCGGCCCCGCTGTCCTGTCGGCCCGCCATTTTCACCTCGCGGAGTCGGGAGACGCCAGCGGGCGCTCTCAATTAGACCGGCGTTAGCGCCAGGGACACACGCACAACTCCAGGGAGCTCACCTCTCTGCTGCGGGCCCAAGAAGCACCGGCAGATCGGCCTCTTACTCTTATTACCCAACGGGCTTTTATCCCTTAAATAAAATAATATAAAGTAAAAATCGACAGTGACGGTTTTCTATCCATTATGATTACAACTCTCTAGACCTGTGGACTCCCTGCTCCTCTCTGTCAGTCATGTTCCTAACTCCTAATTAGCAGATCAGATGCAATCCTGAATAAACGTATTTCTGAGTAACGTGTATATTAAGGCCAGAGTTAATAAAATGATTTAAGAAAACCAAAACCCCTATTTTTTTCCCAGTTTCACTAGTCACCTTGCACGTACTAACACTAATGCTGGCCTCTTGATTTTATTAAGCAAATCAGCGAAGAATTTATTTTTATTTTCCTCTAGGAACACGGAGAACTGCCAATTTCTATTTTCTCTCTGAATATGCCATCAAATAACAAAGCTGGGTTAATTTCACCTTCTTTTGAAGTACACGGCAACATATTTTACAGCGTGTTGGGGAAACCGGAGATGAGCTGTTATTGGACAGGTTCTGAGCTGCATCTGCCTTCAGTAATCTGCCAGTGTATGGATTTACCCCCCACTGCACCCCACCGCCCCACACCGCCCCACACACGGCTCAGTGATCTCCCCTAGTTCCCCCCCAGCCACAGCGTGGGGCCAAATTTTAATGCAAGTTTAATGGGAAGCAAGGCGAAAGCAATTGCACGCAGATCTCGTATTGTTAAGATAATCACCTCTGAAAATTTTTTTAAAAAGGCAGTTGCACACAGCCAATTTCCAAAACGGCCTATTCTTCAGAAAAATAAAATAATTACAGCTGTATATGTTATTTTATTTAATAGAAATTTTTCAGTCAAATTTTTAAACTGAATTCCTCCTATGAGGTTATTTTTAAATGTGTAAGAACATGAGAAGGCACTCTGTACTTATAAAATGGAAGTCCATGTTAGCAGATGCTTTGTTAAACCAGGCTTATTGCACTAGCAATGAAATGCATGGGCAGTTAGTTTAACTGTGGGCTGGGGTGGAGTAGAGTTCAAATGAACTTTCTGATGGTAAACCTGTCTGTGTGTGCCCATCAAAAAAGCACAAATATTTAAGCTTCTGAATAATACCACACACTGAATTATGGGAAATGGATCGGTCCTGTTTCCCAAGTGCTTAAAAAAACTACGTCCATTGATTTTTAAAAAGAATCCATTCATTGGCTCATTCATTAAAAAAATCTATAAAAATGTAAACAAACAAATGACAAAATTTACCCATAGAAATTCCAGAGTAAAAAAAATAACATGGAAATATGCCCAATATTCAGTGTTACCTCTGAATATTGGGCATGGTGGGTATATTTATACAGATATCATGCATCTCAAATGATAAAACAATGAATATGCACAGAGGACAGTGCACAGTATACATTCCCCATGTTTGTTTCTGGCACAGAGAGCAGTATTATACTTCAGTAAATAAACAATTCAATTCAGGAAGCCTGACAGCAACTCCATCTAGCAATTATTATTTTTTTGTTTTGGACACAATCCGCAAACGGCTTTCATTCACGTTTCAGTTATTGTCTCCTTTAGAGTGCTCTGGCTGACATTTTACAGAGGATAACAGATCCAGTTGTTTTAGCACCTGACTGATGAACAGGTTTACTTAACATTACCGTTTTTCAATTAAATCTGGTTCCATTAAGGAGAAACAGTAACCAAAAGAATATTCACAGAAAACTGATTAAAGTGCTCAACATTTAATAAGCAGTCTTAAATCTTTAAATTATTAGTTTCACATATGTAAAGTTGTAGTTCATTTTATTAACTCATAAAAATAAATGTCAGAGTGTAAAGAGCAGTCCCTGCTCTCTGTTCTCTCTGTTCACACACACACACACACACACACACACACACGCACGCACGCACGCACGCACGCACGCACGCACGCACGCACGCACACACACACTGTTCCACAAATACACACACGCACACACACACAAATGCGCGCACATGCACACATGCACACACACACACACACACACACACACACACACACACACACACACACACACAGTTCCACAAATACACACACGTACACACTATGCCATCCCCCATTTTGGCCTTCTAGCATTTATCTGCTAAGGAAAAAAATTGGAGTGTTTTATCAGTCCAACTGTCCACATTAATTTGAGGAGTTTAATGATGAACTCGTAGATCTGTGATCGATTAGCAAGGTTCCAGTAGTTTTCCACAACTTTCAATTACTTGGCTAAAAAAAGAGATGCTGCACAGTCAAGAGGAATTCATTTGAATATTTTCAAGAACTAAACCGCTGAATACCGACATTGTTTAATTAATGTTTAAATCTAATCCGTATTAAGAATAATTAGCTTTCTAAAAAGCTGATTAACGTTATGTTAGGATGATAATGGCTCCAGCTAATAGAAGCACTTCTTATTTTTTTTAAATATGCGCTAGCCGGTAATTCAGTTTAACTTCATCGCCGTGCTAATCCGCGTGCTTCTGCCGATAAACCAGGAAAATCCACCCTAATCCCATATAGCACTGAGAATGAGTTAGCCCCAGATACAGCCACATATCAAACTGTCAGAGGCAATTATCATTTAGACAACTCTACTTGGATTTTAAACACACTATAGTTTGTGAATTAAGAAAAAAAAGAAAACTCAAAGGCACAGCTTGAAAAGTTGATTGAAAAGCACGGCTGAATTAAACTTGGAGAATTATCTAGACTCAGGTCACAGCTAATGTCCCCACAGTCAGAATTATCTTAATATGCAGTATGCTTATTTTAAAAAATAATATATGCTTATGCACACACTTATTTTACTTCATCAAATTATAAAACATAGTTGTCTACCTCAGTTAGACACCCACACACAGGGACAGTGCACACGCAGTGTAAGTACATTCAAAGGCATATTTCAGCAAAGCGTAATGTGCAGGGTTTCTAAATTCCATTAAATATTGCTGTACAGTGAAGAAGCTATTAATAAATACTAACTACTCGTTTCAATTAACCTGCCAGTCATCTTTAGGAAAAGTGCAATTCAATTAAAAAACGAATTATTAAACATATTTACAATGAACAAATATACAATCTGAACACATGGAGATTCCCCAGTGAATAATAAATGTGCGTCTGCAACATCACTGGACATGTTTGCATCAATGAATTTATGCAGTAATGTACACGTAGGAATTTTAACCAACAGTAAGTTTAACCAGTGAACATATGATCTACAGCCAGTAACCAAACTGCTGTACCATCAAGAGTTTCAGTCCAGGGCCAATAAACACTGATTAAATCCATCCATTAATCCATTAATAAAAACATTAAATAAATATGAGCAAGTTATCCATCTAGACAACAATAAATTATTAGCACGTCTGGCCTTTTAGCTGTACCTGCAATGAGATGCCTGTAGAGACAATGGACCTCATTCACGGAACGTGTATGGTCACATTTGATCGTAAACTGCGTACAAGAATGTTTCCAAGAACATTTCGGCATTCAAATTGTTCTGTTTCAATCATGTTGTTTCAATTGGACATCTGAATTCAACAATTCATACATCTGAATTAAATAAATCTAAACCATGAGATGCGATGAAGAACACCGTGTTTGGTGAGGAAGAACTGAAGAACAAGACGAGGAATGGTAATATTTACTACACTAGGACCAAGGTCCTTTACTCTATTAGAATAAGATGTTCCACTGTATACCATGCTATTATATAATGCACTTTTGTACGTCGCTTTGGATAAAAGCGTCTGCCAAATAAATGTAATGTAATGTAATATTAAACCTTTAAGGTGTGACATCATGAATATGTGATTAGAATGTTCTTAACTGTCACAATCACTACTGGTAACTGAAACCCATGGAGTTCTAGAATACTGACACACACACAAAAAAAAAACATTACAAAAAACTTTTCAAAGGGTTTTCAAAGAAAGGACCATTTTAAATCTGCTTGTAAAAGAGGGAGTGATTTATTCTAAAGCATCCCTCCTTCATCTTTATCCCATGTGCAGAGTGAAGACTATAACAGCCGTCATATAAGGGGGATACAAATGCACCACGAGTGAAATATACATGGATAAAGCATTCAAACAGAATACTTAAGTCAACAGAAATAGATCACAGCACACAATCCAGGGTGTTTATCGCACAATTCTAGCACGCTTTTCTGCAGATCGGTGTGTCCCGGAGGTGGTGATTCACGCAGCCCTTTATATTGACTGCTTGTAAGGGTTGTTTTGTAGGAAGTTTGGGGCTTCAGAAAGACCTGCTTCAGCAGAACACGGAGATTGTGCCCCAGGCGTCGGGAGTGGCTTCCTCCCGGTGACCTGTTATGGGCCTGCTCTCTCAGGTGAGCCGCAAAGCATCATTACCGGCCCCCGTCTCCCACGCACGGAAGCGCAATTAATATTTCATACGCTCTGCACAGAAGTCCGCTCCACGTTAAACATTACAGAGATTACGGCTCATTTTACTGCTGATGTTTGTTCATGGAAGTTAATGGAAGCCAAATTATATACTAGTGTATTTTTAAATTGAATAAAACATATTTTTATATTCTTGCAATCACAAAAACAACTATTCTGTAAGGAATTTACAACTGCGTAAAATACTGAATTTGTAACTGCATAGAATAGCTTTACAGTTCTTTCCAGGACTTGAAAACTTTAAACATGTCCTTATGAGCGTGCATATAATCATCAAAAAAAGTGATGTAAATTCCAGAATATTCCATTAAATGTCAGGCTAGCGGAAGATTATGGCCTGCATTATTTTGCCAGAGCTGCTCGCCCGGAGGGGACACATTCTTTGTCTCATGTACCATTTTGTCTCCTGACATACCGAGACTCTGTGCTCCAGAGACTGGATGTTTCTATGGTTACGGTTAGGAGAAGGGGGCGGAGCTTACCGTGGCGTAGTCACCGCTCACTTTGACAGCTCGGACATAAAAGCTCAATTACCCCGTAGCTGGGAAAGACCCACACAAAGACACATAAATGAAATGCAGAAATGAAGGTTATGGAAAAAATGACACCGCTCCCAACGTAGCACAAAACACCAGCTGAAAATATGTAATAGATTTTTTATTTTCCATTTGCGATTCTCTTTAACTTACACTGCCTGGGCAATGTGCTCTTCGCTGTTTAACGCTAGCTGAGGTAAGAGAGCTGCTGTAATGGCACTTCAGAAAATGCCCTTGGCCATTTGAAAATGAGCACATTAAGTATGACACTTTATGTATAATTACGCACTTGTTTCAGCGCCGCGCCGCCACTCCGGGTTCAATCGCTAGCGCTCGGCGAAAAACAAAACCTTTTCAGAGCGCTATGAAACGGTCATGAGCCTGACCGCCGCTTTTGTTGCCGCTGACGCGCCGGGAAAACGCCGCCGGAGAGCGAGGCGGCTCCCCCGGGGACGGGAAGCGCGAGCGAGAACGCAGGAGCCGCGGCGCGAGGGAGACGACCTCGCTCGGAGCCGCTCTCCCTCACCGCTGTCCCGCCGACGCGCGCGCGAGGAGACGCTCTTTTAGCGCGCCGCCGCGTTGCTCTGAAGGTCGGTCGGAGTCGGCGGTCTGTTTTTCGCTTCTCTCGTTTAAAAATATCCGGGCGACGCGGGGTGCCCTCGCGGACAGACGGGTCGATGGATGTGGGACGGGACGGGACGGGGGCTGTCAGGCGTGGCGTGCCGCGGGGTACGGCGAGGGTCACTGGAAGGACGCAGCGGATTTAGAAAGCGCTCACGGCCAGAGGAAGGCACTCGCAGGCTTTTAAATAAGGTGCCATGTCAGGACGTGTCGCGATTACCTCAGACATCAAGTTGCAGGAGGTCAGATTAATCCATAAACAGACTTGGACTCTAGTGAAGGATTCTCTGCATAAAAAAACCCAGACACTCAGGTCCTTATTAACTTGCTTTGTGCCTTGTGGCAAGCCGTACAGAAATCACAAAAACGAATCACTGTACTGACCATGGCCAACTAAGTGAAATGTCCTCACTTACACTGTTTATGTAAAATATGTTGCCCTTCAAAACATAATTTAAAATACAGTATGCTGTGCCATACGTACGTGAAGGCAATTTGAAGTTAATGTAGTTTATGTATGTGTCTCTGTGTGTGATAAACGTGCACACACACACACACACTGACTCCATCTACATCACACACATCGACAGGAGTTCCCTGGATAAGTTGTTGCAGGACTTTATCAAATCGCGTGAAGATCGCAAGATGTTCCCGCCAAAAAAAGACGGTGTCCCGTTTAGTGAAATGTGAGGGATTCTCTTCTGCTTCTGAGCCCTTTGTATGAGTCTGTCCCAGACAGGCAGAAGACGGCCCGGCTGGAAAACAGGACGCCTGAGACCCGGCACGCCTGCGGCGATGCGGCCACTTCCACAAACGGACCGATGAGACGTCGTCACCACGTCCGTCTGAAGACGAAGCCCCTGTCAGCCATGCCAAATTGAGTCTGGATGCTCACTTGAGCGTGGCTACCACCTTAATTACCCTTTCCGTAATTGTCTTTTGCTTGTTAATGAAAAAATAAAAAAAGATTCTCCATTCTCCCGCCCAAGCGCCCAATTCATATATGACCGTATTTGGTAATCATTTCTTTCAATGGTAATTCAATGACAGGCTATATCACTCTGTATGTAGCACCATTATAAGCAATACAAAAACATTTATAAATATTTATGTCAACAACCATAAATATGTATAGAGTTTTATGCCACCACTGATGTAGTAAGTGCCATAACATATATGTTATATATTATATATGCCGACTATCAGTTATTGCCATATGCAATTCTGAATGTCTATGTATGATTTATGAAGAGGTGCATTTCACAGCAGTGTATTTTTCTATTTTTATGCATTTCCTTTTTTTTTTGGATCCCAAACCGACTGAACACTCCCGTACCCTGGGTGATGAAATCGCCAACTGCACATCGCCCTATGGAGCTAGCGGCCAATTCGATTTCATCAGACTGCGGGGTTCATCCATGCACCACAGCGTGGTGCCTTACCCGAGTGAGCCACCCAGAAGAATATACACTTTAAGCCCTGAATTCTTATTGTTGGTCAACACAGGTAGAACACCTGCACAATAGGGAAACCCAGTGTGATAACTGCTTATCTGGTTTTCTGATTACACATGCACATTTGCCCGGGAATAACTCTATGCAAATTAAGAGTAAATTAATCTTAAAGGAAAACAAAAAAGTAAATTATCGTCAGAACTTTCCTCCCATTAATATTTAAACGGGCACATGGGCTTTTCATGCGGAATAAACCGTTATTGATAAAATAAGCAAATTTCCATATTATTGCTTACACCAATAGAGTTCCGTGCCCATCGCCATGGATATTCGGTCTGGGATCAGCAAAGTTCACACGCTCACAGAGCCATAATGGCTGCAGGAAATTAATATTTCATGGCAACTGCAGGCCCACATTTCTCAGATATGCACCATCAGCTGGTAATTATCCTAAAGGAAATGAGTAAAACTGCGCAGATTACCAAGACCTGTGAACACTGGGGCTACAGTGGGCTGGGAGCGTCCACACAGTCTGGCACAGTACCCTGGTGTTCACATGTAAAGCTCAATATAGAACACACACACACACACACAGACAAGCACATGTCCACATACACACACACATGCACAAACACGCACACACACGCACACACACTCACACACGCACCGTAAGTGTGCACTACACAGTGTGGACTCTACAAGGACTGTAAGACCCTACACACACAGTAAGTGTACACTACACAGTGTGGACCCTCCACACACAGTAAATGTACACTGTGTGCCGAAGGCAATCTCCTTCCAGAGCGCAGAATTCATGGCGGCTCACCTACCACGGTTTGGTGGATCGGGGATGTTGCTAGGCTACATTGCTTTATCATTTTGAAATACATTATTCAATAAAGCAGTTCAAGGGAAAACTGTGGTTTTGAATACTAAGTGATGCAAACTTTCAGCGGAAAATTGAAGCAATCACAGGAATGGCAATAGCCCTTTTACCTCAGTAATAAAGGACTTCATTGTTTTCCCCACCTATTAGCGAGGACAATTATTGGCTGCATTTTCTTCCGTATAAACGAACCCTCCTATTTTATTTTTTCT
Source organism: Anguilla pacifica (assembly GCA_039654925.1). NCBI lineage: Eukaryota > Metazoa > Chordata > Actinopteri > Anguilliformes > Anguillidae > Anguilla > Anguilla pacifica. Next base: position 54,005,616 of record CM077290.1, on the reverse strand, counting down.
AAGATGAGAAGCTGTTATTTTCTAAGGTAATACAGTCATGAGTTCATATGCCCTCGAGAAGCAGCACTTCCTACCCAAAGCCAATGAGGAGCCTTGGCTTTCAAGAGTGGCAGCTTACCTCATCCACCATAGAGTTTTTCCACATCAGGCCCTCAGGGGTGTTTGTGATTATTATTATCATTGTTTTTCATCATTATTATAGTTTTCTTTTTATCTTAAGCATATCCAGCCTCAAGACAATGAAAACAGTAAGGTAACAAAAACAATTATGAATACAGCACATATTTCAACATATTGACTGAGTGAACATCTCTCATTTCCATGCGTGCAGTGCAGTGGACCGAGCCTGCAGAAGCCTTCTCAGTCGCAACTGCAAGTGTGCAATTGCAAATGGGAAATGCAAATGCAAATGTGATGGCCAAATTCAGCACTGACTCACAGGGCTGCTGACCATAGACAGCACTGTCATGGTCTGGATTCAATACCACACTATAGGGCTCAACTGTGGGCTAGAACAGTGCATTAACAGATACTAGACCATGAGGCTCATCCAAGCATTAGAACAGAGCCTTAACAGATACTAGACCGTGAGGCCCATCCACACACTGGAACAGAGCCTTAACAGATATTAGAACCTGGGGCACATCCATTCACTACAACAGTACCTTAACAGATACCAGACCATGGGGCCCATACACACACTAGAACAGAGCTTTAACAGAAACCAGACTGTGGGGCCCACACACACACTAGAACAGTGCTTTAACAGAAACCAGACTGTGGGGCCCATACACAAACTAGAACAGTGCCTTAACAGATACCAGACCATGGGGCCCATCCACACACTAAAACAGAGCCTTAACAGAATGAGCCACTGGGAGCTCATCATGTCTTATTGTCACTCCGCCAAGCCAATATGCTCCTGGCTGTGTTAAGCACCAGCAAAAGGCGGCTATAAAGCGCGTTCAAATTTGAGCGGGAGGCGGCCGCGGGGCGAGCGGTTGTTAATGCAGAGCGCCGTGCTCAGGGAGCTCTCCGAGCAGGAGGAACGCCGCCGCCGCCGCCGCCGCCGCGCGGGCGAGAGAGGGAGCGTCTGAAGAGCGTCTGATGAGCAGCCGAACGGCTCGTACAGGCGCCCGCGGCTGCTCCCGCTACGCGGGGCCGTGTCTGAAAGACCCGCCCGTACGCCGCTGCTCTCGCCCCACGACCCACACCGCCACGCCCGCCCGCCCGCCCGCCGCCCCAAGGACGGCCGCGTTTGTTCTGCTTCTCGGCGAGAAAAAAGGGAAGAATAATATATGCCCATTGAAAGTGGAGGCGCAGGGAACTGTGGGTTTCTGGGCAGAAAGATATTTCATTTACAAACAAAAAAAAAGCGAAACAAAATAAGGCGTGTTATTAAATCGGTGGGCTAATGCGAGCTTATTCCTTCCTGGTGGTGGGGGGGGGGCAGGGGTAGGGTCCCCCTGTGACCGTCAGCGGGGGCTCGTGCTCCTGAAGTGTGCTTTTTTTTCGGGAGGATGGATTGTTTCGCCGACGGTGCGGTTCGGCTGCCGCGGCCTCTGGAGACGGCCGGTTTTCGTTTGCGAACGCGCCGTCTCACCGGGGCGGCGCCATTAAGACGGACCGCTCCGCGGGCGCGCCAGCCGACTCCCGCCGTCCCCGCGCGCGGCTGTCCCGCTCCGTTATGGTTATTACCGCTAACATTACCGCCACGGTTTCCATTACGTCCTGCTGACTGCAGCAAAAAACGGTGACTAGCAACACAGCTAACGGAAAAAATAGCAAATTGCACAAATTGCATGATGCACACTGACGCTCACGTAGCCGAAAACAAGCTAACGCAGGGCTGCCGTGTCGAAATGAGAAGCCAGCGTTAATGCCGAGACACATTTTCTTTCCAATAAGGCGACACGTCTGAGGAAACGCGGCACCGCCTCCGACCGAGGTAAAAGTCAACCGCGATTCGTCTGAAATTTTAAAGTTAAGATTTTTAAAATGCGCGAGCGTCTGTGATTCTTCTTTAGCGCCGTTCTCGGCGCGGCTCAGGAGCACGCCCGTGATAAATGTTAGCGTTTAAATCAAGGCTCCCGATTCCCCTCACCCGCACACGGGGGAGAGAGAGAGAGGCGCGTCTCTCACTCTCAGATTAATATCGGGGCCCACCGGTACCCTGATCGGGGGGCTGCAGGGCCGGGTGACTGATGGTCTGTCGGTATAAAAAATGAACTTATTCCCAGCATGGCGCTTATGATTCACGCCTCCCTCAGCGCACCGCGCCAAAAAATGTGTGGGCTAGGCCACGGAATGTTCCGCCGCTCGTCTTCCTCGCAAATTACATTTCCTCCTTCTTCTTCTTCTTCTTCTTCTTTTTTTTCTTTTTGGCGAGTTATATTATCCGTATAGGATCCGAAGCGGCCGTTTAGTTTCCATTAGCCCGGGCTGAGGTGGATTAAATATTAAGCAAGCTCTTAGCCGCGCTGGCTGTTCAGAGAGGGCCCGGGCTGTGGCGTCTGGGATGCCGGTAGACAGGCGACGCCATTACGGCTCAAAAAAAAAAAAACGGCTCAGACATGGCCGCCGTCTGGGTTCCCTCCACTTCAAAGGGGAATTCAGGTCACAGTAAAACATTATTTCATTTAAAAAAAGGCCTTTCAAATACCTGCATGCTTCCCCCTGTGAAGAGAAAGCCGAGCCTGCTCTCTCCTCTTATCAACTTAACACTTGCTGTCGCCGAAAAGAACAAGGAGTCCGTCTCACTTATTATGCGCACCCCAGTCCACGGCAAAGACACCGCTGGGGCCCGAAATACAGCAGGTTCGGTTTATACACAGGAGAACACGGCTTTCATTAGCTACTCTGAGGGGAAGGGAACACCATGTTTTATGATTTTTAGTTGGAGTTAATCATCTTAGAGGGAGTTTTATATGTGACCAAGCCTCTGTGTGTTCAGTGTGTTTTTACAGGTGTCTAAGCATCGCTGTGTTCAGGGTATTTTACAAGTGATGGAGCATCGCTGTGTTCAGGGTGTGTTACATGTGACTGAGCATCGCTGTGTTCAGGGTGTGTTACAGGTGACTGAGCATCGCTGTGTTCAGGGTGTGTTACATGTGACTGAGCATCGCTGTGTTCAGGGTGTGTTACATGTGACTGAGCATCGCTGTGTTCAGGGTGTGTTACAGGTGACTGAGCATCGCTGTGTTCAGGGTGTGTTACAGGTGACCGAGCCTTGCTGTGCGCCCTGTTAGCATTAGCGGCACAAACGCACACACCTCCCGTCTCCCAGGCGATGGAAAGGCGACAGACGGGCAGTTTTTTTTTTTTCCGGTCCTTTCTGCGGTTTGCCTCTCATGCCAAAGCGGGGTCAGGAGGGGATATGGACTGCTGTCTCTCCCTTAGAGCTCCAGGCCGCCCTTCACCGTGCCTTTCTATATAAAGCAGTGAGACGTGTCCCTGCTCAGTGCCTGAGCGGGTAGTGTAGGAGGTGGCAGCCATGTTGGGGAAGGGGGTGGGGTGGCAAACAGTAGAGACATACTTTCACATTTCAAATTCTGTTACAACTGAGCTTGTAACAAAATAAATCAAACGCACTACCCTTAATCAACTGACTGGCAACACCCAAAATACCCAAATCCATTCCCATAAAACAGTGGAAATTGGGTAATGGCGTTCTCTTATTGACAACGCCGTTATTGACAATGAGAAAACAGCAGCAAAGGTCTGAACTTCTCTCCTCTCTATCCTCGGAGGGAAAGTTCTGTACGGAAGCCAGCGGAATCGAATGAAGCCGGGCGGAGAGAAAATGGATCCGCGGACCTTTTCGGCGCGGAAACGGCGAAAAGCCTCATCGCTTCAGGGAACGCTTAATCACGACGGCTCAATAAAGACCTTTGTTTCGAAACATCATGGAAAACAGACTCGAGGACCGGCGGTCTATTTATACATGTTCTTTTTCACGGACGCGCTCAGAAATAAACCTGCCGCTCGAATGCGGGGAAACTCGGGAGATGATTGATGGAAGACAAGCCGGCGATGTCGCCGCCAACAATGAACAATATTGTGTTATTAAAGAAATGCGGTAAGAATGAAGTATCGTTTATTTAACTGCGCACTATAGCCTCCTGAGCCCCCGCAGATGGAAAAAAAAAGTTTAAGTACTTAAATGGCTAAACATTGTTGTAGTTAAAGAATATTACTTTATAAAACAAATTATTTATTTTATTTTTATCGTATGTCCCTTGTAGCGTAGGTTTCAGCATAGAAGAATAAGTGGCTCTTGAGACCAGAGACTAAGGTCCCCTACTGGGGACAAAAAGAACTGTGCGGATAAACTGTCTTCTCATTGACTGCAAAAAGGAGAGGTGAGGCTGCACGCAGTGAAAAGTCTGCAATTTGGATTTCCTGATGCGGATTCAGTTGGACAGTAAAGGTAAAAATGAAACCTGGCTGAATTGACTGGCCGCGTAGGAAAGGGGGCGATAACAACGCTGCCTCAATTATTTTAAAGGTTACCACAGTATTTGGGAGACACTTTTACTTTTTCGGTGATCTTTGAATGAGTTTATATCGAACAGCGAGAGGGAAGGTCGTCTTTGCTGCTGTGGTTCTTGCAGACGTGAGCACGGTAACACCTGCAAACACGCTCTCTACACACAAGACAAAAAAATTAATTAAAACAGCTGAATACACAATTTATGATATGGTTCGGTATTACGTTACATTGCACTCAGTTAACTGATACTCTTCTCCAGAGAGATTTAAAGTAAAGAAATATAAGTGTATTCACCTGATTAATATGAGTAATACAACAGTGCCAGACCAGGATAAAGCATTCTCAGACCAGCTATTACTAACTCAACATCACCAAAACACTAGCTTGGCTAAGCTAGCTAAGAGGCAATGTACATGCAGACTACATCCATAACAAGTCCTCAGACCATAATATTTTCCTAAACCCATAGTCAAAATAGTAAAAAGTTACAAGTAATAAAGTAATAATTTGTTTACTTGCAAATTTCAGTGCAGCTGTGATTAATTTGTATGTGTTACCACATTTACTTCCAGCTCTCTTACCACAGAATAGATTCTTTCCACGTAGTGCATCTGATTTCTTAGCTGTCAGGAGTTGCCTATTTCTCACTGCCAAGTTGTCAAATTATGCACAAGAAAACACTGACATTAGACATGTTGCGTCAGTCCCAGGTCTCCCCGCAGTACCTCGGAGAATTTTCAGCTTGCTGACAGGAATTGTGAGAGAATAAAAAACATGAAACAATCAGACCTGGGTCAAATACATCTCTCAAATACTCACAACTCTTTTGATGCCGTTAAAATTCAAAAACACTCCAGAAAATCTCTGTGTATATCCCCAAAACATTTATTTGACCCAGGTCTGAAGAGAACACATTTTCCACTATATGTTCAAGGTGATTTTTTGATCAGTTTATTTCCTTATATCTTTACTGCACATAACGCTCCAAGTAATTCATAATTCATAAATGTCTGACTGCTTACCGTACAGCAGGGGGGTATAGAATACTTTATTTGGATTGTAACAGAAAGAAAAGTGTTATTTGATATTATCTAATGAGCATATACTGTAACTGGCTATAATATTACTTTAATCTAAGACTGAATTTTTTTTTATTCGATTGTAATTGTCGATGTTTAATTTCATTCCTTGTCCATTTTTATTAATAGCACTCAGTGAGCTTGCATACAAACACACGCACACACACACACACAGGTACACACACGCATGTGCACACTCACAGGTATACACACGTACACACACACATGCACACATATGCACACACACACACACACACACACAGAGGTACACACACGCATGTGCACGCACGCACACACACACACACAGAGGTACACACACGCATGTGCACGCACGCACACACACACACACACACACACACACCCTAAACACTGCAATACTCTCACGCAGGAGCCAGCGATTACACAGATCAGAAGAGTGGTACAGTGAAGCCAGGGCTGATGTGAAGAGACACACGCCTCACACCTCGCTCAGCTCTGGCGGCCATTTTTAGAAACGGAAAATCTCAACCTCACACCGCAGCCGCACTTCTCAGGCAGACAAACAGAATGCTGACGCCACCGTATTCAGCAAAGTTGTTTTTCTGGCATGGATGCGTACGCCCATTGAAAAAAGGAGAGCTTCATAAAATGCACGAACAAACATAAAAAATTAGGCGCCTTCAAGTACGTCGAGCACTTTCAAAAACCTCAGCATTTTAAAATTCAGAATCAAGCACTTTTAGTGTTTTTTCAGAACCCTTGGGAATCATTCTATTCATAAATAAGCCATCAAAAAGGATATGATGGGACAGTACGAGGTAGACATATTTAATTAAATGAAAAATGTTTTTCAGTCAATTGAAGAACACACCCTTGAAACCAAAAGCAAGACACTGCTACACAGTGTTAGCGGTACTTAAAGTGCAAGAAATGGGCCAAAGCATTATAAAGTTTTATACGAATATGGTACCATAGGCATTAGACTCCTTCCAGAAACACAGACAGCTGCATTGCAAAGCGCAGTTTCCAGATTGTATCTATGGTTGTGTAAGCTCAGATACATAAATAAAAAGCAGCTCGTCAGACAGGCAGAGGGAAGGCCAGACACAGCCTAAGAGGTAGTAATGTGTTCTAACATTAGCGCAAGGTTGCGTGGAGGTGATCCGCTCCACGCTTTTATCTCTGAAATCGCAGCTCAGAGGAATTGTTTAGAGGGGATATAGTGATATGCCTACAGCGTGCGTGACCTAAAATTCGAGCTGATGCCGGGACTTAGAATGATTACTCGCAAGAAAATACATCACACCAGCAGAAAAAAGACTTTTACTTTGCTTATGAAATGCGTGTACTTGCAAATGTAGTAATCACTGAAGACCATGTACCATCACGGTCCTCTTTAAAACCTTAATTAAACCTTAAGGACAGAATGTATACTAACAGGTTTGAGGAGGCGTGCATGACAAGCTCACTTCTCATTGGTAGCCCACTAAGAGCGGGCGTACATTAGCCGATTTTCTCACAGAATTTCGATGCCGAGAGTTTGGATGACCTCAGGTTCAGATTGTGACAGCTGATTGGTTGATAGCACAGACTACATTTAATTTAAGAAAGATTAACACTTTGATTAAATTCTAGGATTTTCATTTGGGTTTGGTATGAAAACCAGCATACACAGGGGGGGCCCAGGGCTGAACTTGAAGACCACTGCTATAGAGGGCAGTGTAAGAATTTGAAGATTTAAGAAAATACATTTAAAATCTCAATGGAAAATAAACCGGTTTTTAAAAAAACACAAACATTTAAAATCTCCAGGGAAAATAACCTTCATTTTATAGCACTTGTTTTATACGACTCTTTATGTAATAAAACAATTATAAAATAATGATTTTGACAGCAGTCTTTAACGGCATGTTTATGTTCATACAGTTCTGTTATTAGTAGGCAGGTCACCCTCCCTCACTCATTAAAGTTCCAAACATGATGAGTGCCTGAAGCAAGCCTGCCATTTATCATTCAAACAGTACAGCTGATGGACCGAATTAGCACATCTTTAAAAATGCATGCAGGGCATTTAAGGCTAATGGATCATTACAACTCGCAATATAAGGAATATTCAATAATACCTTTTAAGAGCTATATGACTTATAACTTAATCATAAGCACTGCAAAGCACTTTCATAAGCACTACACAGACAAATGCTTACATCAATAACCACAAATTAGCATGGCGTGGTTGTAGATATTCACTTGGAATATCATACCAATGTCACTATCGGCATCAGACAGTGGTATACTGAATATAAAACTTTTACTGCAATGGTTTATTCTCATTCCTTGTTAATACCACTGAATTTATCATGTATAGTGCAACTGCACACACACACCCTGAAAGCTGTAATACCCTCTCCCCACAGCCTATTGCTATTATACGAACAACAAGAAACACAACGTACTACAGGAGAGCTAGCGAATGGTAATGCAATTTGCTGAATGTGACATAACACACCATATGACCATGAATGGCTACTGACAGATGCATCTATGAATGCTTATGCAGTGCTTCCTATGTATGTGAAAGAGTTGTATTGCCAGTAAAAACTTACCCCAGCAAGATCTCTGTTCCTGTTGAGCTCTTCTGTGTTACTTGATTGAAAGGACACAACACATACGTATACCTGTAAGCACAAGTGGGACATAACATCTGGCTTAAAGGTTCTACAGTATTAAAGCCTTTCATGTGCACAAATGCATTTATTTGAACACAAAACAAAACAAAACAGAAAAAACTTCACTGACAAATAGAGCTGTACATGGGATATTTACACACTCAGACCTTTCCGCTTTGTCTGATTCCTCATTATTTTAAGGCATGGTAAGTTATATTCGCTCTGTAGACATTTTCAAACAATATAACAACACACACTGGGGAATTCATCATAAATACTCTGTGCAGCCCTGTACAGCGCTGTGGCCGCTCTTTAGAGTGAAGAGCTGTTACATCCCAACAGTCAGCTCATTTGGTCCCTTTCAACAGAAAAAAGAAAAACGAAGAAGACAGAGAAGAGGCAGGAGGGCTGTGAGTAGACAGAAATAAAGGGGGGATACTCGTGGACAGGAGGGCGTGGGCCACGGGCTGCTCCCAGAGACCGCCGAGCGCTAAAGGGAACGGAAACCCCGGGGAAGAGCGCAGGGGAGAGAGAGAAGCCATTACAGGAGCCGGGGCTAGCGACGGCGCGCTCGGCCTCCATCTTGCCGGGGAGGCGGGTCGGCGGAGGGGGCCGGAGCGGAGCGAGCCGCCGCCTCCCACGGCTCGTCTGTGATGAGGCTTCAGATGTGGGGGGGGGCGGCGATTAGAGCTCGCAGCGACGCGTGGTGTGGGGGGGGGGGATAGCCACCGCCACGCAGCGCTGATCAAAGGCCCCGGGGGGGGGGGGGTTGGAGTCGGACGGGACAGACCAAGAGCGGATATCGGAAACAAAAACGCCGATTCCTACGATCCAAAGGATGGGAAGACCAGAGGAACAGGGAGAGAGAGAGAGAGAGAGAGAGAGAGACAGAGGAAGGGAGGGAGGGAGGGAGAGAAACAGAGAGGGAGCAAGAGAGAAAGAGACAGAGAGAGAGGAAGGGAGGAGATAGAGAGGGAGGGAGAGGGGGAGAGAGAGACAGAAAGAGAGGGAGAGGGAAAGTGAGAGAGGGAAGGAAGAAGACAGAGAGAGAAGCAGGGAGGGGTAGACAGAGAGACAGAGGAAGAGGCAAAAAAAGAGGTTGAAGAACAGCAATCAGATGAAGTGAAAATGGCAGAAGGGAGGGGCATGAAAAGCAGAAGGCGAGAAACAGCAGATGAAAGAAGGAAGGACGCACGTCGGAGGGAGGGGGGAGTGACGGGCGGTGGGCTCTCTGCTCTGGGGGGCTGTTTGCAGACGGCGTTAAGTGCCTCGCGCCTCGCTGCAAGCTCTGCTTTACAAATTCCCCCTTTAATGTTCCCTCCGTACATCTCCTCCACCCCCCCCCCCCCCACTCTCGTACGGCTGCGACGATCCTCACACAAGCCTGAGGCGCTCCCGCCAGACGCGCGCGTCAGTTCCTACGGTAACCGAGCGTCCGAGGAAGCCTTTCCACGGGAGAAAGGCCAGCGGCTCGTTGTTGGCACAACCCCGATGCCCTCCGTGAGGAAGGTCCACCCGAGTACTTTCCAGCCGACGAGATGCCGACGCCCTCTCTGTGATTAGCGAGCCGTCGAGATTAGCGCGCGAGTCTTCGTCTTCGCACGCCGCAGAAACGCGCCGCGCGGTCCAAACCGTCCTCTGTGGCTCAGACGAACCGTCGCGTCTTCGTTAAGGTTCCAGCGAGCGGTTCAGACCACAGAACGCCCTCGAGTGAGCGCTGGAACAGATGGCACCTGATTGGCGGGGGCGTGGGGGGTGGGGGGGGGGTGGGGGGCGTGGCGGTAAAAAGAGCGATGGAGTACAATACACGTGGGATTTCCCCCCCCCCCCCGAGCCGGCCTACGCCGAGCGTGCTCCCGCCCGTTCGCCGAGGCAGAGAGGTCGCCGTCTGATGCGTCGCCGCGGTGACCTTGAGCGCTTCCACCCTACGGGGCACGCCGATTTTGAGCGGTAGCGTATATTAACTGCTTCCATGGGCGTGCTCATTCACAGGAGGCGGGCATTCAGGGCCTGCAACCGGCACCAGAACTAAAACCACAAAGAGGGCGTAAGTGAAGAAGGGAAGACACAGCTAAGGAAAAGACTGAAGAGAGGAGAAGAAACTAAAGGAAAACACTAAAGAGCGAGCGTTCAGACAACAAAAAACAGAGTGAAGGAAAACACTGAAGGAGAGGAGAACAGTGACGATGAGGAGGAGAGATGGAGAGGCAAAACACTAAAGAGAGAAGAAACAGCGAAGGAGAGGAGAGAGTGAAGGAAAACACTGGAGGAGAGGAGAACAGTGACGATGAGGAGGAGAGATGGAGAGGCAAAACACTAAAGAGAGAAGAAACAGCGAAGGAGAGGAGAGAGTGAAGGAAAACACTGGAGGAGAGGAGAACAGTGACGATGAGGAGGAGAGATGGAGAGGCAAAACACTAAAGAGAGAAGAAACAGTGAAGGAGAGGAGCGAGTGAAGGAAAACAGTGAAGGAGAGGAGGAGAGAGTGCAAAGAGGAGAGGAAGAGACAGAGAGGGAAAGCAGGAGGCTGGGGTTTGAGTGCAGGAAGAGGGCCCAGGGAGACCCATACAGATTGAACATGACGCCTCGCCCCAGATCACTTCCTCCCAGCCTCTCTCTAACTGCCATAAATGAGTATGACATCAGCAGATCCACTGAACAGAGCTCTCTGTGTTAGGCAACACGACTTTTATCCCATTACAGTAAATCATTATAAATCACAGCAAACCAATTTATCAGAGGCTCAGTCAGAATATAAAATAAGAACTCACAGCCACAGTATCTTCTCCGGTTCAAAAAGTCACATTTGCTGCAGTCTACTCATAGGATAATGTGCACAGAGCCAACGTTAGGTTCATGACAACTCATTTTTTAAAAATCACCACTCAGCCAGCTTTTCACTCCCTTTGGCATCAAGTTCTAAGTACGGCCCTTCGTAAAAGACATGTAACGCCTTCATACGCACTACACAGCGCCTACATAGGACACACATATGCATTAATAAATGCTTACGGCAATAACTGCAAACAGCCAAATGGCATGTTACTACACTAGTAGCAACAGCACACATTATACACAGTTGTAGTTATTTTACACAAGCATGTATGATTATTTATGCAGTACTTACGAAGTTGCTGTATATTAGAGACACAGGCAGCAGCGTACTGTGGAAACGGCAACAATGGCGATGCGTTTCACCCACAGAGTGACACTGTGACATCATCGCTGTCTACCTGCTCAGCAGCTGACCACTCAGCATGGCTAATATCGCCTGGGGAGGTAACCTGAAATATCAGACTAACATTGCAAATATTTATGCAGCTTCGGGAAAAAAAGGATGACAAACACTCCAGTATCGGAACGAAACTTGTCAAAGGGGGGCGAGTAGCAAGGTTATTGCTAAAATCAAGCTAAATTAGGTTAGCATATACGCCGAACTAGCCGGTTTACTTTGGGCCCAAACAAAATTCTGTCACAGACAAAGAATTAAGCCTGAAGTCTTTCGTTTCCGAAACTGCGGCTGGCATTTCCAACCTTTGGAGTTCACACTCGCTAACAACGGCTCGGAAACACGGCTGTTTTCACGCAAGTCACGCGAGCGAGAAGGAGAAACGCTAAATAAGAAACGATGCGGAGGTGATGAAAACATAGCGAGCATCGCAGCCTAGGGGTCATCAGCTCCCACGCGCCGCCAAAGAACGAGGAGCAGAACAGGAACGCCCCCTCGTCTGAGTATCAAACGCAGAATTAAACCTGCAAAAAATCGGAATAATAATAACGCGTGTTTTTTTTCCCGTCTGATTCTCTTCGTATGGCTGACATATCACGCGGTCTCCTCTCTCTCGCTCCGTCTTCCCGCAGTTACCCTCCCGCTGTGATCGCAAATTTATTTTGCAGTTCCTTATGTCTCTGACTCAATTTCCACCCAAACTGGGGGTGCGAGAAAATATGCAGTCGGCAGCCTAAATGAAAATGCTACAGCCTTCAATTATGTTATATTTTCCGGATAACATCTGGTAGTATCAGTCTATTATGAGACCACAGAAATTTACATTTTAACATTTACATTTACAATTACAATGACGTAAATTATGAACTTGCTCCAGATAAGCAGTGACAATGAGTTTTTTTTATCACTACTGTGTATTATTTCCGGGCAATTAATTTCAGATAACTTTTGCGGATAAATTCTTTTTTTATCCGTAGACAACGTCCAATGCTCCTCTTCGATCAGGTCTCCACGACGACGTCTGACTGGCACGGATTTCACAGCACATGCTGTAATGCTAAAGTGTAGCGTGACGTGATTTTGGCTGGCGTGCTGTGGCCATTTGTGTTAACATACAAGCACTCTATTGAAACTACACAGAGCTGGGTAAGATGCACACAAGTCCACATAAGAACTCTCTCTCTCTCACACATCCCAGTACTTCTGTTTTGTTTATGTCAGTCTATTTGAGTTAATGATGTCTTTAGTTTGTTTTCTACACCCTGAGGCTACAATACCACTTCCCCAATAATAATAATAAAGAAACAGAATAAGAAACAGAATAGAAATGCCACGGCCATTTGTGTTTGACCCCCCCCCTCCCCCCCAATAGACAGCAACACAACACTTACATCCAAATTATGATCAAAGTGTTCTAGCCTCCAATGGTGCTTCAGGCTGTATTAGTGTGCTGTATACACAATTAAAAACAGGAAGCACTTCTCTCCCTGAAACTCTCATGAGATAGCTGACTAATGTGATAGGACTAACACACACGCACACACACACACACCAGTTCATAAGGCACTACAGACCCACTCCTATTGAGAGAACGCCAGCCCTGTTTTCCACACATTAGCCACAAGGGCCGTAAAAACCGCTCAAATATCAGCGCTAAATTTCGGGCACGAAAACAGCAATAAAACACCTCCCAACTGCGCTGCCCGCTTTCAAATTAAAGTGATGAATTCGCATGAAATGGCCAAAAAAAACCCACTAATGAGGTTGAAAGATTGTGCAGTGCAATGAAGATACCTTTTTTGTTTTACCTCTGGGTCAGAATCTGCATATTGTGGAGACTGTGAAATGGAGTCTCCAGTCTCTGTATTACACCTACCCCATGGTGACCGGGGTTCAGTCACATGACACTATGGAGTCACATGACACTATGAAGTTTCTATGCTTTCCCTCTGCCTGAATAAAGAGGAAAACATACACAAGGAGAGCAGACTGCCCCCTCTTTTAAAAAATATTTTATTTACATGAGACCCAACACATAACAGGACTGGCAGTTGTAGAGATAATTTTCTGAAAGACATCACACGATCTTTCCACTGACATAAACCATAACCAGAGAAAAGACAGGAAACCCTAAACAACCCGCAAACACAGAACAATAATTCCTCCCCTAACGTTCACCAATAAGCGTCCTGTACGTTACGCAACGCTGCCCGTCTTCTCACAGAAAATAAAGTCGCCGCCGTCGTCTTTTCTTAAATGTACCGGTGATAACCGTCAGTCACGGGACAGGGTAAGGAATGTGCCCCGGTTGTTTTGTGCCGTCTCAAGGAGGCCCATTATGATAATGCCAACCTTCCGCAACTGGTGAAACACCGAGATGCAGGTTTTAATGGATTTGACTAAATGTATTTCCCCCCCCCCCCTCCAACCCGTTAATTACTGTAATTAAATACTCAGCCTCAATCCTCAAACAGGATTAGAGCATAATACTTTCAAAATGTAGGACAATTGGCCTGACACGATATTTTGAGAGCTTTTTTTTTTTTTTTTTGCTGTGTAGTGTTTCTTTAATAAGAATAAATTAGAAACAACATTACCCTGAGAATACATGAAAGCAAGCTTTCATTTCGAACGCGAGGGCTCTCCAGCGCGCTCTATGAATAGCGCTGAGGGAGAGCCGGCGGGTCACTTAAAACAAGGGGCACCTTCGGCACACGAGTGGAATCCTCATTTATTAATGCCGTCATCCTCCTCTTCACTCCTTCATCCAGGTGTCAACCACTCCAGCACAACACAGTTACATATCAGGGCAAACCTACAAAACATTAAGGTCGTAAGTCACATTGGTCCAGCTGTTTTATGTAAGTGGCATTGTCATTTCGCATACTAACTTACAGTAGCTGAAATTGAGCCAAACACCATTACTTCTTAACAGTTACAGCCCTGCATTAGATTAAGAAAGTGCTATATGTTTTTCCTTTAGGTAGGATAGGATACTACATATGCACAAATCAGCCTTACTCAAGAGCCACTGCCGTAGACGGTTCACCTTTGAAGAGATTTAAATTGCGATGTACTCAAAGTAGGCCAGCTCAGGCTAATCTTCCACATGAGGGGATGTGAAGGTAAGGCTCGATGACGCCGAACTCCAATTCCGTTCTGATTGTCGGGCGACTTTTTTCCGACAGCGCACCTCATTTCTGCCTTGGAGACGTATCTCTGCTTTAGTTTAATTTGAGGAGGTGGGGGGTGGGGGGGACAGGGAAGGACGACTCTGTGGTTCTGACCGCACTGACGGTCTTAATGATATAAAGACTGGCTGAAGGTCCACCCGTGCAGAACTGCCTGCTCAAATTGAAGGGACTGCCCTGTTCTTTACCCGACGGGACACAGAACTGGAGAGGAACATATAACAACAACAACAACAACAACAACAACAACACTACTCCTGCCTGTAGACATGATAAAAAAATCTGCTTTTTTCTTGCCAATTTTCTCCGAGAGCCATCGAAATATTCAGGGAGGCAAACAGCTTTAGACGGTTCATTTAAGTCAGCTCTCCTGCTGAGTCTTCTTTCCCTCTGTAATTCATTCCATGGCCATTTTTATCTTTTATGGGCTGAAGAGGGAGTGGTTGCATTTGAAAAACATATATGAAGACATCACATAAATACACTTGACTGACCTGTCACACTTCAGTGTTAATTTTAGCAAATTTTGGTTTAGTTTTAGTTAACATATCATTAAATTGCATTGTAGTTTTAGCCACATTCTGGTCATTTGGATACTCTTTATTTTTAGTCTAGGTTTAGTCAACAAAAACTAAAGTGGTTTTTGTCAACAAAAATTAGTTTTAGTCTAATTCCAATATAAACATGCTGACAAAAACACCATTAACACTCACATATAAAGAGTCATTTATACTCTTAAAGACAGCACTGTTCAATGCATCTACAATCTCCCAAAAGGGAAACACCAGTAACGTCAACAGAAAAACAGAAAAGTGACAAAAAGATCCATGACTTCAGTTGTGCTGGCTAGTATATCGATGCAATGCTACCAACCACATATTATTATTATTCAAAATAACACAAATAATTTGATGACAAAAGGCTACACATAACTCGTCTGTTTTTTTAGGAACTCTGGTAAATCTCAGACAGAGATTGGAGGTGGAAAGTTAAATGGTGAGTTTTGAATATTAATAACTGGAATCACGCAGGCAGTTCTGAGGCTCTCCGCACATCCAGCTTCGCGGCATTTGATACAATCAATAGACTCCCACACGTTCACCGCTAAAACCTCGGGCCTCCTCAGCACAAAAACACATCTGTTGTGCAACACAAAGGAAGGCAAGAAAAATTAGCAGGGGAAGAGAAGTTAATGAGCCTGTTTTACACCCTTTTTTTCTCAAAAAAAAATAAAATAAAATAAATAAATAAATAAAACGCCAACGTGTGCACACTTTTGTGATTGCCTGCTGCAGAATCTTCTAGAAAAAAAAACAAGAAGAAAAAAAAAAAACACTAGTGATAATTAAACTTCCCACACAATTTCAGTGTAGCAATTTCATCTGAAATTACAATGGGACGAGATTAAACCAAAAGCACACGGTGCCAAATACAAACAACTCCAATGTTATTTTTCTCACAGGAATAGCATATGTATTACTTTCAGAGTAAACTTAAAACTTTGGTAAAGAAAGGCATTTTAACTGGGGCTAGTGCATCGCAGCTGCACCACATGACATAGACCTGTTATAACCAGCAACAGTTTATTACAACTGAATACAAATGTCATAACACTTATAATGCGTACAAAACAGATTTATTTTAAAAAATGTTGTATGACACACTGTCATGAAAGGTGAATACCATGCTTATGACGGCATGACATAGACCGCACAACGGGCAGTTAGCGTGAAGTTACTAGTCAGCAATGATATCCGCAAGTGCCACTCCACTGCATTTTACACATGTAGATGCAGGCACAGGCTAGGAGTCGTAGCGCGCGGACGTGAGTCTGTGCTGTGGTGGCGCTGTTCCGACACCCTGACTAGGGCAGTGCAGAACCGTGTAGCGCTGCTGAGAAACTCGACGTGAAGCCAGGCAGCAGAACGCTCCAGAGGCTACCCAAGACCCAGAGAGGCACAGGAACTAAAGATAATCCGGAGAACAGGCCGCAGCCAGGATAGGAGACCCAGAGCAGCGACTTTCCTATTAGAATTCATAATAGAGCCAGGGAGGGAAAACTACCAAAGACACGCATAAACAACAGACTCGCTATCTTTCAAATTTTCCCCTTTTTCAATTTACTGCATTACTGCCAGGGAACGTGACTCGAAACTTCGGCGAATATAATGTCGTTTTGAGAAAGGCGAACGTTCGGGAAAAAAACACCGCACCTCATCGCGAAAACGAAAGGCGAAACACCTCGGGCGTGAGCAGATAACACCGAGCTGGAAGCTGAAAGAATCGCGCGGTCAGGTGGTGCGACTTTATTCCCACAATCAACCGAAAGCGACCTTTGAAGTTAATTAATTGCATGAGTAACTCATTAAGACTAATGCTGAATTTCATGCATTAATTTAACTACATTGTCCCCGCCACATCTATCATAATTTGAAAAGCCAGCGAGTGTGACAGAGAGGAAGCTGGCTGAGACATGGGTCTGCATAAGTATCTGACGGTGCGGGCGCCGGTGAAACGGAAAACAAATTAAACATGTGATATTCTCCCCGGCTTCGCAGTTATCGAACGCAACCCTTAA